>CM037916.1:270000-670000 GCA_021346845.1 Apeltes quadracus | reverse complement strand
ACAAGGGGTTCAAAGGGTATTCGCCAACTGTAAGTCAATGTGCTTGCTACGGCAGCACATATAATAAATTGGAATCGATACAGAGAAGATTAGCATGGCCCCTGCGCAAGGATGACACGCAAATTCGTAATGTTTGTAAAAGCTACTGTAATGTGCCCTTTCAAAATTGCTCCTCGGGGACATCGATCCCAGTTTGTGCTTGTAAACAAAGAATCCTCGAAGACCACCAATGTTGGTCACGGAGTCCCATAAGGTTCTGTGCTTGGACCCATTTTATTTACCTTTTATATGCTTCCTTTGGGCGACGTTATCAGAAAACACCGCATCAACTTCCATTGTTACGCAGACGATACTCAATTGTATCTGTCGATCAAGCCAGAGGAGACCGAACAGCTCGTTAGACTTCAAGAATGTCTTGGAGACATCAAAACTTGGATGACCTGCAACTTCCTGATGCTAAACTCAGAAAAAACAGTTTTTTTAAGTTATCTTGATAGGCCCAGAGCGCCTTCGAAGTCAGCTGTCACGTGATACAGTTTCTATGGATGGAATTTCTCTGGTATCCAGCAGCACCGTCAAGAATCTTCGACCAGGATATGTACTTCAAGGACCGCCTTTTTTCATCTACGTAATATATCGAAAATCAGGAATTTCCTGTCTCAAGATGATGCAGAAAAATTAGTTCATGCATTTGTTTCCTCCAGACTGGACTACTGTAATTCTTTGTTTGCAGGGTGTTCTTGTAAATCTCTTAAGCCTCTTCAGTTGATTCAGAATGCTGCAGCACGTGTATTAACAACAACTAATAAAAGAGACCATATCACGCCTGTATTGTCTGCTTTGCACTGGCTCCCTGTTAAATCAAGAATAGAATTTAAGCTTCTCCTCACCTACAAGGCGATTGCTGGTGAGGCACCTTCTTATCTTAAAGAGCTTGTAACACCGTACTGCCCTGCAAGGCAGCTGCGTTCTATAGATGCTGGGTTACTTGTTGTTCCTAGAGTTATTAAAAGTAGAATGGGAGGCAGAGCCTTCAGTTATCAAGCTCCTCTTTTGTGGAACCAGCTTCCACTTTCAGTCCGGGGGGCAGATTCAGTCAGCTCCTTTAAGATAAAGCTTAAAACTTTCCTCTTTGATACCGCTTATATTTAGGGCTGGCTTAGGTTTGCCTGGACCAGCTCTCAGTTACGCTGCTATAGGCTTAAACTGCCGGGGGACTTTTTAGGACACACCGAACTCCTCTCTCTCTCTCTCTCTCTCTCTCTCTCTCTCTCCCCTTTTACTAAAATCCACGTTGCATTAATGCACATGACTAATTCAGCTCCTTCCCGGGAGTTCTTTGTGCTTTCTCGCCGAGCAGGTCTCTGCAGATCGTAGTTCCGTCAGGACCCTGGTCCTGACTCTGGCTGTGGCCCTGCTGGCACCTGCTGCTGCTGTCATCATCATCATCATCATCATCATCATAATTTTTAATATGATTCATATCACTATTGCCCTTTCCTAAAATCTTTGCTTTCCCTCCCCACAGTCTTCTGTGGATGGTGGTTCGATCTGACGGTGGTGGCCCCTGCAGTGGTCCTGCCGTACACCTGGCCGGCTACTTGGAATTCTTTGATTAATTTCTGTTATAGAAATTGAATGTATTCTACATCTGTACGAGTCATTCTGTACACATGACATCCATTGCAGTCTGTCCATCCCGGGAGAGGGATCCCTCCTCTGACGCTCTCCCTAAGGTTTCTTCCCTTTTTTCCCTGGAAGGGTTTTTTTCATTTTTTGGGGAGTTTTTCCTGTGCCGATGTGAGGGTCTTGGGACGGAGGATGTTGCATGTGTACAGACTGTAAAGCCCTCCGAGGCAAATTTGTAATTTGCGATTTTGGGCTATACAAAATAAAATGAATTGAATTGAATTGAATTGAATTAATAAACCCCTGAAAAGGAAATTTTGTCTAGAGTGCATCCTGAACTCACAAAGCGAAACCCTGTGTCGGTGCGTGTATCGCTTTAAGAAAGTCACTTGACCGGTACAGCTGCTGCTTTTCCTGTATGTGAGCTAAGTCCTGTAAAACAACTGCTTGGTCTCTGGCTGATCCTTGACTTGATCCCCAGCTGTGTGTTATGTGAATGTGAATCCATTTTGGCCTAAGGCCAGCAGCCTCTCAATGGCAAATACGTACGAGTGTAAAAGTGTTTTAGCCTTGCAGTTGACAGTCCAAAGTCCATTGGGAAATGTTTTAATGAATGAGCCTTCAAGGGCAATACAAATTGAGCAGAAGGACAGGCGGTCTTTCATATTTGGCACCTTGTGTAATGTATTTCATCCACTTTTCCCCACTTTATTAGCCTGACGTAGTCGTACAAAATTCTAGTCAGGATGTGAGTCTGATACTGCTCCATTGAGCTGTGATTATGGGCCGTGTTCCAAACGAACCAGGAGAAACAATGCCTCTGCACTCAATTGGACAGACCTACAACCAATAAGAGCACCAGAGTGTGTGACGCATGTTTTTCAGGAATATTCCCGCATCCTACGTAGAGACGCGGTTTACCATTAGAGAGGAGAGAACAGACCACAGACAAGCCGTATTTCTTCACTACTTCACTACCGACGAGGCGCCCCCAACCTCAGACCTTAATTCAAAACGTTCACAGGAGATAACAGATTTACATACGAGGGCGGGGCTCCACCCCTGCTCCGGCCAGATGGTAAAGCATACTTAAAGGACAATTGTTACTGTGGGCCATTCCGGAACTTGACATAGTGACCTTTGAAACAGGCCACTTGTCCGAGTCCCGGGGGCATCCTATCTAAACAAAGAGATTTCAGAGATGCTTTTATTGACCCGTATCCTGAATCCCATCTGTTAGGTTAGTGATTGATCAGGCGGTCACACAGAAGGTTCATCGGGTGTTTCTTCCTATTGTCTTTGTAATGACATTAACTGCTCAGCAACTTCAACAGGATTGACCAACACCACTCTAATAAATTAAAGCATACTTTCCACCCTCCGGGCCCTATCAATGTTAAGCGACGCCTAGTTGCCGAATGTTACCAGAGGTGTGGACTCGAGTCATGTGACTTGGACTCGAGTCAGACTCGAGTCATGAATTTGATGACTTGAGACTCGACTCGACAAAATGTACAAAGACTTGCAACTCGACTTGGACTTGAACAACAACGACTCGTGACTTCACTTGGACTTTCGCCTTTTGACTCGAAGACTTGCTACTTTTCAAACGGCCGCTCTCAGTTTATCTGCACTTGTGAAAATAATGCGCGCAGAGAGAGCGCGCGCTGCCTGTACGCATCCAATCACGGTGGTTGTTTTGATTCAACAGCATCTAAGCAGGCGCATCGCAAGACAACTAACAAAGCGCAACAAGCAACAACGCGCCAGTTGGCAAAATGATACCGAAGATAGTTTTCGACTACGCTAGTCGACAAAAAACAAGTCGCAATTTGCAAAACATGCGGGTGGAAGATCACAGACGGAACCGCCACAACGTCCAGCTTTGTGCAACTTCAGGTCTCGGACCAAGAAAGGTGAGTTTAGAACGAATGCTAAGCACCTTATCGCATGTACCGTAACTTACTAGCTGCTGCATATTCACTGTATCAACGAGACAGTAAACGCACGTCTCCCTTGCTGCTTCATGCTTACAAAAATAGGGATTTTTGAACCCGGATTATATGAGGTACATGAGTGTAGTAGCACACTCCGATGGAAAACCTCGCCAACATCATGTCAACGTCCGTTTTAAAGTAGCATAACATCGTCACAGTAGATCCACCATTAGCCTTCCTTGTTCAGATCAAGGCAAACAGCCTTTGTCTGCTGTGGATTGAGCTGGTCAACCGCGACATCAATGCAGAGGTGGCACAACGAGTTAAAGGTCAATATTATTAAAATAATTTGATCTTAATCTGATCTAGGATCTAATGTGATCTTAATCTTACTTTAACAATAATAACAATTTTCCATATTGCACAGTATCATCAGCATTAGTAATGGTAATAAGGGCTCTTATCTTGATCCTGCAAGATGCTGCAGAGGTGGCATCATTCTGTGTCCCTATTGTGCACAAATGACTGACAGACTTTTGGCCAATTTGATTTTTTGCAAATAATGCAAAGCAGTATAAAGGCCTCCCTCCACCTGTCCACAGCACGCATGCACACACACACACACACACACACACACACTCACACACACACACACACACACACACTCTCACTCTCTGCTCATCACTTGTCCACACAGCTCTCTCTCTCACTCACTCATACACACCAGTCTCTATGGAGTCATTCCAATAATATTATCATGTTGGACCAGTTTTTCAGAAGTGATAATTTTGAGGACTGAGGATTTTATTTATGACATGTTTAAAAAGGTTTAGGCCAAAAGAACACATGTCTATTTCAAAAATTAAACTGTTTTGCAATATGAGGTCAATACAATACAGGACTGGAGCTGCTGTGCGTTGTTCTAGTGCAATATGCTGTTAAAAGCATTTTCTGTGACAATTCAATTTTCTTTTTATGTATTTGGTCATTGTATAGTTTAAGAAGTTTAAATAAATACAAATCTTACAGACATAATGATTTGTATACATTTTATTTCTGTGGTGAAAGGACTTGAAATGACTCGAAACTAAAATGGTAAGACTTGTGAGTCGACTTGAGACTTGTTGGCTTTGACTTGTGACTCGACTCGGGACTTGCCTCATCTTTGACTCAACTCGACTCGGGACTCGAGAGCAAAGACTTGAGACTTAGTTGTGACTTGCATAACAATGACTTTGTCCCACCTCTGATTGTTACCCATTAAAAAGGAACATGAGCTAGACCACCAGAGTGGTCGAAACAACACTGTTTTCATGCCCAGACGAACTCTACTGGAGATGACTGTTCTCTGTGAAGATGGGTGCCTACATTTGTCCCACTGTATTATTGCTATCTATATGGTGGAATAAAGCTAAATTATATTGCTATGTCTTTGTCAACAAGAAGAACATTTCTCTCACTCAGGAATTCCATTTACTTTAATTTCCTGAAACCATTTTGCTCCTAGAAAGGAGACAACAGTGATTTTCATAGATGAGAAATGTGCTCCCTCTGCTGCCTTTTCATGGAACAGCATTTGTTTAGGGGCTTCCATATTATTCCACCAAATCTGTGGAGCTTTGTCATTGGTAGAGGAAAAACATGCCTTCAACCGCCAGCAATCAGTTGTTCCTCTTCCTTTTATTGCACTTATTTACGTGAATTGTGCATGTTTGTCAAATGTGCTGTAGAGATTACAGAAGCTTGACAATTGTGTAAATATTTGCTCCTGTAATGAATTGTTCATTTCACATGACGTGTAAAAGCTGATCTTCACTTCTGCTCACTTTTCCTCTGCACCCTACAAACCATGAGTCACATTTTTGGTCTGAATGTGATATGTACGCGTGGTTTGGCCCGGCTGCAGGGAGGTATGAGGGGAACTGGGCCAGGTGGAGGCAGTTGGGCCTCAGCTGGGGGGAATTGACAATTCACTCTGCCCTCTATTTTGAGCACAGGAAGGCGGCGCGAGCGAGACCGACGCATATTGTGATTGTGTAGCTGGCGAAGTTGTGAGGAATAAACAGCTCAAGCTCGCTGAAACTGTTGTCCCAATGCGGCGCCTCCCCAACACCCACACGTATTACAGAAAGTTATTTAACAGCAGCGATACATTTTGAAAATGGAATAATGCTGTATAGATCGCCTAAGCCTCTAAAGGTATTCATCTACATCAAAGGCAGCTTGGAGGTAGTGGGAGCTTTGAGGCAAGTATTATGTAGAATAAGGACTTACAAATAGGAGCTAGTAAACCATCTATCAAATGAAGGAAGAGAAAGCTGTGTGACGAGACAAAGGTTTTGGACAACAGAAAGATGGAAATACCCTCAACTGAAGTTGTTTTTTTCTTTGTTTGTAATTACAGTAGTTTATGGAACAAATAGATAAAGGAAAAAAGGCTCTTTGCTCAAAGTTCTACAGACTTCTGTCGACTGAGAAGAAATCCACTCGATCCACTGTTACGTCTTCCCCGTCTCCGTTGTTTTCTTTACCTAACCTCCAACCAATATCAAGATAAACTATAGTAAAGAGAGATTAGATTGAATATATGGATCAACTTTAGTTCCCACCTGCACGGAACTGCTGCAGCATGTGATTCTTTTCTAACTGTATTTAAGGTTGTTGTGTGGAGTGTAGTAAGCGAGGAGACAAGAGACGGAGATGCGTCAAGTCAGCTTACGCTCCACTTTATTACATTCCTCCAAACTAAACCAACTGTCGAGTAAACTGCCAAACTGAATGAACTGAACAAACTGTTGAGTCAACTGCCAAACTGACCTAACTGGTGAATGTCTGTCATCTGTGGGTCACCACAGTTGGATATATTTGGTGGCGAATACAATTGTGGTCATTTATAGCCTACCTCTGGATAGGATGCTAAAAAAGATGTATTACAGTACGACACATCCCGGACAATTAGGCAGTGTGTCTAAGCTTTGCATTGCCGTTGGTGAGTGTACTAGTGTATGTTGTGGAATATTTCAATAAAACTATTCCGGAGAAGAGAATGATTTGTTTCTAGGTGTATCTCATAATGATCAAGTTGTAAAAGTCAATTTATTGCTTGCAAGCAGGAGGTCAAATATATAAACAGACACTAAGGTCATCCTCAGAGGCACAGAATCCTAAACACTAGGCCACATGGGAGATGGCAGGTATGAAAACTTGCGAACCAAGTGAGATATGGACCAAGGTTAAGTTGGGGTAACAGAGTTCCTTTTGTTCCAGCATTTGTGTGAAAGCATGTTTACTCGACCTTGTTTCTTCGAACACAGCTGCAAACTTTTGAATCATCCTGCTTTCCGCACGTTACTTCTAGGGATGGCACGGTACAGGAAGAAACATCCGAACCGTTCGGTTCGCGTGTCTCGGTTCGGTTCGTGTGCGTCGCACGGTTCGACGCATGCGCAAAGCTCTCGCCCGTTTGTCACCTCAGACAGAGCGTTTCCTTTTCGCGCGAAATAAGAGTGTGGACTCGCATATAAACATTAAAAGTGGCGTAAGGAGCGTTGCAGCTCACGTCACGCGTAGAAAGTGAGAGAGATAAAGGAGGCTGCGGAGTTGGAGGATAGAAGTCCGGTGTGTGGGAACATTTTGGATTTCTTGTGTACCTACGATGACAACGGAAATAAAACCGTTGATAGTGTGTGCAAGCATTGTGCAAAACGCTTTCAACATGCTAATGGGAACACGTCTAACATGTCAGTTCATATGAGGAGACATGACGCCAACGTGTCGGTAGACAGCGTCAGCAGGAGACAACTTGTACTGTCCGCAGCATTACGCAACCTCTCAGTGATCAGTCGGACTGATAACTAAAGCAATGGGGATGTTTAGAGCCAAAGATGTGCAACCTTACAGCGCGATGGAGGGTGAAGGGTTTCGTCAGCTGCGTTATAATATTCCGTTTCTGCACCGCTGTAATTCCAAAACTATATGACGAGACACGATGAGAAATCATTAAAGAATTGTCCCACACAGCTCACGTAGCTCTTATTTAAAAGACAGAGCTTTAAGAGTTCCTCTTTTTTGAGATTTCATCAATGTCTTCTCTCTTGCTGTATCAAAATCTCACCCAGTTTCCCTCAGATGGTCTCAATAATGCGCTGGAAGTCAAGTCAAATTCAGTTTGTACATAATTGCAAGATATAACAATTTCTTAAATACTGTATCCTAAATTGTGGATAATTAAGCTATATATCACATGCTGATGTACATTTCTGGAGTATAAAATAAAAATAAAAACAAGAACCGTACAGAACCGAAAACCGGGATACGAACCGAACCGTGGGTTTTGTGAACCGTGCCACCCCTAATGACTTCAATACAATTTATCACTCTTTAAGCATAAGACTGTTATAACATTTACCATTACATGTGACACTGCTGCTATCCAGGGTTAATACTGGGTTTCTACTGGAAGAAGATGTGTATATGGACGACATGCCACGGCCGCTATACATTTTCAAATGAATAGGGTTTTGACGGTGCATGATATTAGAAATAAACTCATGACCCGGTTTGTAAATTAACTATTAATAAAAGCATCTAGTGGACACCAGTATACAGCCATAATTCTGAAAATATGTCATCAATAAAGTAATGAGAATATTGTAAAAACCACTGTAATTTTGCAACTCTTATCAATAGAATAATACCTTTGTACAGTTATGATTGTATTTAATGTAATGTAATCAACCGAAATGCATACATGTAATACTCGATAGCGCCACACGACTGATATTGACTGAGAGACATTCGAAATCCGAGCTACATTGAACTCACCAGGAGACCTCTCCAGGGAGCCGTGGACACTTCCACACCTTTACAGATCTGTTTGAATACCTGTAGCCAAGATTTGTTCTACCAGTTTATAAACAAACTTATTGTGTGCCTGTAAAAGGGACGTTTTAGAGAAGTGGTGTCAAACTCATTTCAGTTCCGGGCCAGATACTGGCCAATTAGACCGAAATATTTCTGACGACATTTCTATTTCTATGTACCACTTTTTCGCTGTACAAATGTGGTGGACAAACAACGTCGTATACCCACTCTGACTTATGACAGGCAACATTGCACGTCGTTCCCTAAAAGTGTTATCGATCTTGACCACACAGCGTATATCGTATCGTGATTGAATTTTGTAATGAAATTGAGTAATGAAAGCTGAGGCATACACCACACCATACGTGTCACGGAAGACAGCTGGCATATTCTATGAACCAAGGCTGCAAACTACCGTGATTCATAGGTGCTAGGACACAGTACTGTTTGAGGATAAAACGTTCCAATACATATTTTAAGGATAAACTATGACTAATTTATAATCAATAATCAATCCCGACACCCTGCAGACACAGTTCAGCCTGTTGCGTAGACACAGCTAATCATATGATTTATACATCTATATAAAGGGCCAATGAGGGATTAGTGACGCAAGGAAGCCACACTGGAGCAAGACGTATAGTGAAGTTAATTGCACCAATACCCGCTAATTTGTCTTTTCAAGGGAAAATGATGCTTAACGGTGTTTATTGCTCTGAAATTTCAGATAAAAATCCATAGCTCCAGACCAATGCGCAATATACGCCATTGACATCCCGGCTGGGACCAGGTACGCAACTTGGAGAATGTATACATGTATACGGGGACAGATCCCTAAATTATTGTTATTATGGATTTGTTGACCACGAAGGATATACAGGTAATTATACAAGGAATCCATTTAATTTCCAACACTATGACCCAGAGTTCCTGAGTATTTATACAGATGGATATCCATACCCCTCAAGCCCATTCCAGCCACTCTTTCAGGGTACCGTACTTAAGAGACACATTTACTGCATTTAGAGGACAGATCCTGGAATAATTTTAGCCACTAATATTTGCTGCTCCGTTTTAATACGGAACCTGTTCAGTCACCCGGGGAACGTATTACAAATTAAAACTGGAAACGGATTTGAGGCACGCTTCAGAAGAGCTCTCCCTTGCAGAATAGATCTCATGTCACGTTATGTCACTTTATCGCGATTGTAGGAGCCATTTCTGTCTGTGTGAAGGTACCCAATTACACCAGGTGGTGTATTTCCTTATTCGGAGAGTTGGCAGGTGTTGCTAGACGGAGGAGCCGTCACTTTATTTGTTGTATATGACTCTGCTGAATGATTTTAACTGGAAACGGTGAGAAATAAAATAAGCACTAAAAGCGGAAGCTGTTTTGTTTTACTGAACACAAGTCATACTCGTGCAGTAGCCAGCGCGTCAATTACTTTTGCCTGTCTATGCAGCCCCTCAGTGGCTTTAAGTTAAGTTTAGCCGCTACAGCGCTATGAATACCATAGTCATGACCAGCATTTTTCGAAAACGTGTTGTTAATGGAACAGATTTTATAGGAGTCCTAGCATGCAATCAACTCTAAGCATGTATTGCGCAAGTATTCAGCGATGACGATTGTAAACAATCCCCCTTTTGATAGACCTGGGTCCCGTTCCTCACAGTCCATCAGATGTCCTATTAGTCAGCTAAAATGAATCTGATGATTGATGTCAATGCTACTCAAAAGATGCTTCATAGCAGGAATATATAGTTGGAAGATACTTATGCTAAAACGGGGGGGCTGGGGTCGGGGGCGGGCTCTGGGTGAAAAAAGTAGTGGTGGTCAACCTCGGATGTAGACCATAATCTTTGGCACCACAAGATTATTAACATCAAAGCTCAAACATTTTGATGAGATGACCCAGAACAAAATGTACCTTTTGTGCAGAAGAGCACAGACTTTCTGTTGTACAAAGATGGAACATTAGTGCAGTTTTTCCAACATCTTCTCATACCCACTAAACTTCAATGGAAGCAATCCTGTATCCCTTCTGCAGATCAAATTAGACCCACACACTGACTGTGTCTCTGTCACTGTGAGTAGATTCACTAGTCTGGTTCAAAGCCTCAGCACAGTGGGAGCATAAGGCCAGGGCCTTGCTTTTTTTGCCTGAACAGTTGGATACAGACTTGTGAAGTTGTAGTATCTCATTTTTTTTCATTGTCATTATTGACCTGGTGGTACAATTTCATAGCGTTTGTACACCTTCCAAAGTGAGCCTTTCTAGGATAGAGGCACGTTTTTGGTAAGTAGCCATAAAGGCCTGTGCAGCATGCTGGATAACTTTAATGAGGCCCACTCACTCTCCAACATCACAACAACCTGCAGAGCAAAAAGAACAACACATTGTTTTGCCTACCAAAGGGGATTTTGGTGACTGGATTCATATGTATTCAATGTACAACATATAATCGAATATCAATATTGAAAAACAATTGTCACTTCTCACTTTGTTTCATGATGGGCTTTACACAAAATGTAAAACCTGTGCCAGCGCAGGTTCAGTCAATTTCGATTCGACTTTTTCCAGTTGCACTGCCTTTGCACCAGAGGGCACTCCTGCTGAAGCTTTGAAGTTTACAAATGTATAAATATGGGATTGCTCTGTCTCGTCAGTCCGCTACTGACCATTTTGTGTATTCATTTATACACACATTTCATTTTTCAACACATACAGGTGATATTATCAGACTCTCTAATCAATCCCATCAATTCCATACATTTTATTCTGTATAGCCCAAATCGCAAATTAGCCACGGAGGGCTTTACAGTCTGCAGACATGCAACATCCTCTGTCCGGAAACCCTCACATCGTCACAGGAAAATTCACAATCTGCAACTTCTCCATCAATCATGTAAGTTAATACAATACAAGTGGACAACAATTAACTTTTTTCTTTTGTATCATCACCAAATCCTTCTCCGCACAAGTTAGTCACTGTCATTGCTGTCACTTATTTTGTTTACACACAAAAAATATATGAATAAAATAGAAAACGTCCTATATCTCCCGCAAAGGCCAACACTTATTCTATACAATATATATTACATATACCTCATTTACATGTATATCCTCAAACTAAATCTTTATAATTGGCCTCCACTGTTTCACATGTAAAATAAATTGATTTACCTGTAAATAGCTAATTGTCTTAAAGTTACAAGCTGCTCCTCTATCATCTAAAGCCCACAAATCATCTATTACCAATGCTTGGTCAGTAACCCTTGGAACAGGAAAAATCAACAGAAAAATGCACCCTTTGAAATAACAACTGTAATCCAACCAGTTGCATTAGTGGACCTAAAGAGCATGTGGTATAATATAGAGTGCGTAAACTCTGTTTAGGAGGGCGGAGGCGGTAATGGATACGTCCAACACAGGATTCTGGTCCGATAGAACAGTGTCAGTGTCCTGAAGCTTTGATAGGTGATAGGCAGGTTGTCACTTTGCATCTTCGCCATAAATATGTGTGATGATGCTGTGTGGTGTGAAGCTCTTCGAGCAGTCAGAAGACTAGAGAGGTGTTTTTTTAAAACTATAATTTACCATAACTTCATCAGTCACTACTGAAAGGAGTCAAAAGATACGTTTGTCAACCATGCTCTGTTCCAGAGTCATTGGCTAGAACTTACTTCCTATGAAGACAGAAGTTACATTTTGGTTTAACGTCTAGTTTTTCACACACCGTCAAGGAACTTTATCAGACTATAATCAGTGCTATGCTAATCAGCCAAGAAATACATATATTGTAGGTAGTTATTGCAGTATATTATTTCTGAGTCTGTCTTCTGACTGGCCTTGAAGTTTCCGCAAAACAAGGCTTTATCTGTGTGGATTAGAGGAAAAGCGTAATTCCCCTTTCCTTTAGCAATAACATTGATTCACTTTTTAATAATTTTAGAGAACAGATACGTTTTGCAAGTCCATGTGAGAATGGTGATCATAGGTTATCCCCTTCTTTTAGCAGTAAACATGCATGTACCTCTGTTTTTCACCCTGATTCTGATTATGCAACAATGGAATTTGTTGGTTTTGCATGTTTTGCTTTCCCTTCCCATGGGTTTCTGTGGATGGTGACCTGCCGCATACCTGCTTTACTACTGAATATTTGAATGATTTCTATTGTAGTAATTTAATGTATTGTACATCTTTTATGTTGTTTATTTTGTGCACATGAATGAACAGCCATGGAATGGAATCCATCCATTGTAGTCTGTCCATCCCGGGAGGGATCCCTCCTTTGTTGTTCTCCCTAAGGCTTCTTTTTTTTTTCTCCCCATGGAAGGGTTTTGGAACTATAAATCCAGTCTCATGATTGATATTCATCCCTTAAGAGCAAGGAATTAAAGGTTTCAGTTTGTACACTGGCTATGTTTTCAGCCACCATTACAGTACAGAGAAATCACAGAAAACTGCACTCTTGAAGTATACCAGGATTTATTAACTTCCAACAATATTAATCGGATCAATACTATTTAAAATCAACAAAAGCTATTCTATGATATCCTAATAACATTCGTGTGAGTGGGTGTGTGTGTGTGTGTGACATAAGGAGGGAAAAGCTGAGGAAAGGAGCTAGCTGGAAGATGAGCTACCAACCCCATGGTGGCCACGTGTGACTACGTGCTGGCAGAGTTGTTGTATGTTTCTTGCATGGTTAAATCTCTGTCTATATGTGTGTACATCTATATGTGTTGAGGGACAGGTGTATTTGTTAGTAAATTATAAATCAAAAGAAAGAAGGAAAGACTTGAAGCACGTTGAGACACGATAGCGGTTACCTTCATCACGACACGCAATTCATAAACATACACAATCTCTTGTTAAACAATGCAGTAAGAATGAAAACCAACAATAACGACACATGCTAATCTAACTTCTGCCCAGAATTAGCCTTACTGTGCGTTGATAGGGTTTGCTGTGTTTCGTCCAGTCTTGTTTAACTCTCTGTCTACACGGTCCTTTTGTTGCGGGGATTGAGGATCATGAGGACTGTTGGGTTTCTTGGTGGCGCAAAAGCTGTTGGTGCTCTCTAACACGCAAGCTTGTATTCAAGGGGATAAAAGAAGTTTTTCTTCTCGGTGAGCTGCTTTGGCCAGAAGTGAGACCAAGGACAACCAGGAGACAGTGGTGTCTACAAGGACACGGAAGCTTTTCCAGAAGAAGGCAGTAACTGTAAATCCTCATGTGTGGCCACGCTTGGAAAAACGAAGGAATAAACCAGGATGTGTGCTAACTCTCTTTCCTCTCTATTTAGCTATTTATTTTTTATTTAGCTAGTTATTAAGTATTTTGAATGTTTTTTGTTGAATATGTTTGCATTTGTTGTAACAAATCCAATGGATGTTTTATTTATTTATATTATAATTACATTTTTAAATATATTATTGAAAGACTATCTCTTGTTTTAAGTCCTTTTTATGTTACCAATTCTAAGGGGTTTTATTTTATTCTTTTAATCACATAATTATAACTGTCATACTGTAAATATACATTGTACAGTAATTGACTTTTCATGGGGATCACGGTAGGAACAGTAAAATAACAGTTCAATGCTGTTTCTATACAGTACTGTGTTCTGTGTTTTCTTTTACACTACTGTAGGTATGCTGTAGAATTACAGTAGAATACAGGAAATGTGGTCGTTAGAATACTGTAATTTAACGGGGAAATTTGATTAGTCCTGCACATTTAAGGAATAAACTGCATATAATTATGTGACAACAATGGAGCATTTAAGAATATTAGTCAGGGTGAAAAGCTGTCTTCAAATAAGAGTACCTCATATGGTTGTAGAAATTTGTTGTGGCATACAGCAGCAACGGTTTTAATGCCCAGCTTTTCCCCTAAACAAACACGAGTCTGGCTCTACTGTGCGATTGCTGGCAAAGCCACTCCAGTCTGGTCCAGACCATCGGCTCTGCTCATTCTCCTGTGAGTTTCTACTGCCTTTATCGACTCCCCTCCGACGCATAATTCCATTAATCAGTTCAATTTCCCTGTGGGCACTGGTTTATTTCGGTCATCAAATGCCTGATGAAATCTTTAGACGCTGAGTATTAGGGAACAATCCTTACAAATAGCTGATAGTGTTAACCAGTCACAAGCTGCGCCGAGGCATCGCTCAGCTCTAATTTGAAAGGGAGTGAGGTGATAATGCGATGTGTCATCCTTTTGTGGGCATGCATTAATGGCACCAGCCAAGATGCCAATTGATGGCAAATCAACTTCTTCCAGCGGGAAGGCCACAGGGAGGGGGCGGGTTTGAGGAGAGTAAAAGAACATTGACTGGCAAACTGCAGAGCCTCAGCGGCCTTTAATCCATTACTCCTCCTGATGGGGAAGGTTTACTGCATCTCCACCGTAGATAGCATGTGTATTTCAGTCTCTCACTCTTGTTTTGAACTATAGTTATAGAAGTTTGGTATAAAAGAATGTTATATAAATACACCGTCTCTTGGTCGATGCTAGGATTGACACTTGCCCCTCCTGTATGAAGGATAATGGGCTTTGAATATGGATGGGAAAAAAATTATAATCATTAATGTTGCCATCAGTTAATTTCATTTTTTGGGCAAATTATTTAAATTCAAATTAAGTGTGTAGGGAAGGAAAAGTGAGTTTGTAACAATATATTTATGAAAGGGGTTCTATAATAATTACATTATATATTAGATAAAAAAAATAACCCACAAGAACTGAAATTAAAATAAATATTATATGTACAGTTATGTTAAATGCTGATGGTGGTTGTCCCTGCAGTGGTCCTACACCTGGCTGACTACTAAAATTGTTTGACTCGTCTCGGTTAAAGGAATTGAATCTATTGTAGATCTTTTGCATTGTTCATTCCGTGACAACCATTGTAGTCTATCCATCCTGGGAGAGGGATCCCTTCTGACATTTTCCCTCGATACAACCAAGGAATGCAGAATTTCTTAACAACATGTTGATCCTTGAAGAAGACCACAGCGGGTGCCACTCCTGTCAGCTAAGAACAGGTAACTGAGGCTACAATTCACCCAGACTCACCAAATTGGACAATAGAAGAGTGGAAAAACATGGCCTGGTCTGATGTCTACAACAACATGAAAGCATGGATCCATCTTGCCATAAATCAACAGTTAAGGCTGGGGGTGGTGTAATGGTGTGGGCGATATTTTCTTTGCCCACTTTGGGCCTTTTAGTACCAACTGAGCATCGTTTAAAGTATTGTTACTGAACATGTCCATCCATTTATAATCATAGTTTACACATCTTTTCATGACTGCTTCCAGCAGGATACTGCACAATGTCACTGTGGTGGCGGGTGTGGTTTTGGCTCTGCTGCAGGGGGTGTGATGGGTAGTGGCTCGGGGAACTGTGCCAGGTGGAGGCAATCAGCCTCAGCTGGGGGGGAATCAACGAGCGGCTCCAGCCGGCACTTGAGGCATGGAGGCGGCTGTGAGCGAGGGAGAGTTCCTGCAACAAAACGTCAAAAATAAAGAGATATTGCAACCTGAACTCTGGTGCTTTGCGTCCTTCCTGCCCCGTGGGGATTCAAGTACGCTACAGTCACAAAGCTAATATTATTTCAAACTGGCTTCTTGAACATGACAATTGACAAATTGGCAAATGTTCAATGTACTCCAATGGCCTCCAGATCTCAATCCAATACAGCACTTTTGGCATGTGGTGGACGGAAGATTTACATCCTAGATGTGCAGCCGAGTCGAGTTGCCAAAGTCAACAGTCAGGTGCTGGGTGGGAGTATCTTTTCCTGGAAATAACTAGTTCTTGTCGAGGTTGATTTTCAGATGGTGAACTGACATGCAGACTCAGTCAGACTGGGAGAGATCCGGGCCGCCACTTGAGTGTCCGAGTTAGGAAAGGAGAGAATTAGTTGGGTGTCATCGGCATAGCTGTGGTAGGAGAAGCTGTGCGAGCGAATGAGAGTTGGTGGAGAGAGGAGAGGACCCAGGACAGAACCTTGAGGAACTCCGGTAGTGGACAAGCTTCCGACACTTATCCTCTCCAAGTTACCCGGTGAGTACGGTCGTCAAAGTAGGACAAGGGAAGGGAGAGAGCCGATCCACCAAGTTCCTGAAGGGAGGAAATAAGGATCTGTGTCAAATGCAGCAGAAGGGTCCAGAAGGATGGGGACAGAGGAGAGGCGGCTCTAGCAGTGTGGAGTTGCTCTGAGACAGCAAGCAGAGCAGTCTCTGTGGAATGGCCTGCCTTAAAGCCTGACTGATGGGGTCAAGGAGGTTGTTACGATGGAGATAGAGTTGGTTAAAGAGTTTGACAAAAAAAGATCGGTATATAGTTCTTTTCCTGAGATGGGTTGGAGGTGAGCAGATATTTTTGGGGTTAAATAGTCTCCTGGAAGAAGCTTGGAGGGGGGGGGGAGTAGGACTCGAGGGTTTGAGGAGGTTGGAGAAGGAAATAGATAATTAGTAGAAAGAGCTTTTGGCAGCAGAGATAGAAGCAGAGAAAGAAAAGTGTTACATTCCCCTGTATGGATGGGGGAACAATAACGCTGACACCCAATGAAAAATGAACTCAGGGACAAAGTAAGGCAGTTAAAGAAAATAGGTTTATTTCCAACCCTCGAATATCAAAATACTGAACAGAGGTTTGAAAAAAAGGAGGGGCAAGGAAGTGAACTGTGGGGGTGGTGCCAAACAAAATAACAAAGTACAATAAAATCAGGCCTAGCTCAATGCTGTGAAAAGGAAATAGAAAACCAAATGCCTGAATCCTCTCTACAAACGCTCCGGAAATCAACAGAAATACATTTGTGGCAACAACCCACAACCTAGTGAACTAACAATGGTCCCTCAGTGTCTGCATGTATGTATAGAGTACCCCAGCCTTACCTCAGTCCACTCCCCACCACAACCTTAATAGACCCAAAAGGAAGTCGCCCTCACAAACAAAAAGAGGCTTTAAATGGGGTCCTCCCTCTGATTAATTGATTAATTGGCCTGAGCGTGAGCCAATCCACACGGCGGTCTGGAGGCGGGGCCAGCGAATCCTCCACCCGTCACCTGTAGAACAAGGGGAGGGGAAAGCAAGCAACATGCACATCTCCACACACAACACCCCCACCCATACAAGTCCAACCAAAGGTTTGGTCAACCATCTAGTACCTCCTATAACGCACGAGACAAGGCATCAGCGAGTACGTTTTCAGACCCCTTTTTATGAGCAATCTCCAGGTTGTAGTTCTGAACAATCAGGGACCAACGCATCAGGCGGTGGTTACTGTTGTACATCCTGGAGAGAAAGACTAGTGGGTTGTGATAAGTAAAAACCTTTATAGGTTCAACACTGGAGGTAAGATATACTTCAAAATGTTGCAAAGCGTATAACAATGCAAGAGTGTCCTTTTCTATTGTGGAGTACTTCGGTTGGTCGAACTTCCTTGAGAAGTAGGCTACAGGATGGTCGATGCCCTGGACATCCTCCTGTAGAAGTACAGCCCGTGCTCCTACAGCGCTGGCATCAACTTCCAATTTAAATGGCAGGGAGAAGTTTGGAGCCGACAAGATAGGGTTACTAGTGAGAAGCCACTTGAGATCCTCAAATGACTGTTGGCACTCACTAGACCAAATAAAGGGCTTCAACGGACTGCTTAGCGTAGTCAATGGGGCTGCCACTGAAAAGTTTTTGCAAAACCTGCGGTAGTACCCAGCCATCCCAAGGAATCGTCGCAGCTGCCGCCTGGTGGTTGGCACAGGAAATGCAGCAATCGCTGTGATCTTTGCATCCGCAGGACACACCTGCCCTCGACCAACCAGTTGACCAAGATACAAAAGAGAACCTCTCCCGAATTCACATTTGGAGAGGTTAAGAGTCAGCGATGCACCAGCTAGACTTTCAAAAACATTCCTCAAGGTAGCCATATGAGACGTCCAATCATCAGTGTATACCACGATGTCATCCAAGTATGCCTTACAATGCGGAACAGCTCGCAAGACCTTATTTACCAGTCTCTGGAAGGTAGCAGGCGCATTGCAGAGTCCAAAGGGCATAACTGTATACTGAAGAAAATTGTCTGGGGTGACAAAAGCTGAGATCTCTGAGGTACATGGTGTTAACGGAACCTGCCAGTAACCTTTTAACATGTCAAGTTTACTGACATACATATGCTGGACCGACCTCATCAATACAGTCTTCAATAAGCGGCAACGGATGTGCATCAGGGACAGTCACAGAGTTTACCTTACGAAAGTCAGTGCAGAACCTCGGACTGCCGTCGGACTTCGTATCCAGGACACATGGTGAGCTCCATGAACTGGAGCTGGGCACAGCGAATCCATGTTCCACAAGATAGTCCACCTCCTTCCTCATGCATTCCCTCTGGATTAACCCGATAAGCATGCCGTTTGACGGGTTTTGGGTTGGTTAAGACAATGTAATGTGAAATGACAGATGTTTGAGAGGGGATATCACTAAATATATATAATATGATTCATATCACTATTACCCTTTCCTAAAATCTTTGCTTTCCCTCCCCACAGTCTTCTGTGGATGGTGGTTCTACCTGATGGTGGTGGCCCCTGCAGTGGTCCTGTCGTACACCTGGCCGGCTACTTGGAATTCTTTGATTAATTTATGTTATAGAAATTGAATGTATTCTACATCTGTATGAGTCATTCTGTACACATGACATCCATTGCAGTCTGTCCATCCCGGGAGAGGGATCCCTCCTCTGACGTTCTCCCTAAGGTTTCTTCCCTTTTTTCCCTGGAAGGGTTTTTTTCATTTTTTGGGGAGTTTTTCCTGTGCCGATGTGAGGGTCTTGGGACGGAGGATGTTGCATGTGTACAGACTGTAAAGCCGTAAAGCGATTTTGGGCTATACAAAATAAAATGAATTGAATTGAATAAATAAGCATACGAAGTCAGATATTAATTTTTCCACATCACCATGATGGTCATCAGGAAGATGGGACAAAAAGTGAGACAAATCAGAAAGTACCTCAGTGTTCTTCAGTCTTACCCCCTGTGGGGTGGTACTTCGCATAACGAGCCCATCCCCTTCATCGGGGCGCTCTGCTGAGAAAACAGATACCGGTGACACATTTTGTATCTCGGCAACTCCAGTCTTTGCACTCCCATTTTCTGCGGTAAAATATTGCTTCAACATATTCACATGACACAATCTGTTTCTGCGTCTGCAGTCAGGAGTTTGAATTATGAAGTTAGTGTCACCAACTTTCTTCTCCACAACATAGGGACCGGAAAATTTCGCGGATAGTGCAGAACCAGGGATGGGAGAAAGAATCAAAACCTTGTCACCAGGTTGAAGCGAGCGGGCAGTCACTTTCTGATTGTAGTATTTCTTCATTTTCACCTGAGAGGAGGACAGAGAGTCTCTGGCCAAAGAGCAGGCGCTTCTAAGCTGAGCTCTGAGTTTCATAACATACTCAGTGATGCTATGGGCCTTCTTCCCTTCTGGCAAGAGAAGTTGTTCTTTTAGAAGTTTTAAGGCGCCACGAACCTCATGTCCAAACACCAGTTCGGCAGGACTAAATCCGAGTGACTCCTGCACAGCTTCACGAGCTGCAAACAAAACGAATGGCACAGCATCATCTCAGTCTTTGACTCTTAAAACAGTGTTTCCTGAGCATGGACTTCAAAGTCTGATGAAACCTTTCTAGTGCCCCTTGGCTTTCAGGGTGATATGTGCTTGAAGTTATGTGTTTAATGCTTAAGGTTTTTAGTACCTGGGAAAACACTCGGGACGTGAAATTGGTACCTTGATCGGTCTAAACCACTTTAGGAAGACCAAACATCGTGAAGAACTTCTAAGGGCTGTACTGACCACTGGAGATGTGATCCTCCGTAGCGGAATAGCTTCTGGGAACCTAGTGGAAACGCACATAATAGTTAGGAGAAACTGGTTGCCGGATTTGGTCTTTGGCAATGGTCCCACGCAGTCAGCAATCACTTTTTCGAATGGCTCACCCATCACAGGTATGGGACAGAGTGGGGCAGGAGGAACCACTCGGTTTGGTTTGCCAGTTACCTGACACACATGACACAAGCGGCAATGGCGCACCACATCAGCCTTGAGTCCTGGCCAGAAAAATTGTCTAAGGACTCGATCATAAGTTTTAGTGATTCCTAGATGTCCAGCCCACGGATTGTCATGGGCCAGCGACAATACCCAAGATCCGTATGCTGCTGGGACCACAACTTGACAAGTTGTATTCCAGTCCCCCTCATCCAAGACATTGCCACGTCAATGGCGAATCAGCAACCCATTACCCATGAGGTAGGCTACTTTCTTTCCCCTTGCCTCCTCAACACTAAGAACAGAAGACAAGCAGTTTTTTAATGTTGTATCCTTTTGTTGGGCCGCAATAAACTCTGCTCTTGTGGCCGGCAGCTCCACTGCCTCCGTTCTTGAGCTAACAGATTGCTCCTGGCTGATTTGGAACTCTGATGGATCCTCAAATAGAGTTTCAGTATCAGGCGGCTGATCTACTAGGAAGGAGTCGGACAGGTCAGCTCCGTATTTCTTGGTCTGAGCTCGGGTGACTGCGCAAGCCGGAAGAATCTCCAACTTTTCTTGGCCATCACAATCTGTGTCAATTACAACAGGGACATCCGTGACCACTGGAGTTGGACTCACTTTTCCCCCAGCAATATTATTACAAAGGAGGAGATCAACGCCAGCAACAGGCAAGTCAGGGAGTACTGCAACGTCGAACCACCCACTAAGTAGAGGACACTGAAGATGGATTCTGTGTAGTGGCGCAAGTACGTTAACCATCCTGACCCCCCAACTTTAACACTAGACTGACAAGAGGTAACGGATGACAATGGCAAGATGCCGTCCCTGATGATTGACTGAGAACCAGCAGAGTCTCTCAGTAAGGTGATCAATTTACGATCTTTCAAATTGCCAGTTAATGAGACAAAACTCTTTGAAATAAATGGATTGAAACATGGATCAGGTTTATCCTTGACATCTACAGACTGATCGGTAGCAAGTGTAGCAAACGTTTTAATCAAACACACATCCCTTTGTTTAGGAGCTGAGGATTATTGCGGTTTCCGTTTCAATGTCACACAGTCAGCAATAACATGGTCCCTTTTATGGCAGTAGAAACACTCACGGTTCTCTGGTATGTGCAACAAGGTTCCTTTGGGCTGTTCAGAGGCCGAATGACCGGAACCAGGTCTGGTGTAACTGGACACAAAACTCCTGTCAGATTGAGGAGTAGATGTAAACACATGCGTTAGCACAAACTCTCGCTTTGGAGATCAAAGACACTCTTTGTTCATTCAAGAATATATCCACCTTCTCCGGTAAAGAGCTCTTTAAGTCTTCCAACAGAATTAGTTGGCGAAGTGACTCAAAGTTGTTTTTGACATCACTTGAGGCACACTACTTATCAAAGAGGGTGCCCTTCTCTCGTGCAAACTCAACAAAAGTCTGGCTATTAGCTTTTTTGTGATTCCTAAATTTTTGCCTATAGGCTTCACGAACGAGCTCGTAAGCACGTAAAATGGCCTCCTTTAGTAAATCATATTGCAAACCATCTTCTATGGACAGGGCCGACACTACTTCTTGTGCTTTCCCCATCAGCTTGCATTGGACGAGGATAGGCCACATGTCCCTTGGCCAGTCGAGTGCTGAGGCTATTCGTTCGAAAGCACTGAAATATGAATCATCTTCGGCCTCCCGAAATGCTGGGACCAAAGAAATATTTTTACTTACATCAAAACTTTGCTTAACGGATCCCATTGGAAAAGACGCGGACCGGTCAGACATGTTTAATGAGTAACTGGAAGAGACTTTCAAAGCCTCAACCATTTCCAACTTTTGTACCTGTAGGCGGAGATCATACTCTGCCTTACGGACAGACTCTTTTTCTTGGGCCTCCAGCTGAAGGCGAGTCAAGCGAACTCTGAGCTTGGAACTTGAACTGAACCCCTGAGGGTGTGGAGGAGAGAATAGATCAAAACGAGGTAACGTAGCTGGTGCAGATTTCCCAGCGTGGTCTGCAGGAGGTGTGAATAGTGCAGGTGGATCCTCGATATTCTGAGACAAAACCCTTGCTGTAGTCGAAGGAACATCAGTTTACATGCCAGCCATAGGCTGGACCAGATTAAGGGCATTAAAAGCAACTAATTTTTCTAGGACCAGAGTCTTGATTTCTTTTTTAAGTCCATATTTATGAACAGTAATGTCAAAGTGTGCGGCAATACACAATAAGTCATCCTTGCGACACACATCAAGTTTCTCAAATGAGGGATTGGACAAAATCTTAAACTAAAACTCATTTTCAATCACATGCCAAACAAAGACCATGAGCTATTCCCCATTGATTGTCAGAAGGAAAAACAGGCAGATCCCGGACGAGCCCCCATTTGTTACATTCCCCTGTATGGATGGGGGAACAATAACGCTGACACCCAATAAAAAATGAACTCAGGGACAAAGTAAGGCAGTTAAAGAAAATAGGTTTATTTCCAACCCTTGAATATCAAAATACTGAACAGAGGTTTGAAAAAAAGGAGGGGCGAGGAAGTGAACTGTGGGGGTGGTGCCAAACAAAATAACAAAGTACAATAAAATCAGGCCTAGCTCAACGCTGTAAAAAGGAAATAGAAAACCAAATGCCTGAATCCTCTCTACAAACACTCCGGAAATCAACAGAAATACATTTGTGGCAACAACCCACAACCTAGTGAACTAACAATGGTCCCTCAGTGTCTGCATGTATGTATGTATGTATGTATTTATGTATGTATGTATGCATAGGGTACCCTAGCCTTACCTCAGTCCACTCCCCACCACAACCTTAATAGACCCAAAAGGAAGTCGCCCTCACAAACAAAAAGAGGCTTTAAATGGGGTCCTCCATCTGATTAATTGATTAATTGGCCTGAGCGTGAGCCAATCCACACGGCGGTCTGGAGGCGGGGCCAGCGAATCCTCCATCCCTCACCTGTAGAACAAGGGGAGGGGAAAGCAAGCAATATGCACATCTCCACACGTAACAAAGAGATTGAAACGCAAGCAGGTCATCAGGTCGCTTATATTTACGCCATTACCTTTCCGATGCTCGCATATTGGCTCTTTCGGCATGCACCGGTTCAGACAACCACGTTGCCGGAGGGGATTTGCTGGCCTGTTGTGTCGTAAGAGGACAGAGAGTTGAGAGAGGACGAGTACAGATGAGAGTCTCTGTGGCAGAGTTTGGATGTAAGGGTTAGATAGTCAGTTGAGGGAAGGTCAGTTGAGGGAAGAGCTGAACAGCGTAGGCCAGAGAGGAGAGAGAGGGAGCGAATATTGCGACGAACGGGTACAGAGTTAGTTGATGGAGTGGGGTCGAAGAGGTCAGAAAAGTAAAGTCGAGTAACAGTGAGGTTAGAGCGGTTTCTGGTGAAGATGTTGTCATGGTAGTTCTTCCTGTGCCGATGTGAGGGTTTCGGGATTGAAGATGTTGCATGTGTACAGACTATAAAGCCCTCTGAGGCAAATTTGTAATTTTGGGCTATACAAAATAAAATGAATTGAATTGAATTAATTGGAATACCAGTTATCTCACTATTGCCTTTAATTGCCATTGCCAGCAGTCAAATGGCCAGGACAAAAAGAGGTGGATGTAATGCCCTCAATTCTCTTCCATTGATAATTCTGCACAATTTAGTAGTTGTACTTTTTATATTTTATAAGGGTAACATTGATGGAGGATGATTTTAATGGATTGTTCTTAAATTGTGATATTGACACTTCAAACTGGTTTAAGTTTCATCACTTCCGTCTCACACCAACATGGCCTAGATTATTACAGGTTACGCCATATTGATTTTTGTTTTTTGTTCATTTTTTCAGATACAAAGAACCTTTTAAGTTGTACTTCAATAATTTTAGATTCATCAAACCAACTGAGAATAGCTGACTAAACTACAAAATCAATGATGAATACAAACTCAAAAATATAAAGTATTGAAGGAGAAAGAACTGTTCGATAGAACAACAAAGTTCAAAAAGGTCAATATGTTTTAGCTCGCATTGTTGAAAATACTTTACATTGCCCCCAGCATCCTGATGAAATGAAGTATGAAACATCTGTTCTTTGTGATTTGAATTTGACAAGTCCAATCACAGAGAAACTCTCGGAGCGTTCAGCGATGGGACCTTCATATCTGCATTAATATATACACAACTTTTTATCACAAAGACCCACACTTTACACTGCTACCTCCAGCCTTTCCGATGCACACACTAGCACCTTATTTCCCTACGAGAGGCATCTTCATAATAGCCAATTGTTTCTCCATCGCAACAAACCTCAGCCAATAAAGGACTCTATGAGTAACCCCATGAACATTTCATCATACATCCACACTGAGTGTTCTGATATAGATAGTATTCCATCACTGGCAGGCTTCAGAGATGAAGAATGAAAGTAATATGCACAGGTCCTGCCCTTAATTTGTCCATACGTTCTTCTGCATTTATACAAAAAGCATGTGGAGGGTGGGAGGCTGTGCTAAAGCGCTCCTCTTTGCCAGTTTCTACAATGATAAAGGCAACAGCTGTTCATTTGATGCCGTCTGCACCTTTGTTGACCCCATCAACACCACTGTGCGGTGCTGAGACAGTGGAGGAATTAGTTGTATTATCCGCTCCCCAACACAGCAGGTCTGGCTGTGATTCTGCCCGGATTCTGTCCATTACAGTGGCCCCTCTGTCTGATTAGCCCCAACACACTCCCTAACATGCCAAATCACTGCCTCACTCGGCCGCAAACTCACTCCACTCACTGAAAAAAAGACAGAGAAAAAAGAAAAAACTCCATTGCAGAAAGGCTGGAGTGTGGATGATGTGCCTACTTAAATTCAGACCGTAATATAAAGTTATTGTTTTGTTACAGACCAAAATGTCTGCAACACGACAAAGACAGGTACACGTTGGGATATTATTGGCAGTAAATCTGCAAGATAATTTGACATATTAACAGAAATAACGAACCGTGAAACACTTTGAAACCAGCTGTATCTTGAGACAATGAATGTCTAGTCTGAATTTTGATTTAAAAGCTTTGTTGCTTGGAAGGTTCAAATGCAGGTTTCAAACTAAATTCCTCAGAATTTGTTACAATGAAAAACTATATGATTTAAAAATCAGGTTTTAATCATATAGCTATGCATGTGATGCTATGCATCATCTCAGATCAGTCCATGTGATTTAGAAAAGCAGTGCTGTGGATGAGAGATCGCTCTGATTTGATCCCAGACTCTTCTTCACTAATGAGGTCTTCAGCGAGGGTTGAGTCCAGTTGTCCAGATGCTTCACATCCACAATATCCACTTATCCGTTTGAAAATAAAACATTTTTTATTAAATGTGAAATGCGAATTAGTCTAGAAAATGACACAAATAACGAGACACCGAATTCCTGGCCGAGATGACTAAGCATATAAATCATACATGCCCGTTACCTTTTTAACGTTTCGAACAAAATTATAAAATGAGTCCTTTTTCTTTTTTTTTTTGTTAGACATCTGCTCTGACCATTTGTATGCGCACCACAAGCAATTTCAGTGCCTTCCTCGCAGGTTTTACGGGTTAGCTGCCTACCACAGCCTAACTTAGGAAAGAATCCAGACGCCCCTGTTTCCCTGCAGCGAGGCCTGCACAAAAACCTGCCATCGAGTAGTTTATCTTCACTTTATTGTGACTTCTACATCCACCTATCCTTGTCAAATAGGTTCCCGAGGGACCAATCTGAGGCACTCACGTTTACAATGCCAAAATGTAAAATTAAAACACAAAATTGTTAAATCATTTTATTTAATAAACTTGTATTTGTTTTTTTACTGTTTATTCTTATAATTGTATATGCAATTTGTGGCAGGTCTCCCTGCTACCGCCATCCAACCTCTGCAGCTCATCCAGAACGCAGCAGCTCGACTGGTCTTTAACCTTTCTAAATTCTCCTAGACTACTCCACTCCTCCGCTCTCCTCACTGGTGGCCGCCCGCATCCAGTTCAAAACATTGGTGCTCACTTACCATGCAGTGAATGGATCGGGTCTGGTCTACATCCAGGACATGGTTAAACCCCCCAACCTTCTCTAAAATTATGTAAAAAAAGTAAAAAGTACTCAAAAAAACAGTGTGTTAACATTACCTGCGTCAAATCGTCTTTCCTGGATGTCACCGTTGGTGTGCCTCAAGGGTCAATACTCTCTTTATATATAAATGACCAAATACTTGTGTTGATGTTGAATTTCAAATGTATGCTGATGACGCAGTTTCAAAAAACATGTAAAAAATATATCGACTACAGTAAAATTTAATTTACGAAATTTTAAACTTTTTTTTATAACATTTGGGGCTGCCAAAATGTTTTTACATTGTATGATTTTACCACATATTGAATACTGTTGTACAAGTTGGACATTGCCAATGCCTTAAAAGTATTTGATAAAAAGCTGATTTCATATTTCATATTTATAATATTCTACAAAAATATAATCTATTAAGTTTGGAGAATTTTAATCATTTTAAATATGCCTTCTTTGTTTACAAAGTGCTAAATGGATTAGCCCCTCCTCCTATCAAAGACTCACAGTGGTCCCAGGACTCGGGCCTCCACTGGAGGTGACTGTGAGGTGCCTTTCAGAAGAACAGCCACTGGGCAAAATGCTTTGTCCGTGAAGGCTGGTAAGTTCTGGAACAGCGTCAGGGAATGTCCGACATTATTAACATTTAAAACCAAACTCAAAGTGTGACTTGAAGCAAACCAGTCTTGTAACCATTAAGTGACTATTTCACTTCTGCTTGTACTTATTCATTTTTGTATTTCTGTAGTTTGTCTGAGGACAACGGATGTTAGCCTTGCGGCTATAATCCGGCATGTTTACGTCTGTTTTTGTTGTATCAATGCAGATGTTCATTAATGTGCATTATCCCTGTCAAATAAATAAATTGATTACTCCGCTCTGCATCTGCCAAACTGCTTGTTCCTCCCTCATTGAGAGCGAAAAACTCAACAAGATCACGGCTCTTTGCTGTCCTTGTTCCAAAATGGTGGAACGAGCTCTCTGATGACATTAGGACCACAGAGAGCCTTTACATCTGGAAATTACGTTTAATAACATATTAGCATCGAGTGACAAAACTAATTACTTTATGCCCTTACTGTATTATCAATACATTAAATAAAAGTAAATAAAGATGCCGTTAACATTGTAAGCTGCTGTATAATCACAAAGAAATAACAGGTTTATGCTTCATCAATAGTTCCCATTAAAAACCTTGTCAATAGTAACGATTGCTTGATATTTACAAGACTGTCCTGTAAAATAAAACACTGAGGCAGTAAACTGTCCCAGTTCTAACTTGTATATCAAAATGAGGCATTGATATGATATGACGTTTGAATGGTTACATGGTGAATCAGGGGACTTTTTCAGTGAGATAATGGACACAGAGTGAAAATAACTAATAGAAAAGGTTGTAGGTTGGCACGTCACAGCATGTCGCAAGTACATCATGGAAACGGTTTCATTCTGTCTTGTTCCAGGGATAAAATTATTCATATTACGTTATTATGGTGATTAATACTATTTTCAAGAAAACCCATGCAGATTCAGCGAATGGCATGTAGAGTTACAGCACAAAGTGTATGGGGTCTCAAACTCTAGCTACCCCCCTCCATTTTTATTGACTTTATGCACAAGAAGTATTTGAACTGAAATCCCCTTTTTTAATATTCACTCTCAACACAACGGTGGCCTAAGCCATATCGATCGTGGCTGAATTAAAAGTACCTGATGCTGGGCGTCTCTAATCCGCAGGGTCTTTTAAGAGTCACCTGGTCTGACAAATGGGCCCTTTTAAAGGAGTATAATGTGTTCTTAAATTATTTTATTGACGGGAGGGGGACAGCCTCTCCAGGTACTCATACAAACTGCCATAACACGCTGTGAAAGGGTCAATTTGGCCTCCATTTTCAATTTCTTCGTTATCTGCATTTAGAGTCACGCTGTGAGGCTCGACGTGAGCTAGGATGGGCTTTGAGGAGGTTTGGCCAATTTCAGCATTTGCTCGCATTTAAGAGATCCCTCCAATGCACTAGGAATTTGTTAAATACGCTATGTTGGCTGCATCGGGGCCTGTCAGTATTGGTAATCGAGGTATTTTAATGTTTCATCCTCACAGATTTGTTCTGTATATCTTACTATAGTCACATTCATCTTTGTTCATCACATTTTCAAAAAGAAATGACAACAACCAACATTATGTATTCATTTTAGTACATTCATTCTCTCTGCCAATACTTTCAAGCTCTGTAAAATTTCTTCAAAAAAGAAAAAGAATAAGTGAGACTTTTGACTTTAAATGATGCTTGACCCCACGCTTCTTCATGGCAAAGCAAATGAAAAGTTCTCCCTCTTTTGCTGTCGGTTAACACATGACACAAAGCCTTTCAACCCTCTTCGGGCACGTTTAACAAACCACTCTTAGAAAGAGCCTCTTGCAGTGGCCAGCCAGAATGACATTTTGTCTTTCGTAAGCCTAGAAATTACCCCTGAAAACGAATGATTAATGCTGAATGGACGAGAAAAGGTGTGTAACGCTTTTCAAATCAGCAAAGTCTGTAAAAGGGTGACCGCTAATTACATTTCTGTTTGTATGACCTTTGCTTAAGTGCATGAAAGCCTCTTGCAAAAGACAGGTGAAATTGCATTTTCAAGTAACATTTTAAAGGTCCATGTGGGCACTCTGCCTAATAAAGCCATTTGTAAATGACTCCTCTTTTAGACTCCATTAGAAGGGAGGAACAATTTGTCATAGGATTCAGAGTCAATAAGCATGTAATCAGGACGTCCAGCAACCAGTGAAGGGGATAATTAATGACATTACCTTGTGAACTGCTTAATTACTGACTGTTGGCCTCCTCAATTGTTTCTCCAAGTGCTTCATTTGTTCCCTGGTTGCATTTATGCTCTGATTGACAGAGGTGGTAACCACAGGAGGGAATCAAGACATCTGAGGACAAATGAATTGGCTGTTTGCACATGGAAACCGGGCTGACAATTACTGTCACTAGTAATTAAATCTCTGGAAGAGAGAGGTCCGGCTGCAGTGAAGAAGCCTTGCAGCATAAACATTATGCACAGTCAGCGGTCAACAATCACACAACATCACTGTCCCAGCAACGAGGCCTTACACTAAGTGGTGGCTGGTGGAATTCATTTTTGGTAAGGCTCAAGAAACCAAAACCGCCGCCAGCTGCAGTCACTTAGACAGGAGAGACATGACGGTAACTTGTTGGCCAAGCTAGCTACTTCCATCTAGAAATTCCATCTACTTTCATTTCAATGTCTCCAGTGTGCAGAGGACCCCAACTGTGTCCCTAAAAGACAGTGGTTTGGAAAACACTGTATATGTACGGTGTGTATATCATATTTCTGTATATAATCCATTTTTGCCATGATAAAGATTCCAAGGAACGGAAAAAAATGTTTTCAAACACGCACATGGATACAGATATTTTTCAACACACACACTTTCCATCCTTATTTGATCATTTACCTAACACCGAGAAAGGATGGAGAACATCATATAAAGACTTATCGAAGGGGGTAAAGTGTGTTAAATCATGGAGACTCATGTAAGGGACGTTTGTCATGATTGTTAGTTCTTGTGAACATCTGAATGATATATCACTATTTAAATATTTCCGACGCGAGGAATTGTGGGACAGAATTATTTCCCTTCGTAAAGGACGTAGTTAGCCCCTATGCTAAAGGAGCTAATTAAGGAATCATTTAAGCTCCTTTCCTGAGCATTTAGAGAATTTCAACCGCTATTATCGCGGCGTGTTAACTTTCGGGTCATTTTACTTAGTTAGGAGCCTTCCTAAGCAAATTTTACAATTCAAATCCAGCCGAAATATAGTGTATGTGTGTGTGTGTGTGTGTGTGTGTGTGTGTGTGTGTGTGTGTGTGTGTGTGTGTGTGTGTGTGTGTGTGTGTGTGTGTGTGCGCGAGCGTGCGTTTTTAAGAGGTAGGGATGTGTTGAGGGGTCATGGTTATTGAGAAGAATGTCCCTGCATCTCCGGTTTAACTCTGGGCTTTGTATGTCTTGCCCGCTTCAACAAAAAAAGGAACACAGTGCATATGCGCAACAGGGGTAGATATCCCAGCCAACAGCCAATCCCTCTATCCAGAAACACATGCGCAGCCTGTTATCGTGTGTGTGTGTCCACTGACCCGGTCTGACCTGTCCTTTCTGAAGGCAACAAAGGTGGGAGTGAAAGAGGCGTGAGATCACACACATTTAAATCAACTGGATGAGTGCTCTTATTCACGCGATACCCACTGGGGTGATCACTGACAATGTCTTGCTTGTTCGCGGCCTCCATGTTAGTCCGGGACAGGCTGAAGTAGCGAGACTGCTCATTGAATTAAATCATTGTTCTTACCGTGTTGGTATTTTCATGGGGTTCTTCAATAACTGGAATGATTGAGTGACTGATTGATTGCCAGTCTATGTGACTGTCCTGGTCCTCAAATGTCTGGAAACATTGTTAGGCTATCTAGAAACAGTGTAAATTAGTCAACTTAAGGCTTGTTGGCACATGGCCCATTAGGATGTCAAGCTCCTAGTAGGTCCAGCATGTGGTTCCCCTCAGACAAAGCCATTCTACAACTTCTCCTTGCTAGCTAGCTTGGCCTGACATGGAAGTCACCTTTTTGCTAAATGACAACAGAAACGTCTTCAATCTGAAATGCGACTAAAATAATTATTTAATCAGCTAAAGTTACAATTCATAGCTAACTGCCCGTAAGTGCCACTTATGGTTGGTAAGAGCAATTCCACAAGAGTGAATTGCCTCTGGTTATGTACTGTAGCTCAATGGCGTTGGGATGGTGGGGCCCCATTAGACACATCCCTACCTCTGGAGAAAAGAAGGAATGGTTTTAAAGTTGTCGTGCTTACAAAGAGTTGTGAGCAAAGTAAAAAGATTCAATTATTCACATTTTTCCTGGTGTTCTGTGAACTGTATTAAATATTTTCATCTCCAAGAACCTGTTCATCATCAATCATCAAATCATCAAAATAGGACATTGTTTGACGAGTAAATATGCGTGCGGTTTCTGTCTGCTATTCATAAAAGATATCATAAATTGATCTGCATTGCTTAATTATGGCTTGACAGTTAAATAGTATCTGCTTTTTGTTTTTCACTTTTTTTCTGGAAAACCAGTGATAGGTTGGCTTTTGGGGAAACTGGGTTAGTCAACAAATGACAAAAGAAAGTTGGCGGACATAATCGCTAAAAGATGAGTAAAGATATAAGATAAGATAAAGATAAGACATCAAATAAAATCATCATTGGGGAAGAACTGCCATTATGAGTTTTCCTATTTCATAATATTTTATTTAATAGTGAACATGTGTTTCCTCAATTCTCACATTTTTGTGTTATAGTGGGTAGTTGGCATTAGATATTGCTTCATTAGCCCTCCACCCATTTATCTAAATTCCACCTCTGTAAGTAAGCACTTGCATTGGGACAAGAGATGTCCCTTTATGAACTTTACAGCAGGTCTATAAAGTGGTGTTGTGCTGTTTGTTGTTAACGGGGCCAAACAAATGAGCACGTTAAGGTCGAGATTTATAATATCAGCCTGCCTATATCCTAGGCCGATGTATTCAGAATCATTGACGTATAGTTACTACAACAATGATACCAAATTTGGATCAACTAGATACACATACTACTCATACAGTATGAATGACAAAAGACCCTTTATAATCTTTTTGTTTTTAATACATCCACATGTTTTTAAAATGAGCAACCTTCTCAGAAACACCTGCCAAATAGGCAAAAAGAAATAAAGAGAGTAAGATACATTTTCTGATTTATCCATGTGAGCGTGAACGTTGCCTCTCAGAGACAGGAAGTGTTGACTCGGGGGGGGCGTGCGGACTGATCCCAGGCCTGAGCCCCTCTTTCCTCACTCCTTCCCTGTGGATTAAACGGCTTTGCTTGCTGCCCACAGGAGTGGCATTTTACTTCTCCTTCCCATGATCTCAGCAGATGAGGCAGCAAGTTCCTCTTTTTCTTCTTGCTCACTTGGAAGGGGCAAATTACCAGCAAGAACTCAATTAGCAACACGTCCCTCTTGGTTGGGGGTCTGAATCGGTGCGAGTTCAGCTCGTAGCCGAGATCAAGCTGGCCTCAGTGAAGTGACAGCAAGTGAGAGGAAATGGTAAACGAAGTGTGTGTGTGTGTGTGTGTGTGTGTGTGTGTGTGTGTGTGTGTGTGTGTGTGTGTGTGTGTGTGAGGGGAGAACAGCATCTGCCCCCATATAGATTTGCTTAATTGGGTTTGACTCCCACAATTACAGGGTAATAATGGCCTTTTCAACCCAGCCGCGTTGAAGTGAAAGCGCACCTGCATAGTGTCAGATGATTTGCAGCGGAGAGTGAGCGACAGGGAGACGGGAGGGGGAGACGGGGGGAGACGGGGGAATTGCCAATGGACTTTGGTTAAGCAGTGGTTATTGAGTCTTTGATAGGACTCCAGGAGGCCAGGGCAGCAACAATGACAGAATTAATGGGCAAGGCACGATGAGAATGTCAGCTCAGTGGGGGGCTGCTGTGGCCTTTGAGCTGCCTTCTGACGTTTCTGTGATTGTGCTCTCCACAACACCGTGAAAAGGCTCGACCCGTTTGTTGGTGGATCTGGTCTTGAATGTATTTACTAGGATACCAGCTTGTCTCTGGATGAGGGAGTAAAAGAGTGAGGTCATGATCAAGGGGACTTAATTTGTCTAATGCACACGTATACAGTTATTTTTTTCAAAATAAGATGTAAGTCAAACTGGATAGAAGGACCTGCTGTACGAGAACTGCTGTACTGTAGTAAAAAAGGGTGGAAGGCGAATCTGAAGATGGCAAAACCCTCATTTTACGTAAGCATAGATGGTTGGTCGCACTAAGCACTGGAGGAGTAAATTAAGGCGCTCTTTCAACAAGCAAAATAAAGTCATTTGTTCTTGTAGACAGAAAAACAATATTATTTATTTTGTATTATATTTTTTAATATACATTTTCTGTGATATAAAATATCACATTTTCATCATTTTTTTAAAGAATTGTTATGGCCATCTTTGTCTTTACTCAAACACTCAACTTTGCACTTACTTTGCACTCAAACAAGTGCAAAGGAGAAAGGAGGGAGGGGAAGATGTCAAAAGAAATGAGGCGATTACAGCGTGGCTGTTAGGAGGGTTCGCCCCAGGCGCACACTCCAAACCCCCACAGGAGATCTGCCTCCGACAAGCGCCACACATTATAAGCTGTGTTTAATGTAAAAGTAATGGTTCAGAAATTCAAAATGTGCCTGATTTAAAACAGAAAGTTGATGATGGGAAGAGTTCGGACAATTCAAAAGAAAAACGCTTTAGTCTGTATTTCAAACAGCAGACACAAAGAGGCTGGAGGTGCAAGTCGTAGCACTGCTGTTACCTCCATGACTGATAACATTAAAACATATACACAGGTCTACTAACAAGGAATGCAGATTCTTTTTTTCCTTTTGAATCTTTACATTTGGTTATTAAATCCCAATGTAGCATTTTACAAAGCATATATATATATATATATATATATATATAAGCAATATCTGGATTTGCGAGCATCAGAGAGCAAGATAAGCACATGGAACGAAATCCACAGCTCTTACACAAAACACAAACACACACAGAAAGTTTCCAGTGTGGGCCAACTTGTATGGACTTCAAACCACCCTGCTGTCAGTCATGATTAGCCGTAACGATGGACCCATTTTGACACTTCAGAATCAAGTCTTGGCAAATAGTCCTCGGAAGTGGAGCCACATGCTACGAGATGGCTTTTCCCTGATATAATTTGTGGCTGCAAATGACAAAATAGAGACAGAATAATGTGTAAAGTCAAGTTTGGTGAGCGAGAAAATGGAAAAATCCAGGGCTGTGTGCCTCTCTAATGGATATCCTTGTGGCTGAGAGAAAATGGGACTCAATAATGTGTCCCTAATGTCTGCCAGCGCTGTTTCAGGGAACATATCAAAAGAAATGTCCCCTGCCATTTCTGCAAGCAATCACTTAATGGGACGGGCAAATCCCAACCAAAATGGATGTACTGATCTATTTCTGGGCTTGACAGATGGAATGAATCCTCGGCTCTTGGAGACAAAAATGAAAAAGGTAGAGGGCGAAGAAAGGCACAGGCTGCAAACAAGAAGCGATAAAAACAAGCCTTTTATGATTCATTCAGCGAAGCAGAATGCCTGCAATGTTGTGTGCGGCTTAAGTGCAGACACTGACAGGAATTTCAATTATTTAATTAGGGGGGGAAAATGAAAAGACTTAAGTGTTGTGATTTCTGCAGTCTTTCATAGATCAATCTAATGTGCGCTCACATTGGAAATCAACCAAGATGGAAGAGGGGCAAGTGAAGTAGCGTCGTCTAAATCATGCAATTAAAATGGCAAATTAGTTTCTTGATATATTCATTTAAGTGGTTAAGTGGAAATGTTTCTCTCCCCGTCCACGCAGCTGTCTCACGGGTGGGTGTGGAGAGGCAGCACCATCCACATGCTCTTATGATTAGAGCTGCCGTTCATTTGCTGAGAAAACGCTGAAAGCACTTGCTACCACAAATTAGCCATTTGAAGGCTTGAAAATTCAATTTCGAAAAGAGTTGATTTAAGTATTTAGGCATAGCGTGGCTGGAACGTAAAGATTTTGAAGCATTTTGCCCACTAATGTCGATAACTTTTAGAGGCCATTATAGGTTTCTGTGGCCTTGTGCCTTGTGAATGGCACAGCTGGAAATACCAGCTTTTCATACTTTTTGGCTAATTTCTGTCAACTTTACACCTCCATTCTCATCTATTGGCCGTTTCCCTGTTCAGCAACCTTTTCCTTTTTATAATGTGAACATTTTGTCCATAATGAAAGGTCATCTGCTGTTCAGCCACTTGTTCCATTAGCACCAAGATGGATCGAAGCTTGTGAACGATGGATCTGTTAGCGGGGTTGAGTTGGTGGGGACGGATATATGGAGTGTGCCATTGAACTGAATGTTTAGAAATGCAATACTGAAGACTATCGAAAGTGGCAGGTAATGGGAACAAATGAAAAGGAAAACCTACGTTTCGAGGACTATGTGACTATAAATGTTTAAAACACTTTACATTTCTCAGCTGTGAATTTGAAAAGATATGAAAAAAGTGAAAAGATGCTTTTTTATTGTCAAAGCCTTGCCGTCATGTATCTATATAACACCATGCATCTTCCAATGTTTGTTTGACTCTTTAGAAACTTACACTGTTAATTACTCGTGGAACGACAATTGTGATTGTCAGACTAATTCTCACCCTATAAAACCTTGAGCCTGAAAGCCACGGCCATTTCTCTTCTTCGGTCTGCAATTAGGAAGCAATACTCCTCATGTCCTAATTCTGCACATATATTGTTCAGCTTCCTATAAAAATAGTGGAAGTGAATAGTTTTAAGCATAAAATTGTGTAAACATACTATTTAAGTGCCGCATTCAAAATTCTAGTGGAGCAAAAGCAAAGTATCATCAACAGTTATGTTTGCATTAAAATGCAACTCAAAGCAGGATGGCCCCTACCACTGAGTAACAATACTAATAATAATGCTCCTTCCCAAAAAGTATTTTAACTTTGCCGCAGGATTCCAGACGTGCTTCGGCTTAGTGAGGCCACACACTCTTTGTAATTACTCATGTCACATTACTGTCCCAAGTGCTGCATGAGCTACTTACCCACTGATAATACCACATAAATATAGACTTTCCATAACAAAATGAATCCGTCAAATCTGTATGCATTCAAGAAAACATGGATTTGCTCTCCCGTCACAGAGGCATATTGTCCACTTTGATGGTGCATGGGAGGATATCAAATGCCCTTCTGGCTGCCACACTCCAGATGGAAGAAAATAGCCTGTGGTCTATAAAAATGAAGTTAGATGTAAGTACGGCACTCAAATTTGGGGGAGAAAAAATGCTTTTTCAGGGGCATTTTGTTGTTGTCAATTGGTCTGAGCAACTTGCTGTAATGCTGGTAATGGACCTACTCTTCTCCTTTCATCTTTGGGGGGTGTGTGTGTGTGTGTGTGTGTGTGTGTGTGTGTGTGTGTGTGTGTGTGTGTGTGTGTGTGTGTGTGTGTGTGTGTGTGTGTGTGTGTGTGTGTGTGTGTGTTATAGGGAGACTGGGCTAGATATGGGAAAGAGGCACAACAAGAGGAAATGCAGCCAGACGACGGCCCGAGCGAAGTGCTGGACTGCATCTGGCTCGAACCTGAAGTTAGTTTTGTAGGATATTATTTATATAATAAATATAAATAATATATAATAATATAGGGGGGGGGGGGGGGGGCAGAGGGACCGGGGAGGGCCGGGGGGGCCGGAGGGACGGATGGACCGGGGACGGGCCGGAGGGGGGCGGAGGGACGGGGGGTGCGGAGGGACGGGGGGGCGGAGGGACGGGGCGGGGGGGACGGGAGGGGGGCGGCCTGAGGCCTGTCAGTTTGCGGAGACCAGCGGCTCCTCAGCCGAGATGTTCTTTTTACCGTAACGCTCGTTCTTTATTATAATACTCTTGATTCTAATTTCATTCACAGATGTCTCCTGTTCGTCCGATGTTTTCTTCATTATTTAAAGAAAACGTATATCAATTGACTTGGTTATTAGTCCCTTTTTAGAGGGGTGCCCCGTTATTTATTTATTTTGTGAATTATCTTAGCGATTACTAATAATTCTATAGAATAATTTAATTTCACACCAGCTGTTAACCAACATATTGCTCCTTTGCCTGCCAAACAAAATGGTGTCATGCGTGAGAATATTACCAACACTACCTTCAGAACAGTCATGGCCATCAAAAATCCATTTCCTTCCTACAGCTAATGCTCACACCAGCATAGAGAAAACCATGACCACGTAAACAAGTCGATTATCTCTTTTCAAAGCATTCATACATCTTTTCGATACTCGTGAGCACCTACAAGCATCAAGGAACGTAGGTTGAGACAGCCAAAGGACCTCTTCCCACCTGAGGAGGTGTTGTTACTGACAGACTGCTCTGCTCTCATGTACGAAGTCCTGAAGCTATGTTAAAACATACATGTCATCTAAATGAATTCTGTTAGTGTTAAAATGACAGGAACGATGTGGATCACTATATTTAGACCTGTGCATCATTTTCACTTTTATTTCACAGGTGTCTGTGTCACGATATATTATATTATGTATACCAAAATATGACTTTTGACTAATTCCATGCTTTTCCCAGTTTAAGACAATTTGCACTCAAAACTGTGTGGAAATGTGAACCACAAACTCCCTTAGTGTACAGAACCGCTTCCATATGACTGAATGAGTATTTACTAGGAAAGCCAATTGACATTGGACCGATGCATCTTCATTGCATCTCAGTATTTACTACTACGCCATTTTGAGCCAACAGATTACAAGTACTTGGATGGTCATTCAAGATTACTGAGAAATTTAAAATCAGGAGTGATTGTAAAAAAATGTTTATGTGCTGTCTCTGATTGTTTGATTCTCCTTTGTGAGTTCTGAGACTGGAGTCCATTTAAATTGATGAATGTGATATTACTTTATTTTTACTGAAATTGGAACTAAAGTTCCCTGTGGCAAATCAAAAAGAGCCCTTTATTTATTAAGTATTTCCATCAAGTTAAAAGGTTAAAGTTAACTGCCATATTGAGACTTAATAGCACTTTTTAAGCTGGGCGATAGTGGTTGCTTTGATTAAATTAAAAATGATAACAGCTCAGAGGCAGAGCAGCCAACAACTGTGACTTAGTGCCTGGCTTGCCCTCCACTAAAGCCAGTTCAGCCCTGTGCTTTCAATCAAAACCATGAAGTCATCAGTATTACTTCAGCTTGCCAAGCTTTAACCGGTTCTGTTTTTTCAGCAGATTCCCAGAGCACAAAACTGGTGTGAGCTGATTGGCCAGCGTCCGGCCGGCCTATTGTCTGAGCGCAGCTTCTCCCTCTTCACCCATCAATCGCTGGTGCTATTGGTATGTATGGTAGTCTGGGCATCATAGCATCTTGTTGTATTTTGTTAACAGGTAACACTGTCCTCATAAACATCTTCAGAAGCGACATTGATTAAGGTAAGATAATACTGACAACTGTTCATTTGGTTGTTGGTGTTTTTGTTTGTATTACGTTCTGCTATTTTCCCCCATGAATACACAGAGCTCTTCAACACAGCTGCAGCTTTAGCAGCTCCACAGGGAACATTGGAAATATTAGTCTTTACTGTATCAGAAAATGTGCACACTTGATTTTGTATCACTTTATTGCCTTGTTAAAATGTCTTCATGCATAATTCCACTGAGAGAAAGGTTTTCATTCCGTAGCCAACTAGGTACAGATATGTGAAGCTTCTGTCTTCATGTGGTGAATGAAAATTCACCACAGTCATATTCTTAGTTATATCTTTGGTGTGTCAAATGTCTCAGATGTTTCATAGGAATACAATACATTTGCAGTGAGTGAGGGGAAAGGTTGACAGATGCGTTTGAGAGGTAACAGTCAGTCTCAGTCTCAGTCCCAGCCTGTACTCTATACCCAACTCTATGAAGAAATAATAAAAGTATCATTCAATCCAGCTGGTTAACAAAATTTGACATACTGCACTAACGTTGAAATTGTGAGACCATCTCCAATCCTGTTTTTTATGTGGTGGGGATCAAATGGATTATAAAGTGCTCTGCTTTGGACTCCTGAACTGAGGCTGATCAGAGTAAAATGTGATCCTGCAGATATACAGAGCTCTTCAATGAATACACAGAGCTCTTCAACGAGCACCATGTTCAGGTTTCAAACATATCTATCTATCAAGCCCCCCCCACACACATACACAGAAAAAAAGACAAATAAATGCATGGCAGTCCTCTATGAGCAGGAGAGGATGGCTGCAGGATATTGCATCCAGGTGGAACAATGAGCAATAGATGTATCAAGTATCAAAGCATTGCTGGACTGTTGTATGTGTGTGTGTGCGTGTGTGTCGGTGTTTGTGTGTGGGGCCTGCGTATGCACTGACTGATCTCCTGGAGAACAAAGTGGAGCACACGCACACAGGCGACCCCACAGCTCAATCCATTGGAAATAATATGTTCATTACAAAGCAATTACTGACACTTAGAGCCTCTCTGTGTGAAGTGCGTGTGTGTGCTGGAGAGACGGGGCCTGCCACTGGCCGCTGATGCTTAGTGACCTTATGTTCCTCCATCTACGTCTGTGTCTGCAGGTGCAGGATGTACAGCTTTATGGGTGGAGGTTTGTTCTGTGCAGGAGTGGGGAACATCCTCCTGATTGTTTCCACAGCAACCGATTACTGGATGCAGTATCGGCAGTCCAGCAACTACATGCACCAGGGCCTGTGGCGCTACTGCGTGCCGGGCAAATGCTTCCCACACAACGACAGCATCGGTGAGTGAGGACACGCATGGTTCCATGCAACAATGCAAAATTATTTTCATTACCTGAGTAGATCTCATATTTAATGGACAACGGTGGGAGCGACATTGTCTGGACTGATGTGTAGGAGAATTTAGTTCACTATCATGGTACAGAAATGTCAAACACAGGTTGATACAAAATGTTTTGAATAAAAAAGATGTTGACCACAAAAGGAGCGTTCCTCAGTTATGAGGTAAAATAATTGTAATCTTTAAAAATGTAATGATTCCTATATATTTAGGAGTTTAAATAATATGTTCCTGATTAGCATGAATCAAAATGAATGTCTATCTAACATTTAGTATGTTTATGACTAATGGGAAGGATTAGTTTGGCTGTGTATATATATATATATATATTATACTCACTGGATTTCACTCCAATGAAAGATATGTTTGTCTCACAAACGCACAATTTTCCATAAATGAAGAGGAATTAGGCTAGTACTTTTCATTACAGAATAACACATAACACATTTGTTTGATAACATATTAAATGCTTCGATACTTTAAAATAAAAGTCCTGATTATAAAAAGGATTTGGTGACTTTATCGACTGACTCATTAACTGGTGCCTCTCGCTCCCAAACACCAACGTAGCTCTAAATGAATGGCTGTTAAAGATGGGATGACATTCTGACATGAGAAAATTAGGTTTATGTTTTTTCAAGAATGTACCATTCTTCAACATAATGGCAGATGGGTCACATGTCACATCATTCACCTGTGTTGGCTGCTGACTTCCATTGGTCCACAGCGCACTTAGATGCCACCCGTGCTCTCATGATCCTCTCTCTTTTGGCCTGTTTCATCGGCATCATCATCGGCATAATGGCCTTCATCCATTACTCCTCCTTCGACAGGTTTGACAAAACCTTTGCTGCAGGGATATTGTTTTTCATCTCATGTAAGTGCTACTCCACATCATTGGTTTTCTACTTTGTTGGTTTGGTTTGACATGTAATTTGCATTTATTTTTATTGATCAAGCCATGGTCACAAATGTTATATCTAAAAAGGTTTAAAATAAAAGATCCCATAAGCAGCCAGTTGTAATGGTTGTCTAATTTCTCCAAACATTTTCCTTCTCTTTCTTTTTTCTTTTTTCCCCGGCCAGGCTTTTTAGTCTTTCTTGCAATGGCGGTGTACACTGGTGTGACTATTAACTACTATGGCAAACGCTACGGGAACTGGAGGTTCTCCTGGTCCTACATCATTGGCTGGGTGTCAGTGGTGCTCACCTTTTTTTCAGGTAAGCAGAGCATGACATTTCACTCGGATCTCTTTCTACACATATTTCTATTATTTGCATTTATTAACTGGATGTCAATGTCGAATCACAAACACTTTGCATTTTGACATAGACTAAATGACATGGACCACAGATAGTTGGAATGGTCAAAAGAGAACATGAAGCTGCCATGTGATTTCTTGTGACACTTCCTTCTCTCCAGGTATATTCTATTTGTGTGCCTATCGGATGCATGAATGCCCCCGGAGCAATAACTCTCATTAGAAGATTGAAACCATCAGCCACGAATAAAGTGTTGATTATGTTGATGAGATGTGCATTCCTACCAGCAGCATGGAAGCATAGCAGACCTGTGGAACATGAAAGGTTTAAATGATTCCAATAAAACAAAGAAGTTGACTCTTGGTTCATATGTTTCTTTTACTGTGCCTGCTCAGTTGATGTTTTCTTTTAACATTTTATGGTCAAACTTTCTGAGACTGGCCTGCTATCTAACTCATAATATCAGCCTGCTATGATTTATCGATGATTAATCGTATTGTAGCATATTATAGACACAATCATAATGACTTTGTATATATTTATATTATTAAAACATAATTTTAAAGCATTATAGACATATAAATATATCAGTGGTATATACAGAAATTATTAGTATTTTTATGGATGATATGAATTATTTGTACGTATTTTTTAATGGAAAACCAGCTGCATTTAAGAGAAAAACGATTGTAAATGATTCATGTTGACAACTAAACTTTAGACTCATCCAATGGGGCTTTCTCTACTTCCTGCACGACCAGTTTCACTGGTTCTAAGTATTCCATGAACTGCTGCAAAACCTCTTATCCAAACGTGCCACTTAACAGAGTGACGCGCTGCCGGACCGGCTCAACATTCCCCTTAATGAAATGGCCACATAAAGCCGCTTAACCGCGCCTTAAGATTCTTAAGACGATTTCCTCACAATTTGTTTCATTTATATTTCATTTATATATATCAAATAAGGTTTCTTGTATTTTGACTAAAGAAAGGTTCAATTCAGTTTTCTCAGTTACTTCCGACGACTTTTTTTCAATGCAAGCATCAAGGACACCGTGTGTCTCTTAAAGCCGTGTTTTGGGCATGGGACGGATGTGAGCGCACGAGTCCTTCTGATAGAAACTTCTGCACACTAATGTAGCGGAGATGGACTTTTCCAGCACAATAGCCTGAGAGCAATTCATCTGATCAGATGGAAATCCTGTCCTCGAGACCAGGATTATAACTTCCGCTTTAACATCTCCCTTAATTACCTAATAGCATTGCAGCGTGAATTCTGCCTACATTAAGACACTTCCACATTAACCGGACTGATTGGAAATGTGATGACAACACCATATCAACAAATTATAACGCAGTGCTTTCTTCCGCAAATGGGCACAGGAGCGGCACTTGTACTCTCCCAGATTCTAATACCGACAATTACAGCCAATTTGGGCGGAATTACTAGACGGACCTGCGGCAGCAGAATCCTCCTGCGACACGGACCACACGGCTTCATTCCAACGCCAGCATGAACGGGGAGCACAAGTTACCACATCCCAAACCGCGCGTCATTGTACAACCACCGGGAATAACCCTTAGTAAAATAGTATTTAAATGTAATGCCACGATACCATTTAGATTAAGATGAAATACACACACAATAAATGTAGATTTAAATCAGTTTGTTTTACTAGCCATGTGTAATAATGCAATAATAACGTCTGTTAAATGAACTTGTTTTCCACATAACTAAGGATATACTTATAGGATAGATTACAGACTAAACCGTCTCTTTCATCTCCTTTGTATTGATACACTTTTCAGGAGATGTAGAAAGAAAGCGTGTGTTTCTGAACCGGTTTCTTTTGTTTATTCCGTCCGAAGAGATTGGCGATCCAAAAATAGAAAATGGTGAAACTATAGCTATTTCTAACTACAACGGAGAAAACGAAAAACATCAATGTGTACAGGTTTTTAGAAAATGCAGACTAAATTTGCCTATCAAAAGGATTGCTGTTAAAGCCCAAACCAATAATGCATCATTAAAATATCCCGTAGAACGCGATACAAAACGGGATTGTAAGTAGCTGCAACATCTTTTTGTCCATGGACAGGATTTAGTACACATTTTGTACAGATTAGTTCTTCCGCTAAGGCATATGAGCTCGCAAACCTTGCGAAAAAACCGCACAGTTGCTAGGCAACCGCATAAGCACCGCTACGATTGATTCTTGGGTGGACTTTTTAGTTGCTATCCAAATGAACTGTGATGCTGAGGTCACAGGTGCGCTGCATTTCTGGACTCTTGTTTAATTTATTTTCCAGCTCCGGACAGCTGTCAGCCAATCCGAACGAAGAATGCGCCCCTCCGCCCATCCACAGCTCCAATTGGCTGATGCGTGAAGGCGTCTGAATAAACGCTAGTTGGAAGTGTGCCCTCCCGCCGATGTCTCCGTGATGCTCAGCGCAGTGCCGCCCACTGATCACACAGAGCCTGGAGACCAGTGGAGAAGAGGCAGATGCTGAAGGAGGTTTGAAGGCAGGGACATAACAAAGCCAAAGTAGAACCATGAGCATGAGCTACGCGTCTGCAGGGCCGACGCAGAGGTCAACGTCGTTTTTCATTGAGGACATCCTATTGCACAAACCCAAACCTCTGAGAGAGGCCATACCCTCCCCGTTCTGCAGCTCCCTTGCCTCCCGGATGCCGATCCTGGAGTATGGGTACCCGCTGATGCCCACCCCGATCCTGGCGCCACATCCGCACCACCCTCTTCACAAGCCGGAGCACCACCAGTACTTCTTCACTTCTGGTAAGCACGAGAGCAAGGAAACACGTGTCCGATAAAACCCAGGGAAAGTGGCCATGCTGCTGACATTAGTGAGTAGGGAATAACATCATTCGCAAAGAATCACGGATAATAAATGCTGGTGGTAATGAAGGTTGGAGCTCCATTGACGTTAGAATAATCAGTATCGTTTTCAGTTTGGCTTTTTTGAAGGAGATATTTAATAAACCTCCATTTTATGTAATAAATAACTCCGAATGCAGTGTGTTAATTGCTTCTTTTATCATCATTCATTTATATTTAAGCACAAGCGGCACGCTTTGCTGCTCTGAAGGAACTACATGGTGCGTTAATAAGAATGACCGAAAGCCTTTTGATTCCTTTTACATTTTGTCCGACTTACTGTTGTTGGACAGTGAGTGAGTCTCCTAACTGGTTCCTGCCACCTGTAGGCATGCAGATGCCCGCCCTGTTCCAGCACCACGGCGAGTTACCAGGGAAGCACTGCCGACGCCGGAAGGCCCGGACGGTTTTCTCCGACTCGCAGCTGTCTGGTCTGGAGAAGAGGTTCGAAATCCAGCGGTACCTGTCCACGCCGGAGAGGGTGGAGCTGGCCACGGCGCTTAGCTTATCCGAGACACAGGTACGCGCGCGCACGCACAGACACACACGTGCGCGCACAGGAGCGCAGGGAGGCTGCTGGGAAAAGGGCTCTGACCCGGTTCCGTTGTTTATTTTAGAATACGTATTCTTCATTAGACCACAAAACAGAAAGACTATAACATGTTCTTCTATTTAAAGAAGAGCAGTGCACGGGAGAAGACTACATGAAGAGCGTATATGTATACTATAATAATACAGTGATAATATACATCCAGTGAATATATGATATTTCAATTGTCATTTAAGATTTGGGGTTCTGAATATTTATTCAATTTAGTAGCAAGGTTTGCCTTTAAATAAATGTCTTTAGATCATAGAGGCTTGAGAAATGAACTGCCGATATTTAGGATCGTTTTTAAAAGCTCATCAGCCTCTCATATCCTTCTGTGAAGGTAAAAACGTGGTTCCAGAACCGGCGGATGAAGCACAAGAAGCAGCTGAGGAAAGCGCAGGACGAGCGGAAGACGCCCGCGGAGCTGGACCGATCCGCGGACAACTCGAGCGGGAGCCAACTGAACGAGAAGAGCGCGGAGGAGCTGCGGCGAGGCCTGGAGCCCAACTCCTACCTGCTCCAGGAGAACGACGACGATGTGGACATTGAGGACGACGTTTGCTCCCCGGAACATCTACTATAGTAGGCGGCAGAGTTGTTTCATCAGCAGCTCCCCTCGCGATGTAAATGCACTGTACATAACTTTGGCCTCTTCCCCTTTCCATTACAAATAGATTACTGTTTTATTATACAATGTTAATATTTATTCAAACATAAAGTAGGCCCATTGATTTTCTCCTCTATGAGTTTTGGTGTTGTTACTTATACGATTTTATTATGGCGATTATTATTAGATAAATATTATTACTAAAATCTAGAATTTGATATTGACACTAGCGCTATCGTATTATTTTTGGACAGAAAATGGGTACAGATGCTTATGAATAAGCCAAAGGAACCGCTATTTGCTTTGTAACATAGGCGCGCCGTATATACACCATTCCTTTGCACTTTTATCGCAAACGAATTTTGCATGCTTTTTTTTGGGCTCTTATTTTATTGGGTGTATTGTTAAATATTATTTGCCGTTTGTACATATTTTTCAGTTTTTTAAATTAAGATTTGGTCAAAGACACTTGAGTGAATGGCGTTGATATTTGATATTTGTCTGTAAATATACATATATATATATATAAATATATATATGTAGTATATAAATGAATCGGTTGTCTTGCCATCCGTTATTTTTTTTAATCTGATTTGTGTTCGTCGTTTACATTTTTATATTTTAACCTTATTTGGAGAAGTAAATAAAAACCACATAATACTACTGAATTATTGATGTTACGAATATTATTTGAGCTGCGGTCGGCCGGGCTCCTTTCCGTATTCACCACAGCATGCAGCCCGTTAACACGTCACGTAATGCCTATAACAACACACAGGTAAAGATCAGGACAATCATTCATGAAAATAATTATGATGTCGCAAAATTCCTATAATGACTCCGTATGGGTAAACGGGAAAGACATTTTTGTTTTTTAATTATTATCAACCCCACAGTTAATAATTAATATATGCTATAACAAATATCTGTTTGACCCAACACTATTCATTTCGCATGAATTTATTTAAAATGCGGTACAGTTCCAGCCTAAAGACAGTTAGTGTCTTTCTTGCCGCCATTCATCTGTTAGTTAAGTGCAGATTATGCAGATTATGCAGATTATGCAGAATATGCCGATGGCATGGCTGTCTAGAAATAGACAGAGATCCAAAATAATAATGAAGTTTAAATATAACTTATATTTGAACTTCATTATTATTTTTAAATCAGCAGCAATCCAGATTTTTCGTTTTATTATTCGTGGAAAAAGGGGATACAAAATTGACAGATTGCATATAATTAGCTCAAAATTGTGTCAATTTACTGTACAAATATTCCAAAGACTTTTGATGTGCGCAATCTTCTAACAGGTTTTTATGATTTTGAGTTTGGATTTCCTTCAGCACTGTGTGTATTAAGCTATATGGTGGACACTTTGGCACCATTTCAGGGTTTTTTAATTTTAATAATTCACTTGTTAAACAAATGCCGAGCGAACATAAAAACCCCTTTGCCACATTTGACCTTGTTGCATGTATTCATTAGTTCTAACATCAGCCGTATCTGACCACATTTCAGAATAACCACTGTTCCTCTCTGGTCTTTCATGCTCCTTATCTTTTAAAAAGCTGCTGGGGGGAAAGGACTACGTGGAGAACAGGCCATGCAGAAGGTGATCAATTAAAAGATTAAGCGTTTTGCAACACATGGACGCATCTGCATTTGGTCCTAATAGCAGGGCCATCAGCTCATTTTCAGGGGGCCTGCCGCCTGCTGAATGTGTGCTTCTCACATCAAAGCCTCCTCGTCGGCTTTAGCTTCCCGAAAGGGATGCTAATTTGGCCCCTTCTTGTGTAACGAAGACAGACTGTTCAATTAACTGAATTTCAATGGCAAAAAACAAGTAGGTGGGACCTAAAAAAGAAGCAACGAGACTCAGTGTAGATGGGCGGCGCTTCTCATTAAATTATAAAGGGCTCGGTCCTTTCTTTCCAACCATGCATCTGAGGACTTAACACTAAAAACACAGGGCTTCAAAGAGTCCATGATGGGTTAAATAGAGACTATAATCTCATTAAAATATTGCACAGAGGTAAATAGTGCTTTGATAATGATCTGAGGGTTCAATTAATAAAATGAGCTGCTTGAGAGTGCTTTGTGTTGGGGAGGAGTTACTCACAATAAGGCTACAAAACACGGGAATGAGCCAATCAGGGAGCTTCAACGTGTCATCTTCATCTGAGCAGGTTTTCTCCCCCGTAAAAAGCAGATATATTCTAGGTTAAACACTGTAATGGGCTAGGAGGAGACAAAGTGACTCTCTGTGTACATTAAACCAATACAGTCATCATTGTATCAAATCTCTGCTGCTTGTGATTGGATGGTTACTGTGTGTGTGTGTGTGTGTGTGTGTAAATAGTTACTACAGAAACAAGGAGGACGGATTAAGAACCACACCTGCTTTATTATTTATTTTAGTACACTGGGGAAGAATAGACAAAGCGTGACAACCAATTTCCAACTGTGAGCTTTTTGCTGTTTCAAATGTTCATATGTTTCAGTTATTTTTATTATCCCAAACAAACTGCTCATTCAAATGAACTGAAGGAAATATGTTTCTGCTGCAACACATGATTTGGAGTGAATGCAGTGTTTTGGATAAAAAGGAACCTGTAGTTACGGCTGAGTAGTAAAGCCAAGGCAAAAACGCTGCAATTCATTCACATATGTCCACACATTCTAATAAATCCATAAAAAAAACGGATCAATTATATTTGAAACTAGTAGGATTTCCTTAGTAAACTCACCTGTTTGTAAACCTATTCCCTGGCATGAAAAACAAAACTAGTGGATCATTTAATGTCGATGATATTCAATGCTAAAAGTGACATAGCTGGTTAAGGCTTCTCAGAGATTTTTGTGTGATTATTATTTAAAAACACGTAAAAAGGTATATGAATGGGGACGTGATACTAGGCCTCACAGATTGAATGCGGCAGCATAGTTGTATCCCTTCCTTTGGATTATAAATGTATATTCCAACAGTTTACCATTTATTTGTCTTAGCCTCAGACAGTAGGTCGTGTTCCTGAAGAGCGCCACAGCCTGCTTTTCTTCTTCATGCCGTTTTCTAAGGGCTTCCAGTGTGCCCCTATGGGGGACGTCCCGGTCAGACGCCAGCTCAGGGAAGTCTTTGGACTGGGGATTTCTGTCTCTGCCGTGGTTGAAACTGTACAGGAGGTTTGGCTATGGTTTTAGCATATTCCAAGCCCTAAAATAGAAATAGACAGAGATGTATGCACTGTACTATTTACTGTATACAAGTTAGTGTTCAAATAACTGTCTTTAAAACCTCTGACCACTGTGACCTTTCAAAGTGGTAGTGTTTCTCTGATGTACAGTACAAGGTACATGTCATGGTTCTATAACTTTACCAGTACAACACAGTTAAAATACCACACAGTACCTGTGATGTATAATGCTCTATTGCTGACTATGTAACTGTTGGTGGATGTAACTTCTGAACTTTGTGAGACGGGACACAGGTTTCACTTATAATAATTTGTAGTATTGCTCACAATGAAGGTCAACTGATAGTGGATTAATAGTTTGGAGCAGCCATGTCTGATTAACCCAACGATACCCATCCCTTGTGAACTAATTCAAATACTTCAACAAACACATTTGGATCACTGAACATCAAACTCAAAGTAAGATATAATTGAATAAATAGTTTATACAAATCTCATAATGAATCTCATAATAATTCAATGATACTTGCTGTATCTGCAGGCAAGAGTAGTTTTATATGCTGGAAGGTTTCTCACAGTCACCACCTGGAGTTCATGAGCTTTACTTGGTGCTTTTGGCGAAATGTGCTGACTGTCAGTCTGAATTTAACCACGAAAAGAAAGAAAGTATCTTAAAGCCTGATTCAGTGGATTAGTTGGAATATGTTCTGTTTATTCACTTGGGGCTTTCCCTTCTGTGGATTTTGGTCATTGTGTTTGTGTGAGTATGTCATATTTTTACATATATATAATGCAAGCATACCATTAAATACACATACAGTAAAAGCATAACCATTAAGATATTCACAATTTAAAAAAATATATATGTATTTTCCCTCTAATATATAGTATATAATATGTAGTATATCCAGCTGTGTCAGACTGGCTATCCAGGATCAGCAGTGCCCCGCTAAGAGAATCCAGATTAGGGTTTGGATCCATGTAAAGACCTTCTCCCTGATCAAATACACTCTTTGTCTTTTCGCTTACACAACTTGTCTCTTAAACCACCTCAAGCAGACAGGACTGCTGTGAAAAACACATGTGCGGTTTCACACATTCAAAGGAGCACCCACGCACCTTCATCCTGGGAACTTTGCTGTCATTGCCTTCCGGGTCCTTGGCCGGTAGAAAGGGAATCCTACTTATCTTTTTGTTCTGCTCGCGGATCACATTTGAATACAGCTTCTGCCGCTTCAAATTCTCAGCATGATGACGGTGAAAGAGCGAGAGAGGGAGTGAGAGAGCAATAGAAGCAGATTATAAAAGGGGTTTTAATTAACTGAGCCATTTCTCTCTTAAGGCTTTTCTCTTTGTGCTCCCTCCGGCAGAGCCTCTCCACACAGCCCAACAAAACCAAACCCAGCCGGCCATTCAGAGGGGCAACATTTACACATATCATTCACCATTTAGACCTGGAGATGCCCGGACCATTGGCCAAACAGGCTCACTTTTCAATGCTGAGGATTTAAAAATGCATCCAAGCATAAAGCACTTAACTTCTTAGAGGTTTCCTTATTTGCTTTGGAGATGTCATTTTATCTATGGAACAGCAGGAAACCTTTGAGAAGAACAATTGACACACAGTAACACCAGTCAGGATTTAGACTGCTTCTGTGTTTCACTGTTTGTTATTATGGTATCACTGGTACTGCCAGTAAATATACATATATTATCATATTTAGGGCAGCCGTAGAACTTTTTTCTTCTCCATTATTCTTCTAAAACCAGAGATGCTCTGAAATGGAAACCAAAAATGTCCACATTTATTCCTGCCTGCTGTTGCTGAAAAGTTCTTATTAACCATGTTGATTATCCAAAAGGACAGTTGAAAAAGAGTCTCCATTCCTCCAGCAACAGTTCAGATGGTTTTATAGGCAAATATGGAATGTAATATCCATACCTATGATGTGTTTAGAAGGAAGCGTTGTCAATCGCTATTTATCATTTTTTATTAGAACTACTTAATGTTTTTGCTCATTTATTATTAAGCTACTACGGCACATCTGCCCTGCTTTCTGTGTCTGAGGTCCACCAACACACACACACACACACACACACACACGCACACATATAAACAGGAAGTGGAGAATACCCCAGTTGATGGCAACTAGGCTTGTTACTTTTAATAATACATGTAAACAAAGTAAAACTTTGTTCATTTGGCCACCACTGCTTGGTTTACATAATCACAGCATGGACTCCCTGCCAAAAGATTTTTTTTTTGTAAAGTAATTTTCTGGAAGCAATTCTGTTTTCATGTTGATGATGTACCTGGTATTGATTTGAATATCCCCTAGTTGTAATAAAATCCTAAATATACCAATCACTACCGCTAGGCCACTGTAATTTTACAACTCACTTAGAGAGGGTTGAGGTTAGGAGTTTTCAGATGACAGTGGTTCTTAACCTGGGTTCGATTGAAGCCCACAGGTTCGATGGTTTTGTTCTCTGGACAGATTTCATTGTGTGCACTAATAAAATGTATAAGAAATCATCAGAAATCATTTTATCTTTTCAATAAGGAAGGGTTCGGTGAATGCACTGATGGAGCTTGCTTGGTAAATGATAGGCTGAATGAAACATGTTCATATTTTTGTGCACTTTCTGGATGAATTAACCTGCCTAACACAAAGGGGAGGGTCTTTGACCATTTTGGTAGAGTTGACACTGACTGATTTTGCAGGTCAATACTTACTGTCTCTTCTATGGCTGTGTAGTCAGGACCAAGGCCTTGTAGAACTATGTCTGACTTCAACTGCTTGTAGTCTTTCAGACTGTATGCCTGAGTGACACAGAGAGAGAGATACCATTTGTGCGATCAAACAGCAAGTGACACTTTTGATTTTCTAATTGAAGCTGATCTTTGTTGAACTCTTTGATAGCAGTCAAAATAGCACCATGGTTGAAACAATACATTCTTTGCTACATTTTGTATATATTGTTATGTGTACTACTATTATTTTCTCAGGTGCTGCAGAGGGGGGTTGGGCGGAGGGGTTAAATCAGCCTTACTGAATCCAATCGGCTAATGATGTCTTCCACTTCAAAATGAGCAGTAGACAGAGGAGCAAGAGGAAGGAAAGGAGCCCAGTCTGCCGGGATGAACACTCTGGGGCATGGCCGCACACTGATATCAAGGACTGTTCTTATTGAAATAAAGAACTTAAGAATTGAGTGTGCATCATGATGCTAAAGAACCCACGAGTAGCAGAGGAATGTTACAAAGAGATCCAACAATACAGCCGCAACGTGATTGGCGTTGTCTTCAACAAACATTTTCTAACACTTCCTTCATGTTTGTCCGTCTCACAAGCTTGCAGAAACAAAAAAAAAAGCACTGATAAATCAAACACTACAAAGCAGAGGACTCCAGTGAGCCATAAGAGTGCATGAGTGAGTGATTACTGCTGATATACAGTACCACTATCTCTACAGTATCTCTAATTAAACATCCATTGCAGTCTGTCCATCCCTCCTCTGCCGCTCTCCCTAAGGTTTCTTCCTTCTACTCCCCATTGAAGGGTGTTTCTTTTCTTTTTTTTTCCTGCAGGGTTTTAGGACAGGGGATGTCGCAGTGCAGACTTTAAAACCCTCTGAGACAAATCTGTAATTTGGGATTTAAAAAATAAAATACATTTCATTGAATTGAATTAGGGGGGAATTGAATAGCGGTTTGTCCAATAGCTTCTATTTAGAACTTAATAACCACCCTATTTATTCCAAATAATCCAAAAACCTATTACGCCTGTATATAAGTTTGTGTGCATGAGTGGTTGTTGATTGACTTGACACAAACAGTAGAGTAGAGTGAGCTTTTAAAGGATTTTTGCATATGCAATATTTCCTTATGAGGCTTTGTATGATATTGAAGTACTTTTCTCAGGGAACCTGAGGAGTAGGTGAGGCTGAAGTGATACAAGTTAATACTGGCAAAGAAACAAAGAGATGTACTGTATACCCACTTCCAAGCAGCCGCTGATGATGCTTTGTGTTCGTGTGTGCACGCGTGTGTGTGGGTGTGTGTGTGAATTGTGTGTGCGTGTGTGTGTGTGTGTTTGGTGTGTGTGAAACCATATGTGAATAGCGGCATGCAATCCACAAGCCAACCCAGACAAAAGGGGGCTCATCATTCCAGATTTTACGGGCTGCTTTTTTGAAAGAAGGATTTCAGTTTGCTTTAGCCATTGGCCATGAACACAACAGGATACCTTTCTTTCCAAGCCCTCTCCCCTCTCACTCCCCCCTAAGTCACGCTCATCTGCTTTCATGGCCGGGTGCTGCAATGAGACTGCTTTTCAAGTTGAGCCTGTAATCTCGTCAGCCATGATGGCTAACATGATGGGAGAGACAGGAGGTCAGAGGGTGAGTGCTGGGCACCCCAAGGCGGACATGTTAAAGTTTCTTTGTGGACTTCCTTGGGTCTAGCGTACGACATAGTTGGTTGAGGAAGACATATGATACACCTTGGAGTGGTCCTTTCTATCATAGTCATATTTTCCCTGATTATCAAATAGTTGACTAGAGTTCACCTATGGTCGTCTATGAATATGATTAATCTGTCTGTTTGAGGTAATCGTGGGACAAAAGGGTATCATTTGCCAAGAGCATGGCCAGTCATGTGTGCACATAGAGAGACATTATGGTACTTAAGGCCAACCTAATGATTCAGAGGTTTGTTACAGTCTCCACAGTCGAAGCTGACACTGATTGGTCTGGCCACAAGTTGTTTGGACAAACATGCATTACTTAAAGCCTGTCAAGATTGATATTGTTGCAGTCTGGATCCCACAATTTAACATCGTCTTTTGGTGTTGTTTTTTTTTGCTTTTTGCCAGTTTGCACCCATTCAGGGATCAGTTTTAACAGTGACACTTGTACCGACTTGAACCACAAGAACCAGTATTTAAAAATACCCAACATCAGCACACATCTCAGCCCGGCAAACCAAGGGAAAGGGGGGTGAACAACTGAAGGCAAATCTTTAAATGCAAATGGGCATCTTTAGTGGCACTATGCCTAACAGACGCTCTCCCTTCTAATCACCTTATCCTCTAACACATCTTTAAATGGCTTTTCAGAGTCTGCAGCTCTGTGGTTTATATAGTCATCATCTTATGGCAATTAAGTGTAGCTTAGTGGAGCTAGACAATTAACCTGATGTTTTGTGTCCTTAGTCACCAGAACACTCCTGCTGGATTAGCCGTCCCTGCATGGAGACAGCTGAGGGGATTATCGGGAACTTCAAAGGGGCATTTATTTGTGTAACCTCTTGTGTACATGGGGATTAAAGGGGAATACCACTCAATTGAAAAATTCATCTGTCACTTTTGTTAGGTGAAACTGCATAATTACGTCTTATTTTCCTAACTGGAATGCAATTATTCAGTACATATTTAGTGAGTTTTGTGGCCCTTGAGCCCTTTTAAACCAGTTTTAAAATGCATGCTTTTCAAACAAACACTCACATGGAGCTTTCTGTTATCTGTGTGACATCCCAGATTAGATGACAGCCATACAGATATACAATGATACACTAACAATGTAATATCAAATGAAAACTTGTTAGCATTTATCCCTCATTTTGTGACTGCCAATGAAGCTCGCTGAAATACCAACCTTGTAGGTGACTCTCGTCCTTAGTTGTTTCTGTTTCTCCATCTGAACCAGGTAGCCGTTAGAGCTGCTTCTATAGACGGGATGGACGGCGTTCACATCGGGGCTCTGTTCAGGCTCTTTTCCTGTCATTGACTTTCCTATGGCTGGCAGAAGTGGGTAGGAGCTGGAGCCCAGTGACAAAGTGAGGTTTTGTGCAATTTTCTTCTGGTCCTCCCCTTCACAGGTTAAAGGCCACTGCGATGCAGCTCCCCTGAAACACAAAGTTAAACTACAACATAAAAATGTATTTTTCCTTTTATTAAATGTCATGTGTTGTATATGCGTATATTCTCTTTCATTTTTCAAATGGTGCTTCATTGCTAGTAAATTTACGTAAACCACATCCTCAAAACTCTTTCTCATGTTTGACCAGAAAATCAAAGTGTATAAATGGTTCACCTTTGCCGTTGTTTGGAGCAACTCTCCTGGTCTCGTTGGGGAAGATGTGCGTTTATCCAAGACATCCGGGAGGATATTCCTGGATTAATTTGTTGACATCCAGGGGTCAAAGCAATTTCATCTTCAGATGCAGTGCTCCAATGTGGACAATCTGTGAAGGGATGCTAAATCCATGAGGTCATCCTGGTGTCCAATTGACGGAAGGAAATAGGAAGCAGTGTTAAGGCTGACGTTGAGGTGGATGGTGGGGAGCAAAGGTTGCAATGAAGTCGCCTTCTGGGGGTGTGGTTGTGTTACAGCGGATGCTCCTGCCAATGCGGAGCTACGACAGTCTCCCCACTCAGCTGGAGGCTGCTGCTGGGGTAGAGGAGGGTTGGGGTGTTCTTTCCGCTGGGCTTTCTTCCTTTCCCTGATCTGGGTGCCTTGGGGCTAAAGAAGGATTGACAGTTTAGGGATGGCATTTTTAATTAATGTTAAAAGTCAGACAGTGGTGTTCTACCCCTGTATGCCAAATAAAGTGGGTACGGAAAGTATTCAGGCCCCTAAAATCAAAAAAGTTCATTTTATTTCTCATTAATGTACACTCAGCACCCAATCTCGACAGAAATAAACAGAAATGTATCATAAAAACTGAAATATCACATGGTCATAAGTATTCCGACCCTTTGCTCAGTATTGAGTGGAAGCACCCTTTTGAGCTAGTAAAGCCACGAGTCTTCTTAGGAATGATGCAACAAGTTTTTCACACCTGGATTTGAGGATGCTCTGCCCTTCCTCCTTACAGATCCTCTCCAGTTCCATCAGGTTGGATGGTGAATGTTAGGTGGACAGCCATTTTCAGGTCTCTCCAGAGATGCTCAATTGGGTTTAGGTCAGGGCTCTGGCTGGTACAGTCAACAATGGGAACAGTTGTTCCGAAGCCACTCCTTTGTTATTTTAGCTGTGTGGTTAGGGTCATTGCCTTGTTGGAAGGTGAACCGTCAGCCGAGTCTGAGGTCCTGAGCACTCTGGATGAGATTTTCATCCAGGATATCTCTATTCTTGGCCGCATTCATCTTTCCGTCAATTGCAACCAGTGGTTCCTGGCACTGCAGCTGAAAAACACCCCCATAGCATAATGCTGCCACACCATGTTTCACTGTTGGGATTGTATTGGTTGGAGATGAGCAGTACCTGGTTTTCTACACACATACAGCTTACAATTAACTGTTCAAACTTGGTCTCATCAGACCAGAGAATCTTATTTCTCATAGTCTGGGAGTCCTTCATGTGTTTTTTGGCAAACTCTACTGCTGGCTTTCATATGTCTGCATTGAGGAGAGGCTTCCGTCACTCTGCCATAAGGCCCCGACTGGTGGAGGGCTAACTTTTTGAATCCTGCATCTCTGGAGTTCAGCCACAGTGATCTTTGGGTTCTTCCTTACCTCTCTCACCAAGGCTCTTCTCCCACGATTGCTCAGTCTAGGAAGAGATCTGGTCGTCCCAAACTTCTTCCATTTAAGGATTATGGAGGCTACTGTGCTCTTAGGAACCTGAAGTGCTGCAGAAATTCTTTTGTAACCATAGCCAGATCTGTGCCTTGCCACAATTCTGTCTCTGAGGTCCTTGGGCAGTTCCTTCGACCTCATGATTCTCATTTTCTCTGACATGCACTGTGAGCTGCAAGGTCTTATATAGAAAGGTGTGCGCCTTTTTTAACCAAGTCCAAACACTTTAATTAAACACAGCAGGATGGCAGAGAAGGAGTAGAACCATCTCAACGAGGATCAGAAAAAATGGACAGCATGTTAAATATGAGTATCACAGCAAAGGGTCTGAATACTGAATAATTCTTTTTTTCTTTTTTTAATAAAAAAAGTTCTGCATTTCTGTTTTTTTCTGTCAAGATTATTGGAGTACTGAGTGAACATTAATGACAAATAATATGAACTTTTTTGATTTTAGAAAATGGCTGCAATGAACGAAGAGTAAAAAATGAAGGGGTTTGAATACTTTCCGTACCCACTGTATATGACATATAGGCAGTCAGCATCACATCCATCTGGAATACTGTCTGGATCACTACGCTGCTATCCTGGCTCTGATGACATCAGAGAGCGGCCAAACTAAAGACACACCTCTTCAGACTACACCTTGACTAAAAACACTGACAAATTGTAGCACTTAAATTGTTCTTATAATGGCTCTTAAATTGTACTTATAATGGATCATATCTATAACAAGGTGTAAATCGGCTTATTAGATGAAATAGCACTGTCTTGTTTCTTGTTCTTTGAGTTTGTATCCCTATGGTTGAAATGCACTTATTGTAAGATGCTTTGGATAAAAGCATAATGTAATGTATTTTAATGTAATATCTTGTATTATCTGCAAACAAACACTATTTGTGGGTTAAATTTTGCCATCTTCATAGGCAACGAATCCTTCTGTAAATGTTGACTTTCTATATAATTTGCAGTTGTGTGAGATATATAACATGCGTCTAGCTTGGCCTATATCTGAAATTGGTGTGGAGCACAAAGCATCCATTCTGAATCTACACATTCCCCCTTAGAAAAAAACGACAGAGAAACACAAGCGCTTCAAAATAGGTACAATTCATTCCCCAGTTTAAGAAGGGCTGGAGATCTTCTTTGCATGATTTTACCCAATTATTTGGCCGGAGGTCTGTGAGTGGGGGAAAATTGTTCCTGTTCAAATTAAGAAACATAAAGTCATGCATCTAATGCCGCTGATTTAGCAACCTTCCGGTTTTCCCATTCCAGTGGAAAATATGCATCCTTATCCGCTTGGCAGCCAAGGTGGCTGTTTAAGTGCTCTGATAAATTTTAAAAAACTAATTAGAAGAGAATGGGATGGCATCCCAACTTTGCAGCAGCTGGGTGACTCTTGATATCTAAGTGTGCATACACAATACTGCGAGGGCTGACAAAGGAAAATATCAAGTCTCCTACCCTCAACTGTGTCTCTTTAACAGTCCTTTGATCTTCTGTGCTGGCTGTCTTTTTAGGCATTACTTGCACCTTTAGACCAAAATAAAGAGAAAGTAACATGCTGATTGTTATATATTGTTTGTTTATACACTAGGAGCAACTTTACTAAAGCCTATCAAAGCCAGCAAAATTAAAGTTACTGTGTGGCATCAATATTGCATCCATTGCTATCAATATCTATCTAATTGAATAGACATCCTCATAGTACACCAATGTACTGTTTCAGTTGTTCCTAATGTACCCATTGAGTCATGGAAATATGCTCAGGTAATGCTGTAATGAAAATAATTTAGTAAACTTCAGACTCCCCTCCGCGGTAGAGGGCCATCTTAGTGGATCGATGGTATTGACAGGCTGAAGACTTTTCTACTGAATGCCAGTATTTCTGTGAGCTCGAATAGGCGAAGGTCACAAGGAAGGAGTGGATCCTGTTGTAACATATCCATCAATATTTGGGTTTTTTATTGGCATGTAATAGGCTGAAATGCTACTATTATACTAGAATACAGTATTGGAAGTCAGGACACCGTTGGACAAACCATCTAGATATCATGCTGTTTCAATATGTAAGCTACTGTCCTCTCTCTTTGGCTTTTCAGGACATTTTCATGCTTTTCGTAATTAACCAGGCCAACAAAAGGGGAATATTTTTGAAATGACCGAGAGCCATTTAGAAATGTGGATACTGTTTCAGATGATCAATAAGGATATTCTTGTAAGGATCTGGAGCAAGTTTCTGTGACTATTTCATATCCAGTAGCGTACACAATCACAGACACCTTTGTCCATTCTCCCTGCCATGGCCTTCTGTCAGCCATAACAAACATCCCAGTCAGTTGAGGCAAATGATCAGGCCTGTATTGCATTTTGAACATGCTAAGCTGTGTAATATCTTTTTTTACTAAATTGGGAGGGTCATAATTGCTTCCCTGTAAGACGATGTCACAACAAAGTCCAGCAATTGCAGCAAGCTGTATTACCTTCTGTACCCGGAAAACATCTGCTTTTCGCAATGAAGACTTCAAAGGGGCTGTGGACCTTGAATTGCATTTAGCTGCTATTGTGGACAGCTCAGGTAATCTTGATTAGGTGTTTAGACTGAGGCAGGGAATACAGTGGCAGAGAGCTCCCCAGAGCTGTGGTCTAAAGCTATTAAAAGATTGTACATTATGTTGCCCTCGCTTTGAAGTGAGGGCCTACCGGAGGAGTAGGGACTCTAAGGGGTGAGTGCAATAGCAGAAGATTGATCTGCTACTTCTGTGTTTATCAAAGGAGGCCCAAACCCTGATGAAGCCAATCATGGCTACTGCCACTTGGCTGAGCAAGACATTTGCTGCATTAGGAAATTGTGTACATTTAATAACACGTCTAATTATCACAAGTTGTCTTCAGATGGCCGTGCTCTTCAAAAGACCAAACGGGCTGTTTTAATAAAGGCCGAGTAACAACTGGCTTGTCTAGACACATTGGTTTGTGAAAGTGATGTGATTTGTACGTGGAGTGTTGCTGTCTTTTGCAAGGCGCCGAAGGAAGGGTGGTAGGAACCACAACGAGCTTTGCAAAATAATATGGGCTTATCTGAGTGATTTTCTATATGACCTTTAAAATTATATTTACAAAAATCTAATATTGAAGGTTGACAATAGCAATATTCTCAAATGTCTCTTCTTTGATATTACAATAATATATTATTTCATTCATTCATCTCATGGTGATGGCACCAAGTGTTGGGAGGTTTTGATTTTGATAAACCTGCTGATGCTGATATACATCAGAAGAATGGGCTGTTTCACTTCATACAAATTGTATATGTTTTTTCCTCTTTGGATGGATTGCCCCTGCTGACATTTGAATTACAATTCTGCAAAGAACTGCAGTTTTACATGGATTCTGTTGTATTTTAGTGAGACTGTTTTTAAAATATGATAAAAGAAATGGCCTTGCTTTAAGCCTATTTCTGAGCAGGCTTTGTTGATACACTGTACTATTTGCCAGAACATAGCCAATTCATAGCTCAATCTTCCTTTGAGCTCTATGTCCCCCATTAAGTACGACACGTCTTTGGGGAGACACAGCAATGGAAAACTAATAAACGAATTTAGAGGGAAATGGCGAAACACAAGGGAAAGGCTCGGTTTACCATTGGACAAAGATAACGGCTCTCGACTATGTAAATGGTGGTGATATGAGACATTGTCAAGGGCTGGGGCTCAGATGGTTCGGGGGTATTATAGCCAGCAAACAGTCTTGTGGCCCAACAAATGGGGAATGCGGGCCATCCTGACCAATTATGCCACTGTGCCAGGTGCAGGGATCTCTGAGAGCCTATTGGTAACCATGCGTCTCTGATGTTCTTGTTGTACACATCAACCGATAATAAGCACTACATTGCCAGACCTGGCTCTTTTCATATAGTGGAGAAAGGCGGATGAAAACAGCTATGCTCGTCTGCCAAATTAATTTTCCAGACTCTGTCAGTGCCACATCATAGGATATTCTCTTAGTTCTCTGAGATGACAATAAAGGGTATATAGATACCAATAATATTCCTAAATGATCATTAACTTGAGTCAAGAAGAATCAAAAAAACAATCAGGGCCTATGTTGTGCTCAGGGGAACAGCTACATTTAAGGAACGGCCCAATAAAAAGTATTTCTAAGAGTAAATACCGTATACTGACACTCGCACTGCTTTTCATCTGGGCGGATACTGAATTCTTTGAAAGACATAAAGACACAACATCTTGTGTTGTGCATATGAGCACTATCAAGCCACAGAACTGACTTCTGTGTTTAAAACATCGTAATTGGTAAAGATATCGGTTTACTGCATAAAATACAACACAAACCCAGCCACTAGCTGTTCAGACCTAATACCTAAATCATGAATAATAACATAATCCACAATCTTCCTTTCCAAAACAACCAGCCCAAAATCATAAAAACCATTATATCCAATCGATTCATCTGTCATTCAGAAAACAAGGCCACAATTTATTCTGTAATTCAACGAATTCATGTTGCGTATTATATCCCGATATTTCCTGTAGTCCCCAGTGAAACCTAACCTCAAGTCCAGCAGGTGTAACAAGAGCTCGACATCCAAAGAATCATTATCAATGTTAGTGCAGCTCCTGCTGTCTGCTTCTGTAATTGCAGCCTGTTTCTACAGAGCGCCTGCCTAAAAGAGGTCATTACATAGCTGTAAGAGAATTCATCACACGGCAACCCAGGAATCTTAACCATTAGCATATGTTGTTGGTTGAGAAATCTCCAAATGATATACACACCTTATTGACATCCCGCTTACGTACATGCACACTCGCGTACGAGCCACATTTGGACGCGTTCTGTCCCAGGGTCGTTTTGTTGCGTTCCACAATGTCCTCTGACATTCTTTCCGGGTTTTTGTGAAACAAAACCTTGGGGAATGCGGTCATCTGCTCTGTTTCAGTGTGTCCGCCTTGTGTACATCTCAGTTCTGGCAGGAAGAAAGTCTTAGATTTATTAGCTGTCAGTAAACTTTTATCCCTTGCCTCTATAGTAATATTGCCGGGTGGCTTTGTAAGGTCAACCTCAGCTGATCGTAGTTGTAACGCATGGTGGTGACAGTGGTGAGATGTTGGTGTGCTAGTCTCAACATCTTGTGGGTGGAGGTGGTACGGCTGGTCAGGCTCATTGCCGGCCATATCAGGGGTCACTAGAACAGCTGGACTGCTGGCAACAATGTATTTGTAGCCTCCTTTTGTAAGAGGTGGAGTCTCTTTTGGGAACTGATAGTATTCCTCAACAGAAATGTGCGGACTCTCCTTGAAGTGGTCTGCTCCCCTCAGGTTGGTCCGCCAGTTGGGGTCATAGCGTAGGTCATAGCAGGCATCGTCAGTAAGCAGCTGGCTGTGAGGTTAAAAAACAACAATATTTACATCCAGCCTAAGACCAATAATTACATCAGTAAGTTCAAACTATATTCCTATTCGTAATCAATGAAGGATGTAACGATTTGAAATAATCCAAAAACATGTCCATGTAATATATTATTGGTAACTGATTTAATAAGGGTTAAACAGCTTTATTACTGACATCACCATAGCCAAAAGAAGTTTTCCAGACATGTGAATGTCGCCTTGGCCTTTGAGGTCAAAGGAACAAGAGACATCACACAATGCAGAATCATTTTGTCCTTAAACAAAAAGAGCTGGGCCTTATCAGAGACTTCTGAAATTGAAACAGATGAGGGAGATTATGTGCCTGTATTTACAGATAATTTTTGTATTTTCACCTCCAGGCTCATTAATGAGAGTGTATTTGAGAGCTACTAGGGGGCGATGGTTCACAAACGGCAATTTTCAGCTTATAAAATGGCTTGAAAATTGCAGACTAAAATGCTCTTTCTGATGGTGATGAAAAGATCTCATTAAAATAAATAGCGGAGAGCCTCTTTGTTGTGCTTACGGAGAGGACGAGGGGAGCCTAATTCTCCTGCCGTTATGTTGTGCGTCAGGGGGAGGGTTGCTTAGGTGTAGGGCCCTTCACTTGGAGGAGGCCAAAAGGGTAAGGGATGTCTCTCTAATGACTCAGACTCATACAAGTTGGAGAATGCATTATGGACTAGATGCAGCTGGGAGTGATGCTTGCAACACTGGCAGACACCACAGCCTAATATTTCTTGCCCGAGATACAGAAACGTATATACTGGGACATACAAAAGCCGGAGAAATATTGTTACGAACACTGAATGGGAAAATATAAAAACTATTTTACTATACTCAAATATCCTTTTGCAATATTTTGAGCGAGGTGTGAAACATAGTCAAGAGGAATGAATGGAGTTGCCTAAATAGGAATCTTTTACTTGAATGAGAAATGCCCATTGGGTTTGTAAACTATGCAGTGGCACTGTATGAAAGGGCTCACTCGCTTTGAGGAGGACTATGACAACACGAGGATGGGAATGGGACTGTTCACTGCCTGGGCTCAATGAAATGGAGCCTTTTGTGAGAACATGTCATGGTCATTTTCCTCTGAAACAATGTACTTTGGAAACAAACCCACACTTGATGGATATCAATCTGTGCGGGTTAATGACGTGAAAATGGAAAATGCCCCTCCTCTATTCTGGAGGCAAATTACTGTGGCTGTGTTGGCTGGAAAGAGAACGGAAACAGAAGGAATTGAGCTCCAAAAAAAGATGTAGTATTGTTCTCCCCATAGATGCCTACCTCTGCTCCTTCAAAAGACAGAAAGAGATATCTCCTTTTCATCAACAATGATCCTTGTTAATGGAGTACGAGTGACCACTTATTGTGATCCACCCAAACAAGACAAAAATCTAATTTACCTCAAATGAAAGCTGTTATTGTGAAAGCTCCTGAATTAGGCCATTTTCTCTACAATGGGCCTGCATCTCATTAAATAACTGACACCACTTCCTTGTTAAGTGATGAATGTGGGCTATTTATCTTTCATCATCCATGTAATGTTTAAACGTAAAAGGTTTGATTGCCGCTGCCGTTCTCTAAGCAGCACTATTATCTGATTCATTTCAATGAATTTGTCACAGACATTGAAATTGACGGTCAAGTTCAATAGCAAATTAAACAAAGACAGGCCTATCTCAATCTCATCATTGTGAGTGGTTTATATAATATATAAATAGGTGTTATACCATGGTAATGTTAGTTTTATTCAACTATTTAAATTATTTTACTATTTTACAGTTCTTTTTTTACTGTGAATTCTAATAAGCCTAATTCAATGGTTGTTGAAGTATTTAGATTGCAACTTTGTATCAACTATGATGTCAAACACATGTAAAACATTTTTTTTAACACTGCCATCTTCATGAAATGAAATGCTTCTAAGCTGGAAAGTACAGACTAATAATACACACATTAGGAACCGAAACCTCTCAGATGAGTGCTTTTTTCCATAGTATGTAAGGGCTGCTGTGGGTCTGACAAACCGCCAGATGTCTCTGTCTCTTTCCTGTATTTGCAGCCCCAGAGTTTTGACTCTTTATTGGCACAAATTAAGAACCAGAATTATAGTTCTGACTTTGCCAAAAGAATATACACTCAGAATGTGTTCATTGCAGCCTGATATCATTGTTTGATGCTTTTAAATGCACAACAGAACACAGCTCCTACCACGCTAACTGAGGCTCGGTGTGTTTGGGTACCATCATTTAATTGCAGAAATGGAGTAACTTACCTTGTGTCCGCATATTCAGTCTGTAACAGGGTGGAGGTACGTTTGGCATGGTCGTGTGATGCTGCATCAAGGCTATCATAAAGCTGACAATCCTTTGTTTCTTCATCTCTGTTCTGTAGACAGCCAGCGTTCTGCTTACAACGTAGTGTGTATTTGTTTTGGCCATGGTGGCCGATACCCATTTTAAGCTGTTGGCGGGTCGTTCTCTCGCGAGCCAAACTCCCTGTGTTGGACTTTACAGATCCCCACTGGTTAGCCAGAAGTGCTTGTGTCAGAGAAGGCCGCTTCCCTTGCTCGTCCTTCAACACTTGAGAGAACTTTTTATGTTTCAGTCCAGTATCCATGACTGTGTCTGCTTCATGAGAATTCAACCAGAGACGCTTAGAGCCGGGCAACTTACAAACACTGCAACAACAAGAAAGATGCATTGTACAAGAAAAGCAGCAGCAGTATGTTGAGCATTCATGTATTGATTTGGTGTCTGCAAACTGCACATCTCTACCTGGGTAAAGTACAGGTCTGATATTATTGATGCTATATAAACCTGCATGTTCTTTAACTTCTTGACCCTTAATCACTATGGAACACAGCTGTCATATGACTTGCATCCTGGCTCCAGCCCATTAATGTGTGCCATGTGGAAACCTTAAATAATCACCCATGGCGTTGATAACTAAATGTAAAGAGATGTTTGAAGAACTAGCTCATAACAGCACGTGCTGTTCCCTTCATGAACTAATAAGCTAACCTTAATTATTTCCGAGAAATACCCATTGCAGCATCTGTTTGTCCTGTGGAATACTTATCCACGCGATCTAATTCGTATCCATTCAAGCGAAATGGAAGCACCAATCGCTTAGTAGAGCAGTCGCACTGACATAACGTTATAAAACGTTATGTCATCAAACGCTGCCTGCTAGCTTAGCACGTTATACCAAACAAGAAAAAATAAAAACCTGACGACACGACAATATTCCCCACTTACCGGTAACAAGGTGACCAGTCCAACAAAGACAAAGGTAGTTATTGCGAAGTACACCAATAACCTGTTGTCCTCTCAGTACTCCATAGCAACGCAACCATGGAAACCCGACGCACACATGCCGCCTTCAAGTGCTCCTGGGAAAAGCCTAGTTTATTATTTATATTACAAGTCAAATTATACACTGCAATACACCATAGATGTATTTTGGAAGACGTGGAAAACATCTTTTCAGCCAGACGAACGGGATGACTTAATGATACTGTCCTCTCACCTTCAAGTGCACTTAATAAGAAACCCACTTTACTATTGTATGTTCAAGTCACGAAATGTCCTTCTGCATGTGCTCCGCCCCTCGTGGCTGTACAGCAGTGTGCCACTGTCGCTATATACCCAACTACGATACCTTAAGGCATAGATGTCAAACTCAAGGCCCGCGGGCCACACTGGACCCCACCGGATGAATTTGCTATTGTGAGAACTTCAAAAAAACAAATTGCATTTCTACAATAGTAACTGCTGTTCCTAAATATTCCACTGGGGGCGCACTCTGAGTGAGCGCATGCGTTCAGGGGAACACGTCATTCACTAACGCAGTGCCAGGTAAATCACCTGCCACTGGCAGATCGCTTCTGACAGACGGGAGGCTCGTTGGGTTGTTTTTTTTTTATATCGATCCGTTTTGCGCTCCCGGTACGCAGCCATGTTGCTCCGTATTGTTATTGCGGGCGAGCTGTCCGCGCGGGAGGGGAGGAGGGGAGGGGTCCAGCCCCCGCGTCGGCTGGACCATCCGCACGGTCCTGGCCCGCCTGAGATCAAAGTGGGCAGTATCTGGCCCAAACCTAAAATGAGTTTGCCACCCCTGCCTTAAGGGGCGAGTTATGAGGTTGAGGACAACTGGTTTCGTAGGCCACTTGATACCAGGCTGAAAGGCCACCTTTTCTAGACACATCTCAAAAGACCATCATATTCTTTACCAATTGCATGCGCTGGTCCCACTTAACACATTTCAGATTATTCTCCCCTTGTTCGGTCCATCGGCAACTAGTGTTGGACATTTGCTGCTTTTTTCTGGCACGTCGTCAAGGTCAGGCCAACGGAACATGGTCCAAGAGGTTTCTCCTACTCAGAAAGTAGCCTATGGGTTTAGCAACCACCCATGATAATTAATGCAGAGCATCCTGTACCAAACATTGCCATCGTTAGCCATCTTAAGTTATGTTCAAGAGATAATTGTCAGAAGAGGGTTAAGATTTTTTTTTATTGTCAGGGCAGTGACATCTCTGTATACCACACAAACCAACAGCTCAATTGTGCCAACAAAAAGATGTCGCAAACCATGCAATTATTGTGATCCATAACCCAGCTTTAAGGTCTTTTATACGCTCTATATAGCAGTGTTGGAACTTCTGCTATAAGAGGGTTACTTTCTTGGAAACATCCTGGGAGTAGCGGTTATAGGGACCAACTCTTAGTCGACCTCCTCAATGGTTGGTCCGGAGGATCCACCACCGCCTGGTGCGGCACCACCAGCACCGGGGAAGCCACCAGCCATGCCCTCTGGCATACCACCGGCACTCTGGTACAGCTTGGTTATGATGGGGTTGCAGACCTTCTCCAGCTCCTTCTGTTGATGCTCATACTCATCCCTCTCTGCAGTCTGTAAAAGAAAAGCAATTTTGCATATTTATCACAGCCCCCAAAAACAAAAGGCCTACGAAAAAGATTGAAGATTTACCTGGTTTTTGTCCAACCAGCTTATGACCTCCTTGCACTTTTCCAAAATCTTTGTTTTGTCATCGTCACTGATCTTGCCAGCGAGCTTTTCATCTTCCACAGTAGACTTCATGTTGAAGGCATAAGACTCCAGGGCATTCTTGGAAGAGACTTTGTCACGCTGAACATCATCTTCAGCCTTGTACTTCTCTGCTTCCTGGACCATGCGTTCAATGTCCTCCTTGCTGAGGCGACCTGCGGGCAGACAGCCAGTTGTTTATCACAGCACATTTGAGATCATGTTTAGAGTCCAACTAAAAACTCACCTTTGTCATTGGTGATGGTGATCTTGTTTTCCTTGCCAGTGCTCTTGTCTACAGCAGAGACATTCATGATGCCATTAGCATCAATGTCAAATGTCACCTCAATCTGGGGAACACCACGGGGAGCTGGAGGGATGCCTGTCAGCTCAAATTTGCCTAGCAGATTGTTGTCCCTGGTCATAGCACGCTCACCCTCGTAGACCTGTGAAGTTCGGCACATGGCAGCTAGTTATACAATTCATTTGCTCAGACAGCCAAGGAAGGTCAGGGCCATCTTCAGTCTTGCAACCTCTGGTGCAAACTACAAATGGCAGGAATACACATCACTGTGAAATTGAGGCTGACATGCTGAATCTTTATCGCTTACTTGGATGAGCACTCCAGGCTGGTTGTCAGAGTAGGTGGTGAAAGTCTGAGTCTGTTTTGTGGGAATGGTGGTGTTACGTTTGATCAGCACAGTCATGACACCTCCAGCAGTCTCAATACCAAGGGACAGAGGGGTAACGTCTAGAAGCAGCAGGTCTTGGACATTCTCAGACTTGTCACCAGAGAGGATGGCAGCTTGGACAGCTATGAAAAAAAGCAATGGTTAGACAATCAAGTGTAAAATGAAGTACATTTATTGTATAGGTGAGCATGGCTCATGAACTCCATCTTTTGCTGCATTGCTCACAAGTCAAAACCACCAAGAAGGAAAAATTAATTTGTGTGCTCAGCAATCTCCCTGAGTACTTACCAGCCCCGTAAGCTACAGCTTCATCTGGATTAATGCTCTTGTTAAGCTCCTTCCCATTGAAGAAATCCTGGAGCAGCTTCTGGATCTTGGGGATACGGGTTGAGCCACCGACTAACACTATGTCATGAATCTGCCCCTTATCCATCTTGGCATCCCGGAGTGACTTTTCCACGGGGTCCAAGGTGCCACGGAAGAGGTCGGCATTGAGCTCCTCAAAACGAGCCCTGGTGATGGAGGTGTAGAAATCGACTCCCTCATACAAAGAGTCGATTTCAATGCTAGCCTGAGTGCTGGAAGACAAGGTGCGCTTTGCCCTCTCGCATGCGGTGCGCAGCCGACGGACTGCTCTCTTGTTGTCGCTGATGTCCTTCTTGTATTTGCGCTTGAACTCAGCAATGAAGTGGTTGACCATGCGGTTGTCAAAATCTTCCCCACCAAGATGTGTATCTCCAGCCGTGGACTTTACCTCAAAGATACCATCTTCAATAGTCAAGATGGACACGTCAAAGGTGCCACCACCAAGGTCAAAGATCAGAACATTCCTTTCAGCACCAACCTAAAAGAACACTAGAATCAATAAATCTCCAACACAATCAAATCATGAAAAACTACCTGAATTTGTCTACACACACACACAATAATTTAATATAAAAGGTTACATTACAACAGTGATAATTAAAGTACAAAAAGGTCTACCTTCTTGTCCAGTCCATAGGCAATGGCAGCAGCAGTTGGTTCATTGATTATACGCAGGACATTGAGGCCAGAGATTGTCCCGGCATCTTTTGTGGCCTGCCGCTGAGAGTCGTTGAAGTAGGCAGGTACAGTAACAACAGCATTGTTGACAGTCTTTAAAAAGGAAACAGTATTAGCACAACAGCCATCAACAACAATTTCCTGAGCTATGCAGTTACATACTTTTCCGAGGTAGGCCTCAGCAATCTCCTTCATCTTCGTCAGCACCATAGACGACACTTCTTCTGGGTAGAAAGACTTTGACTCGCCCTTGTATTCTACTTGGACCTTGGGGCGAGTGTTGTCATTGATTACATTAAATGGCCAGTGCTTCATGTCGGACTGCACAACAGCATCGTCAAACCTGCGACCAATCAATCGTTTAGCATCTGTACAAAACAAAAAAAAAACATGTTAGTTTTTTAAAAGCTGAAGAAATCCGCTTTGATGCATCCATTAAAATCCATCAACCTCTGAACTACAAACGGCACGCTGCTTTAGCACACAAGTCATATAGTTATTAGTCAGTCTTTCCTGCGAACGGTCAACATCAGGAAGTGTCATTTTTAAGCAGACTGACCATTTATTACGATATACCTCAAATAGAAAAAGTGCATGTCATACCAAAAACTGTGTTGGTGGGGTTCATGGCAACCTGATTCTTGGCAGCGTCGCCAATCAGCCTCTCTGAATCTGTGAAGGCCACATAGCTTGGTGTGGTTCTGTTGCCCTGGTCATTGGCAATGATTTCCACTTTGCCATGCTGGAACACACCAACACAGGAGTAGGTGGTACCGAGGTCAATTCCAACTGCTGGTCCCTTAGACATGTTTTCTACAAAAACAAGAAAGTTGATTGGTCAATAACAATGATTCAGGGAGCACACAACGCTGTACAAATAATTGTTTAAACATAAATATAGAGACCAATTGATGCCCTAACTACAAGGGATGTGTGGACCTAAGACTAGCATGACATTTAATAAATTATGGTTGAATATATTGCATATTTGACCATTTGGCAGATTTTTTTTAAACACTTTGCTTCTTGTAGATCTTGTAGACACAACTGGCATTTTAAAAGCCCCAAACATGTAGCATTACAATCACGAAGAGGGCCGCGGTACAAAAAGGTGCCACACGGCGCAGTTACTACGTCACTTCCTGACGAGCGCGCGCCACGCGCCGGCTCCACTGCGGCACTGCCAGCGGTAAACAAACCACCGGAAACACCGGAATCACAGCTACCAACCAGTTAATAAATCCCGCAAATCAACAACAAATGACTGAAACCGTTTGATTCTAACAGCAATACTGCTGCAAGAGCCTAGACAGCGGAAGTGGCTGACAACACAGATTGCCCTAGAAAAATCAACTACGAGTATTTTCAGACGTTCTGCCGTGACACTTAGTGGAGGAACGTTCTCGAAGGTCTCAAAATCCCAACCCCCACCCTTCCTCCGCAGCTAACGTTAGCTAATGCTCGTCAGTAACGTTCCAGGCTTTCCCAGCATAGTAGTGCGGTCTCCTGCATTAGTCGTTGTTAAAGTCGACATCGATAATACAACGTCACATTTACGTCGGTGAATAACGTTTCCGAAAGAGAACGAGTGAACAAAAGACGAAGGCCAACTTCATTCACCTCACTGAAAGGGAGCCACGAAGGACGTGGACAGTCTTTCTGAAACATGCAATTCATTCTTTGAACATTTAAAGACCGACTTACCAAATTGTGGAACCGAATTTGTTTTAAGAAGATGTGTTGAAATGGACAGCAGCGAGGCTTGCTGGTCCTTGCCGGTATGAGGAGGGAAAGGAACAAGATGCCGTTGTTGGGAGGTTTTTATATCAACGGCAAAGCAGCCAATGAGACGTCGAGTCTTTGAGTCTTTGCCGAACGTCCACCAATGACGCGTAGTGTAGTTGATGACGTTAGCAAAGATCCAGTACACTTCCTGTTTTATGATTTAATTTCATAATCAAAATGAAAGTCCTCATGGCCCGGCTTAAGCTTTACCTGGGGATGAACGTAATTAGCTGACATGTTATATCCATATTAACTATTTATGTATACACGCATAGGTAGGTAGACCAGGAAATGAGCTTATATTCTTTTTTTCGATTGAGGAATTATTGAGAAAAAGGAAAAAGGCCAGCAGGGGCCCATGAGTGCAGAACAATGTACACATGTATTAGGATGAATAAACAATATTAATAAAAAATTATCTGAAAATTTGGTAGGAACAGTATTTGCAGTGGGAAAATATGTAAACAACAAAAAATGATGGCACAATACTCTCCTAAAAAAAACTTGGCACTTTGTGTACCACAAAATCAACTCCAAAATTCTGGTCTTTACCTACAGACCCTCCACCAACTGCCCCGCCCCACCGTACCCTGCAGACCTCCTCTTCCCTCAAACCCCCTCTGAGTCCGTCAGATTCACCTGAGCTGACATTCTCACCACCTCCAAGTTCAATCTTTGCTCGTCCCCCTCGTTGCCCCTCTTCAGGTTCGTCCTGAATGAACTGTAGGCCTAAACGTCACCAGGTCGGAAAGCAATGTTGAGTGAAGTATGCAATCATATCTGTTCATTCCCGGCTTCCGATTCTGGGAATTATTATTCATTTATTTCAATGATTTGAAGTGTTCCCTCTGAAGAAATGAGGAGAGGCGATCAGACTATCCGAGGGAATGTAACAGATGTTTTTACAATGTGGAGGTGCTAATCGGAGACCATGATTGAGTTCACCAAGGTTACATTCAGTTAACCCTAAAAAATCATTCTTCTTCAAACAAAGCGTGCCAGTGTGTTTGAGCAAAACAAAATTTATTGGTTGATGTAAAGACAAAATGCATACAATATCTGAATGGTAAAAAGCAAGTTGTCACATTGTTTTATAAGATATAAACTAGGGCTGTCAAATGATTAAAAATTTTAATCAAATGAATCTGAGTTTTCAGTGGATTAATCATGATTAATAAGCAATCATAATTAATCCACATATGCAACGTTTCCCGGGACAAATAACAAACCGGGAGGTGTCCGTGTGATAGGGGTAAAAAACAGGAACGTTGGCAGGTAAAACTCCCAAAAAGTGCGCTAAGCGGTCTGCCTCTCTCTCTCCATGGGCGTAAATCTGATCTAACAATAGGGGGGGGGACAGTAAACGTAACATTTCTGAAGAGCACACAAATAATAACGTTAGCTAGTTGTAGTGGGGGGCATATTAAACAAGCTGGGTAACCAGGGTGCGATTTGTGGGGGGGTATGGGGGGGATTTCCCCCCCTCTGGTTTTCCTATCCCCCCTCTGCTAAATTATTTTTATCTCAGGTGGGGACAAGGATTTCCCCCCCTTGATAGCGATAAATGCAACTTAACTGCTAGCCTACTTAAACTCTTGAAATCTAACGATCTTCAGTGTCGATACATCAGAGCAGCTGTTCAGTGAACACAAACACATTTGGTTCCCTACGCGCGATGTGCGTGTGCGGATGCATTATGTTCCGCAAACATAATGCGCGATCATATGGACACGCGCGCGTATCCGCGGAGGTGCGCCGGTCGACAGCACCCCCCGGTCAGCCCGCATGCCGACACCGGCAGCAAACCCCCCCTCTGCTTTTTTGTCAAATCGCACCCTGTGGGTAACATTACATTACATTACACTAACATAGCAGACTAATTCATTAATTACTCAGCATCATTTGTATTTGAGAAAATAAAAACTTCATCCGATGTTTAATGTGAATAAAATAGCCTTAGACCGCCTACTTACTACGTTCCTGTCACTACCGATGTGACTGAGTCGAGTGCAGATCGCACAGCGCTAGCACGCAGTGGACCAAACCACTGTGAGGCAAGGGAGGGGGGACTCAAAATGTTTAGAAACTTAAAAAGCGTTTTGGGGGTTTGTATTGTTTTACTTCTTACACAGATATTCTAAGTATACATCATTATGTTATTTACAATACACACCATTGTTTAATGATATTTCGAGGGGGGGGACAACTCTTAGATGCGGGGGGGTCCTGACCCCCCTGGGATTTACGCCCTCATCTCTCTCTCTCTCTCTCTCTCTCTCTCTCTCTCTCTCTCTCTCTCTCTCTCTCTCTCTCTCTCTCTCTCTCTCTCTCTCTCTCTCTCTCTCTCTCTCTCTCTCTCTCTCGCACACACGTCCACAGCGCAGCAGGGGGAGAGAGCGTTACGGTTTCTCTTCAGGAGACTTGTTTAAATGATGAGAAATATACTGTATACGTGTCACTAGATTTGTCTCTAGTCGCTTTTGACACAAAAGTCGCCAGGAGGAGGATTTGTTTGTTATAATAGTCCAACCACAACCGCATTTCGGACACATTCCTGACCCGAATAATTTGTCACATTGCGCATGCGTGAAATGTGTTAAAAAAATTGACGTAATTAACGACAAACATCTAATTAACGCCGTTAGTGCACTATTTTTGACAGCGCTAATATAAACATGAAATTTCTCATTGTAAAGAAACTGCTCAATATGTGAGCATTCTGATGGTGCTCATGTTATTATTGATATGTACTGTATTTCACATATCTTCATAGCTCGGTCTCCTTTACGTCGCTCTCAGCAGTTTGTCCTGGCGTTTGAGGTTGCTGCTGCTCTGGATTTACACTCTCTGTTGGTGCCATTGAATTTCTCTTCATCATCGAGCTTATCAATGTTGGTTTTTCAACAACGTACTGTGTGAATGCTGTGTTGAAAAGACCTGTAAGAGACACAGAGAGAGATACTTTTACAATGCCCGATCTCGGTGGGAAAAAACCAAAAGCTAATAGTTATTTAATATTTCATTTCATTAAATATCAACACAAACACAACATTTCTGTAATGCAGAGCAAGTCTTAGGGACAAAGGGAATTCAAATGTTTGTAGATGACTGTCTCTGCCGACATGACTGTCTACTTTTCCACATTTATTCATGCTTTTAAAAGAGTGCTGAATTATCTGCTCACCTCTTTTCCTCTGTCCCTGTGCGTTCCTCTCTTCTTGGCTTGATTTGGATTTACTGCTCTCCTCTGATGGATCAGTATCCTCATTCTCTGTAACAATAAAAACTGTCACATATATTCTTTTTAAATAACTCCAAAAAGAAAGGTCTTGCTTTTTTGGTGTAATTAGATGCTCAGCAGAGAAATAATATGTTCTGCTTACCTCTTTTCCAGGCGGTGTGTGCTCTCCTTAGCTTGATTGCAAAGAAAATGACAACCACAAGGAGACCGAAGAGCAGGCATGTGACCAGGAACACCAATAATGAGGAACTTCCTTCAGGTCCTGTCCGCATCTTTGGGTCATTTAAGCTTCCTGGAAGTCGACACAATACTATTTGGTTCAACAAAACCGTAATCACTTGTAAAGACTGTTATCTCATTCACTTTTTCAAAGCAGTAACTTCACTCTACCTCTTCCATCTGTACTGTTATTGGATGTGATGTCCGTTGTCTCGGAGACAGACATCCAGTCTGGAGAGGAAAGGTACAATAAATAACAGCTTTTTAAAAAAAGATGCCTCAGTCAACCATGTTTTCTCTTTGTAATCAGACATCTGCAATAGGTTTAATCTTACAATGCATTCATGTCATACCTTGGCTTATTTGATAAATAAGCCTCATGAAGAAACTTTGGGTATTTTACTTGCCAATCCAGGGATAACATTTGAGATAGCAGTGGTTTTTCAGCAGTTTGCTTATGTTTTACCTTTAATTTAAAAAATGATTTTAATTAAAATTGGTAAGAATGTAAACAACAGTTTTGGGAGCTGTGAGTTCAAATGCCAGTGGTCTGTATTCTCGGTGCATTTTTATGTACAACTTTCAGACTATTCTTGGAGACTTCCGTCACAGGAAACAGATTCAGTATCACAACTGTAGTGATAGTTATGCGCCTGATCATCTTTCTTATAGGTTAGACCAGTGTTTCCCCTTCCATTATAACACCCCCTCTCTCCTCCATATGTATACTAGAAATATTTCTGTATATATGTATATGATTTTAAAACATCACGCAAACCTTCATATTGTGTTTTTATGAATTTTGAGTCCTTCATATATTGAAATGCCTTTTCTGTTGTTGTTGAAAGATTCTTTTGGATTTTCCTGTTGTGTATCCCATCTAATTTCTGCTCGTCATTTGATATGAAATACTGGGTTGGTTCAAGTCCACGTAACATAATGATCCATAAATGAAAACCGAGTGACGCACCATTGGTTGGGAGAGGTGCGCCTGTGGGTGCTGCAGGGATCAGAGGACGTCCACTAGGGGCCGAGAACATGGAACTGGAGGTTGCAGATGATAATGGGATGGCGTTCTCAGATGAAAGGCCCTTTCCGCCTCTGGTTGCGAGGTGGCTGGTGGTTGTTCCTCGAGGGGTTGGGGGGTAACTGGTCCTGGTTGTGTTCCGGGACTTTGTGGCTGTGACAGAGAGGGGGTTTACATTGTACAAAGAATAATCCGCATTAAAAGTACAAGCAGTCAAAATAAAAACACTTTAGCATTTCATTTTGTATAATCTGAATACATGAAATCAAACAGGGCTGGTGATGTGAATTGCCATGGAGAAACAGTGCTTTCCCTGCTTTGTGATGACACAACTACACCTTCACGGTCGGCCGGTAGACAGAACTGCTTCAAGTTAGCAAGTGTTGGTTAATGTAGGCACCATTTTTAAAACCGATTTCTCAGTGAAGGAAGGAAATGAATAAATTGCACTCACAGTGTTGTCCAATCTTGACAAAGTTTATCAGAGGTCGTGAGTGAAGAGCTGGATGGCGAACGAGGCATTTGACTGTGGTCCTACTTTCCACTGACTGCATGTGTAGCATAGCCATGGAGACATACGTCTTGTCCTTGTCATTTTTAACTTGTGCTTCATCTGCTGTGGAATGGGACAGAAATGGTAAGTACTACTTGTATGTAGGTGCAGTAATACAAGAACAATCAGAATAAGACATTGTTGAGAACAGTCTAAGGAGAGTTTTAACTGCTGACCTACATCTAGAATCCCAATATTCTACTTTTGTCATTAAAGGATCATTTGTAAGGTTATAGTCAGCCGCAGGTCTTGAATAATATCCGCCAGCCCAATAACCCGACCACAGCGTGGTGTGGAAACTGTCACGGAGCGATGAGCCCACCCATGCGGAGGATCTTCTTTAAGTAGAATGGAGATTCAGAATTGCAGTGAGCGACACCTCCATGCAACACCACCCACGAGCCTTTATGATTCATGTTATCCATTTACTTTATATGACTCCCCTTGCTTCACTTCTTCATACAGCAGAGCTTTTGACATTTCAGTTATTACAAACTTACCAAGAATTTCAGGTAAATTATTTAATTTCCAAGAGATTTGAGGAGGATAGTGGTTTCCCTCAGCAGAGCATTTTATGACAAACCCTCCTTCATGCTGAGCTACTTCCATTTTGGGACGGCCTTTAAAACAACCAACATAGGAGGAGATATTATAACATCATATATTATTTACATTTTCATTCAATCATCAATGCTCAGGATGAGTCATGCTAAAGGTTATTAAAAACGATTGTCAACGTCACAAAATCCTTACCCTCACCTAAAACCGTCACCTCCACTTCCTTGTCTGCTGTGTGCGCGCCGTACTGAGAACATGTGTAGTTGCCACCATCTTTGAAGGTGGTTTTGGAAACACTGATGGTGAACTCTGTTTGAGACAGTTTGTTGATGCTGTAGCGCTTGTCCTCTAAGGCTGGGCGAGGGAGGGAAATACAAATATGTTTAGTATCCATAACTAAGCGTTCACAATTGGGGTTGCTGATAATACATGTCTGTTAAGCGATTAAAGCAAAATATATGTGGAAATCACCTTTGTTGCGATTAAAGAACATAATATATCCTTCAGGGTTCTTCCATTCAACGTGGGTCATGTCAGCGTCAGTGATAGGGCAGCTCAAGCTGAGTGTGTGACCTTTTTTCACAGTCACACGCCTCCACACAGCAAGGGAAACTACAATCAAATAAACAGAAACTTCCATTTCCTCATAAATTCACACAGCGAGCACAATGTCTGCTTGACGATACACTGAAGATTTTTTAAATGACATCAATTTCACTGTACTACATCTACAAAAGAAGCACTCCGCCTGTCACACACGAGGCGTATTGTGATGTGACAGGAAGTAATGTGGTCAGTTTGTTCACGGTGAAAGAGAAAGTAACGGCAGGTGGGTGTTGGAGAGCAGCGGCTGGTTCTCAGGCCTTTAGGTGCTTTTTCTTTCCTATGGGGGGAGAATTACGAGCGCTTTGGAAAATACACTTGTGGGGGCATATTGATAGCACCGTGAGGGCGGTGGGCTGGAATCACCTGAGGTCATCATGGGTTGTCTTGTATACTGTATATGACATTAGATTAACTGAACATAACTATACGAGAAATAGCTTTTTTGTTTCGTACTGAATGGCAAAAATTTTTTAGACTATCTCAATGCGATCGAGAAAATGAGACGGTACTTGAAGTCATTTTGCAACAAAAAAGAATGTAAAAATAAAGGAAATTGGATAAAAATCCAAATGGGGCGGCAATTCATTTAAGGCTTGACTTAATTACAAATGTTAAAAAATATAACAATTCACAAAAAGCACAAACTCGGGCAACATTTCCTTTGTTACTGAAAACAAGTGCAAGCATGTGATACTGGCAGAAGCATTATTAATTTATAAGTAAAAACGCTCACATTTTGAAACATCGCACACTAAAAGAGGAATCAGCAAGAGCAGAATCCCAGTAGGTCCATGTGAGCTCCCTGTCTCCTTCCAACCCTGTCTCCATATCCAACATAAGTATTAAAAGTGAAGGACTCACCCTGTATGAGTAACACAAAGACGGTGAGCGGCAGCTTCAGTTCCATCTCACTAACAATCGCACTTCCACTCTGCCGTGTTTCCTCATCTCGAGCTGTATTTGTACTTTACCGAGGGGCCTTCCATGACATCACTGCCCTGTGGTTTCCACTGACTTCATGGTTTAAGGGGCTGTCATGTGATACCTAGTACACAGTTAAAAGTGTAGAATTCATACACATTATTTATTTACACATTTTACACTTATATCCTTTAATTGTGCTTTTAGAATGTCAAATATCATAGACGGAAACTCTGAAAAGTACGTTTGTTGTCTCAACAAGTCTGTCAATTGATAAACTGTGTATTAACATAATAGCTGTGTTCTTTGGGTTTAATGATATATGGACTGTTATTGTCATGTTTAAGAGAACAGCAGTTGGCTGAGAGGTTTCCTCATATTTGATGTGTCCATTGATCAAGAAAGATCAAGAAGGACACGATTCAACGTGACGAGGTGTCTCATAAGGCATCAGCATGACGTCCTCTGTGGAGAAGGAAAAGCTTGCTTGCTGACTAACACAAGGATGATCACACTGCAGATTCCCAGGCAAGTGTTTGGAATTGTGAAGGCTCACACAACTAAGCCATAAAGAGAGGCCCTTGCTGACCTTACGGAATGAAGAGAATACACCTGCTGGAATGCTGGATGACCTATGTGGAGCCAGAGGGACGGAGGAAGACAATAATTCCCCTTCAAACAGCTGTGATAAATGGAATATATAATGACACTATGTTGATAAGTGCTATTTGCATTGTGAACATCTGAAGATGTTGTAAAATGAGGATTGTCTTATTTATCCAAGAATATTAAGCACATTACGTACTTAGAAAGTTTGAGTCTCAATGGCACATTTTCCACTGTGTGCATGAGGTGATCTTTTTACGACAGAAATACTCAGTTCTTAAATATTAAACAGACGTTTATTTAAAATGAACAGCAAACATATTTATGCGTGAAAGCGAAGCAGCTCGGTTGGCTGAGTGAGGCCCTCAGTCGGCGTAAAGACTCCCAGTGAGAGGTGTGCGTAGTGGTGGACTCAAAGACCAAGCCACACTCGCCCAAATAAGACTTATTCCTGTAAAATAAAGGTAGAGTCTGAAGAGCCAGAACCACAGCAACACTGGTGTCGTTCTCCAGATTGCGTCCAAAGGGGGACAGGAAGGCCGACCATGGTGCCAAATAGTCTCTCCTGTACTTATTACGTCCACACAGGACTACATCTAATATATGTCAATTTCACATACATAGAGACACGGCGTATGTGCTTCCAGCCAAGGAAAGTAAATTAGGATGGAAGGACATCAATGTTTTCTTCTGACGCTTCGTGATGGTTTGTGCTCATAGTACAAGTACGACATTGCAGTCAAATAAGCAGACTATGAACAGGTTTATAATGTGTTTTAGACAGAAAGGTTTAAGAAGTTTAATCAGCTCAAATAATTGTGAGGCATGACAGAGTGGTAAGTGTTTCCCAAACATCTTTTATCATCTTTTAGAAATCTTGAAACCCTTTATGCTGAGATGCATCCAGAAGAAACACAGATTCAGGGTTTGTGTCTACAAACAATGAAATGAAAAGAGGATCAGACAATTCAACTAAACTACTCATTTTAGTTTGCTCGGCACACCAACGTAGAGTACAGAGATTTAGAAATGTAACTTGAAGAAAAGAAAATGTATAAAGAGTGTTCGCTCAACTGCACAATGATCAACCACCTTTTGTTTCCTGGACAGGATAATCAGTGGCAATTACTGGAACCATCACCGGCCATGTACCAAAGTATTTGTTGCCATGGTTTCTTTAAGGACTGTCGTTCATAATATCAACATGAGAAGGCACGTGATGGAGAAAGCCCTCATAATATGGTACTCGCAGCTCCACAGTGGCCGGCGGCGTTACACAGGCAGGACCGAGACATGATGACAGAAACAACACAGCGACCGGGAACGTTTGGTAGCAGCACCGCGAACCAATCAGAAGCCCTCCTCTCAGAACAGCTGCACGGTAACATCGGATCTCACAGCTCCTCCGTTTGGGGAGCCGTCCCGATGGAGAGAGACTGAGTGTCTTCATTGTAGAAACAGCAACACCAAACACTGCCCCCTACTGGACCGCTTTGCAATCCAAAGAAACGAGCAAGAGCAGGGGCTTCGGGCCGCGCTTTACTTGCTCTTAGCCGGTTTCTCCGTCTTCTTAGGGAGGAGGACGGCCTGGATGTTGGGCAGTACTCCCCCCTGAGCGATGGTCACACCTCCCAGCAGCTTGTTAAGCTCCTCGTCGTTGCGCACGGCCAATTGGAGGTGCCTGGGGATGATCCTGGTCTTCTTGTTGTCCCGGGCCGCGTTACCAGCGAGCTCCAGGATCTCAGCGGTCAGATACTCCAGCACGGCCGCCAGGTAGACCGGAGCTCCGGCACCGACGCGCTCCGCGTAGTTGCCCTTGCGCAGCAGCCTGTGGACTCGACCCACCGGGAACTGGAGTCCAGCCCGGGAGGAGCGGGACTTGGCCTTCGCTCGGGCTTTGCCTCCGGTTTTCCCTCTGCCAGACATGTTTGTTCCAGTCAGCTGTTGACTATGCGCAAACGCCGTGTGACAACGCGATCGGATCGTTACGTAATGCTTCGGGAGGAAAAGCACGTCACAGCGGAGGCTTCTCAGATTGGCGGAGTGAATCTGAACCCCGCGAGCCAATGGCGCAGCGCGCGGAGCTGAAGGACGCTCCAATAGCGCAGGAGCAATGGAACACGCGCATTTGCAAAGCCACGTTATGAACACGCGGCTGCCCCCTGGCGGTGACAGCGTCTGTGTCTCAGCAACGCTCCAGCTCGTCTGTCTGACGCTACTAGAACTACTACTATTAGTACTACAGCGGATACTACGAATAGTAGTAGTGTCCGAATCTTCAGCCATTTCAAGATTTCAACAACTTGACGCATGACATGTAGGCTATGTGTTTCAACTCTGCTCCTACTTCAAGTATTATTTAATACATTTGAATGATTTTACGCCGGGTCGAGGATATTCTTTTTCTAACATAATTGGTCCTTCGAGGCGGATCTCAACTCTTTTTCCTCTCAAGGACTCAAAGCACTACGCTCACCTCAGCAGGCACTTGAATTGTGGTGCACCTATATGCTGACAATTACGGTATAAACCATGTAACCGGAATAAAGGTGTCCCGGACAATGATTGAAGTATGTGTGTTTTATGTTCAAAAACTGAAGAAACACCGGACGGACAGAAGACATCTGGAATGTTAGAATCAGTATTCAATAACGGAAAGGTGTTGTGCTAAAAAGAACAGCCGCTGGTCTCCGCATCCAAACAGGGCCAGGGAAGCCCTCTGAGCGTCCTAGTGCCTCCTGCCTCCGCCTGCCAACTCTAGAACAAATCTTGGCTACAGGTATTCAAACAGATCTGTAAAGGTGTGGAAGTGTCCACGGCCCCCTGGGAGAGGTCTCCTGGTGAGTTCAATGTAGCTCGGATTTCGAATGCCTCTCAGTCAATGTATGCGTTTCGGTTGATTACATTACATTAAATACGATCATAGCTGTACATATGTATTATTCTATTTATTACAGTTGCAAAATTCAGTTCTTTTAAGTAGCTTAAAACTTTCCTCTTTGATGGCGCTTATAGTTAGGGCTGGCTTAGGGTCGCCTGGACCAGCTCTTAGTTACGCTGCTTAGGCTTAGACTGCTGGGGGACCTACATTGTATCAATGCAGGTGTTCTTTGTGCTTTCTTGCCGGGCAGGTCTCCGTAGATCGTTGTTCCGTCTAGATCAGTCTAGATGTCAAACTCAAGGCCCGCGGGCCAAATCCGGTCCCCGGTGGGGCCCCACACTGGACCCCATCGCTTCTGACAGACGGGAGGCTCGTTGGGTTGTTTTTTTTTATATCGATCCGTTTTGCGCTCCCGGTACGCAGCCATGTTGCTCCGTATTGTTATTGCGGGCGAGCTGTCCGCGCGGGAGGGGGAGGAAGCGGAGGGGGGGTAAATCGCCATGACTTGGATTGAAAGGTGAAGTGAAAAATAGCTTGAGCCGAAAAAGTCTGGGGAGCCCTGCGTTCGACCTTTTCCACCACGGCGGCTCTCCAAGCAGCAGCGCCCGCTTGAAAATGCAGCACTTCCCCCGGACCATTAGTTCCCCCCCGCGTCGGCTGGACCATCCGCACGGTCTGGCCCGCCTGAGATCAAAGTGGGCAGTATCTGGCCCAAACCTAAAATGAGTTTGCCACCCCTGGTCTACACCCTGGTCCAGACCCTGGTCCAGACCCTGGTCCTGACTCCAGCCGTGGCAACACCTGCTGCTGCTGCTGCTATCATCATCATAATCATCATCATCACATTACATGTCATTTAGCTGACACTTTTATCCAAAGCGACTTACATTTTATGTTTAACCCATGGCTTATACATTTTTCCCATGGAGCAATTAGGGGTTAGGTATCTTGCTTAACGACACTTCCACATGGGGCAGCCATGAGTCAAACCACCAAACTTGCGGTTCCGAGTACACCCTCTCTACTCCACGCGCCACCATCGCCCCATTACTATGAACAATATATGAATCATTACTGTTACTGTCATCATAAACCAGCATTGCCCTTTCCTAAAATCTTTGCTTTTCCTCCCCAGTCTTCTGTGGATGGTGGTTCTATCTGACAGTGGTGGCCCCTGCAGTGGTCCTGTCATACATCTGGCCGGCTACTTGGAATTCTTTGATTAATTTCTGTTATATAAATTGAATGTATTCTACATCTGTATGAGTCATTCTGTACACATGACATCCATTGCAGTGGATGGGGAGTTTTTCCTGTGCCGATGTGAGGGTCTTGGGACGGAGGATGTCGCATGTGTACAGACTGTAAAGCCCTCCGAGGCAAATTTGTAATTTGCGATTTTGGGCTATACAAAATAAAATGAATTGAATTTAAAATTAGTGTTTTTTACAATATTCTCATTACTTTTTTGATGAACTATTTCCAGAGTCATGGCTGTATATTGGTGTACAGTAAATGCTTTTAATAGTTATGAATAATTTATGAACCGGATCACAAGTTTATCTCTAATATCTTTCAGTGTGCAGGACCTCTGACTACTCCTGTACAGTAAATGAAACATTTCTCCCCCCATCCACAGACACCTTAGCAAAGGGAAAGCAGAAGGACTTGAGGAAAGAAGCAAAGTGGTTAAAGTTGGTTTAGGATGACCGTAGTTGTCACATTTCCGATGTATGCATTGAAGCCAGGTTCAGATGCGTGTTCTGTCATGTTAATCTGTGCTCTGCATAAAATTACCAATGCCAGTTCCCTAGAATACCCTTTGCTGGTTACAGGCACCACAGCACAAGCCGCCAACTCGTTGAAACGACATGTTGACACCTGCAACACGGTCAGAAACAGTCGGCTCTCCATCTACATTCGTTCTTATTAGCGGGGATTTATTGAAAGCATTTTATTCACTTAAGTTTTTCTTCTCTACTGTGAATCTCCTCGATTCATCTTCTAGCCTAAAATCTATGCATCATGGTAAATGCTCTTGCATTGCATCATACATCATTGAAGTCTCTCCATCATGAACATTTTTGTAAAAAGAATAATCAACTAAAGCAGATTACAATCCCAAGTCTCCATAATGTGTTGGTAACAATCAGGTTTATGTAGCTTTTCCAGTGAGGCGCTTTATGTTCTTTACCTTTAGAGGCCGTGTACATGCCTTATACCACCATGGGGAGCTCATTGTGACACACAGCAGTATGACATGAATATTCCATAGCCCACACAAAAAAAGGTACAGATGTGAAGTAAAACTACCAAGAACAGGACCCAATGACATTTAAGTGGCACAGACTACACAATAAACCACCAAGTGAGCCTAAAAATGAGATTTCAGTTTGCAGATCAAACCTCCAGCTGGTACTCAGCACAAGTGGAAAGTTTCTGTAGCTTCCCTTTTCTGTAAACTATTGGAAGGTCAGAAGGAGGAAAGCCGGTCAGAATGAACAGTTTATCCTGGTTTGCTTGACTCAACGCACCAACTTAAAATGAAACTGTCAATTATGTTGAAAAAGATGAAATCAATACAATTAAAAACAGATTTTTAATTAACAGTTTCAAAACACAACGTTGCAGCTCGCATTTTCTGACTTTCATTTTGCAGCAAACCCAAAGTACTGAACCCCCCCCCCCCCCCCCCCCCTCTTCAAAGGAAAAATGGAAGCAACAGCTGAGCAAGAACGTGCACCCCAGGGCAAGGCAAGGCAAAGCACTAGCTCAGTGTGCAAAGCTGAGGGGTCCATCACACACTGCTCGTTTGCTTGCTCAATAATAGTACGGAAATTCACACGGGGGGCGGTAAGGATGGACTTAGAAGTTAACATCTTAGAATAGGCTGCTCCGTTCGGCGCTCTAGTATGAACAGTTGAGCTGTAATTAAGGTCATGATTCAGCAGATAGAATGAGGCCAAGTAAAAGGTTTCCACTTTCGGTGGATTGGTTGGATTAGGGTCGGTTGGAGACCCTAATCCCCCCACAGTCCCGAGGAGCGGTTGGTGGAGTACAGGAGCAGGCGGTAGGACAAGCGGTGCAGTCGATGACAGGGCAGAAGACAAAATTCAGGTTCATGAAGGGAAAAAAAAAAAAAAAAACTCAGATCACAGCAGTGCTCAGCCTTGTTAGGAGTCCATACAGCTGCACGCCGCCCGCCCTCCATCCATCAGCACGCCACGAGGGCTTTCTGCTACAGCGTTGGCCGTTATTTCTGTCTAACGGCTTCTTCATGGTGCTTCAGTGTCTGTTGCATAAAGAGTCCATTACAGACAGAAGAGGTTGACCGCGCTAACAGGAGAGGGTTGGGGACGCAAGAGAGTGGTCTGAATCCGCTTCCAGCAGTTCAATAAACAAAAAGGACAAAGATTTAAAAAAAAAAAAAGTGAGTGGAGCGACCCAGATATTTAAACACTGTCAATAAATAATGATTTTCTTTCTTCCAGTTCCAGCTGTTATAATTCATCGTCAACGCGGTTTTCAAGTTGGGCTTCTGGTGCTGGAAAGAGGACAGAAGGAAATGAACAGTGTGCATGTGGATCCATGTTCACGTTGGCAGTACGTAAGCTGGCTCTGTAGACAATCCGTTCCTCCAACATTACACATGTGAGATGTCAGTGAAAGGAATCAATAGCTTGTTGCAGGATCAGTTACCGGCATAGAAACTGAATGTATAACTTCTTACCGTTTAATGTCAAGAAAGGGAACAGGTCACTGCAAGTACTTTAATTGTATCATCGGTGTTTGAGAAAAAGCAAAAAAACAATCTTTTTGCAGGGGAGTAAAGATCAACTTATTTATAAAAGAATGGGAGCGCTGCGTTGAGTAGCAGGGAAAGCTTTTTACAGCAGATTCTACACGTCATGTGAAACACATAAGCACAACTTGTCAGAGGAGGGATGAGGTCACAGCAGAAGGTAACAGTGTAATCCATTACAATCTAATGCTCCATGAGTAAGCAATGACTTCATTCTGTTCAGGGGAGATACGCAGTTATTGGATCATTTGGTGAAGGCCCTAAAGTTCCCCGGCAGCATCAGCTATGGCAGACCAACCTATAGTTTGGGTTTCTTCTGCTGGCTGTGGCGGGTCGGAGTCGGAGTGTACGACGCTCTCTTCAGTGGGCGGCGCTTGGCCTGGCTGCACCTCCTCGGAGTTTTCTGCATTTGATGAAAGCATACATGAAGAAGTTATTTCAGGCCTCATTACAGATTATACATGGGATTCTGCTGCGGACCCACCCGTCTTTGTGTCGGGACTCTCCTCTGTAGGGGAGGTGATGTTGGCCTTGCTGCTTTTACCAGAGCTGGTGCCATTCTTGGCTTTGGCTTTAGCTTTGGGTTTAGCAAACTTGGCCTTGTTGAGCAAGTAGTTCACCTCTCGATCCAAAAGAGTCAGCTTGGACTCAATGTCTTTGGACAACAGGACGGGCCGCTCTGTTGGAGAGATTTTCTCCTGCGCTGCGACCGTCTCATTCTTCCACTTCTGAAGGGGACGGAGACAAATTGACACCCAAAGCTCAGTTCAGTCGATACAAGGAGAATTATTCGGCCTAAAGAAACACTCCTAAATGTATTTAGTGGGCCTAAAAAGGACCATTCTAAAAGCTTGGGTTGGAGAATGCACAGGACTTCATTAAGAAACCGTACGACCCGGGCCAGTGTTCCAACTCTTTCCAATGAGAGACAGCAGCACCAAGCGAAAGTAGTTCAATACAGTAAAACCAGGCAGAATGAAAAGACGGCCCTGTTCCAGTCACAGGAGAGGCTTCTTAAATGAATGCCATCTGGATGTAAACAATTAAAACAAAGATGCCAAAATGTTTGTCTTTTAGTCCCCCCCGCCCCACCTATCATTCATTCCCATTCCGTTGTATCAATCCCCCCCCCCCCCCCCTGTGCAGTGTAATGATATCACACGTTCACCACTTACCGCCGTTTCGTTTATCACTTTTTCTAATGTATTCATTTCAACTTGAGTAAAGATTTGGTCATCTTCTGGGATAAGTTTGGCACTCCTTTAAAAAGAAAGAAAGAGAAAGAAAGATGAGTCTCTACAGATGTGCTGCGCTACATGTCCTCCGTCCCTCCCACGGTCACCTCAAGAAGAAGCTGGAGGTGTTTAGCATGCTGTCCAGGGCGGCCAGGCGCTCTGGCCACTTGCGTCGCTCCTCCACCCTGAAGAACATATCCTTGCACAGGCTCTTGAGCTGAGACAGCTTCTCCCTCAGCTGCTTTGTGGTGGCCGCAGTAGCCGTCCTCGTCCATCCACTCAGACGCCTCACTCAGCTTGGAGGCGATCTGCTCCTTCTCCTCCTCTGACACCACCAGCTGGTAATCCTCCTGGTACAGCTTGTCCTGGAGGAACAACGAAACGTATTGGGTGTCATAGTGATGTCATACAAAGGCCCACCCCTCTCTTACACTGGTTGGTTTTAACAACAACAACACCTGATGAAGCTGAAGACACACTCACCTGTGTCTCAAATATAAATGCTTCCAGACTGTTCAAGGACTTTTCCCTTTCTTGTTTCGCGAGGTCTCTGTCAGTCAAATCCTGCAGTCTGAAAAAGATACAATAACTTGCCTCAGCATGAAATACTGCGAACTAAAACAAAATGAAACAAACTGAAATGTGCTGCTTTACTTCTTCTTGGAGGAAGTGACGTCATCAAGCGTGGGGTCCAGGATGTCGTTGATGACGAGTTCCACTGTGACCTCTTCAGCAATCTTGCTCTTTTTCAGAGGTTTGGTCGGCTTCTCGGCCTCCTTCTCCACCTCAGGGTTGACAGACTTTTCTCCATCTTCCTCCTTTACCAGCACAAATGCAGTTACTTTCAACACCAAGTCGCTCATTCTTCTTCAATATTCAATTTCACCAAGTGCTGTGCAGAATGTAAAAGGTATTGTAGAATGGTGACAGATTTTACCTTGGCATCGGTCTTGCTTCCGGTCTCCTCCGTCTTCTCCGGACTCGTCTCGTCACCTGCACTTTGCTCTCCCTCTTTCTGCTCGTCTTTGGCAGCCTCTTCCTTCTCCACCTCGTCCTTACCTTCCTCTTCCTTGCCGTCCTTTTCAGACTCCTTTTCAGGCACTTCCTCCTCGTCCTGAACGAGACATCAGGAAACTGTCAGCCACAAGCCCTTCCTAAGTGATGGGTCACTGTGCCATCGGTTACAATTACCTGGACAGGTTCAGTTACATTGGAGGCAGGTTCTGCTGATCCGCCACCAAACAAGGTGGAAATGGTGTTACCCAGCTCTGAAACGGAGCACAGTGCAACAAGTCCTTCACCCTGCAACACATCCTAGGAGGACTACACCAGTTAAAGGATCTAATCGTAGCGTGCTCATGTGCTCAGCGCTCTATGTGCATATTTGAATTTAAAGTCAAAACGGAAAAGGGCCTTGTGTTTGTGCAGTGCACACAGTGTCAAACAGTTTACAACCTTCTGCAAAGGACATCCAGCTGTACCAATGATCATATGAACGGTTGACATGAGAAAATAATCTCCAAAATGTGCAGATCAGAGTTACCCAAAACCTACTAGTCAACGTGGATTCCTCCTCTTTGTCTTCCACAATAGTTTCAAACACAGACTCCACCTGTGGATGCCAAACATTCGATACGTGTCATCATTCAAGCACGTTGCTAAAACAAAGAAAATTAGTTAGTTAGATATCTGGCCTGCTTTATACCAGAGCATGGTGCTTTCTTTACAGACAGCATCTCATGCCTCATCCAGTGTGTGTTTATGTAATCACAGTTACTGTCTAGGACGACTCACCCGGTCCAGCAGCAGCACGCCACTGTCATCCATGTTGAAATGGGCTTTGATGCCTTTCGACTCTGCGTCTGTGTGCTTCTCAAAGCTGTCGCCTACTCCAGACAGTTTGACTGTGGTCAGGTTCAGAGAGCCAAACACACTGTGGAACCCAAGCAGATCATGACAGAAGTCAGCAAGAGGCCGAAGTGGATGGATAGTAGCCGTGCGGGATGGCATGAACACCAGTAGCCGACCTGAGCTCATCCTGACTGAGGAAGCTGAGGTCGCCGTAGTTAATGTAGAAAGAAAAGTCGGCATTGTAGCGGTTGAACGTGATGACCTTGCGCTGGGGGTAGGGCGCCATCCTCTGGAAGAGGATGCGCTTGTTGTGTTTGTGGCTTTTCAACCCCTCTTCCTCCGTCTCTCGTGTGAACTCCACCTGTTGGAGTTAAATGACGAAGGTCGATTCAGGATTTACTTGGCAAGCTGCTGTTGTAGCTGAACAATGCATTCCATATGGGTTTTAGTCCAAAAAGGGCCGCATACACATCCACAGCGATGCTATGCACACGGAGGCACACGGACCTGAATGGGGAAGACTGCTGCATCTCGCACCAGGAAAGGCTTGACCTTAAAGGCCTTGCTCAGGGCCGCCGCCTGGTACACTGCGCCCATGGCTGCCGCTTCATCTGCATTGATGTTCTTCCCTAGCTCCTCCCTGCACACACACCGATGCAACGTTACACCCACACACATTCTCTGCTACCAGCCGAGATGCCAATTGATGGCAAATCAACTTCTTGCAGCGGGAAGGCAACAGAGGAGGGAGAGAAGAAGAACAGACTGGCAAACCGCAGAGCGTCAGCGGCCTTTAATGGGGAAGGGTTACTGCATGTCCATTTCAGTCCGTCTCCTTCTAAAGAAGGGTCTTCGCATAAGAGATATTCGCCCAAGTTTATTTGTTTCATATCCCAGTGAGTGACACTTACTTCTCCACAGCTTTGAGCAGCACCTCCTGGACCTTGGGCACACGGGTGGAGCCACCGACTAAAATCACCTGTTCTATTTCCTCCTGTGGACAGAAAGAAGGACGGACATCCACTTATTTGTACTCAGTGCTCATCATTTCAGAACCCATTCATATTTCATCCGTCCACACAGCTTGAGAGGCGATTCCCATAAACATGTTTTTTCTAAAAATGAGTTTTGCTTTAGAGCACTTCCTATTGCAATCCATATTATCATTTTGTTATGTCCAACATCGGTAAAAAACTGACAAAGCAACGGTGAACCGACAAAATCAACAGCAGCAAACGCGAGGCCAATAAAATCAATCGTGCATGTTATTACAACATACGTATAACATACACAGGGACAGGACGAGGCGTCTACACACATGAACTGAGGACACTGACCAGCTTCATCTCTGCCGTGGTCAGAGCATCCTGCACCGGACCCGGCACCCTCTCAAACAGGTCTGCACACAGCTCCTCAAACTCAGTCCGGGTCACTTTAGCTTTGAAGTCGATGTCATCCATCAAACCCTCAACCTGTAAAAAAAAAGATATTATCTTATCTGTGACCTTCCCTGTTTAAAATGTGGAGAAGCTGCGTGTTTCCAGCTGCACTCACCTGGGCCATGAAATCCACGTTTGCACTGAGCACGGTTTTGAGCCTCTGAGCCTCTTTCAGGAGCTTGGCCATGGCCCGTTGGTTCTCCCTCACATCCTTCTTGCTCTTCTTCTGCTCGTTGAACAGTTTGGCCAGATGGTCCCGGAGACGCAGGTCCATCTCGAAGCCCCCCAGCCCACGGTCAAACCTACAGCCAGAATAGGACACCACACCTTGGACTGCGGACATTTGCTTCATTTCTATTCATAGCCTCAGATGGTCCTAGTTTTTATTTCAAATCCAAAAGGCTCCTGGACTCACCCAACCCCTCGGATCTGTAATTGAGGCTGTGTGCCAGCCTCCTTGGTTTTGACTGTCTGGTAGGTGACGATGGTGGCCGTGGTGCTGCCTGAGCCCATGTCGTAAAACATCACGTTCTGAAAAGGGAACATTATCAGACTTTAAGCAACGTGTAGTCACTTAGTCTGGAATCTTCTCATGCACTGCCTCATGTTGAGATCAATGGAAGGCTAAAAGGTGTGGATGTTCTATATATTAGTTATGGTCAAAAAGACTAGAGATTGTGTTAGTTCATCTCTCAATACTCCTTTCCCTGCTCTATAATAGAGATGTTAGTCATATCAACACATGCTTGCAGGAATCTGCTCTGCACTCAGACTAGTGTTCACGATGGTAGAGGACGAGGACGACCCAAATGCGCTCATGTGAACATGTCACATGTTCACATGGCCGATCTAAGCATATATTAAAGATATTTTCTTGTTATACTCATGTTGAAAAGGGTTTTACTCTGATCAATGCTTGATCAGGTTGGTCGTATTCAAATATCTTACTGCTTTACCACCACGCTTGACTTTATTGTGGCAAGTATTGCTCTCCGCCTTTTTGTCTTTTAGGGTGAAATAATCGCACACAGCTGACATTTTTATCGATAACTTTAAATTCTTAGTGGGACAGGCACAGACAAGTGGGGATGCTGGACAGGTCCCAAGGTGTGCTGAAAAAACGGACCGGATCGGGATTTTCCCGTGCAGGCCGATCCCATATTCATATGCATTTATTTGCCAATATCGGCGGCCGATCGGGACATCCCCAGTGCAGAGTCTTCCTTTAACACTAGCCCCATCTACTGTGTGCCTCCAACATGCAGGTACCACATAGTACAGCTCCACTAAAATCAGAGACTGCGTCGCAGCCTACACTGAATACCGTCACTCTTCACTTCTATACATGGATTAGTTAACAAGAGGAATACAGAAAGCCACCCTGATTAACATGTACTCGGGAGTAACGGTGAAAGAGCACCTTAACCGTGTTGTCAATGTCTTTCCTCCTGAACACCCCATAGTTCAAGGCCACGGCGGTGTTGTCGTTGATGAGTTGAAGGACCTTCACACCCGCCATCTGTGCAGCCTGCAGGACCGCCCTGCGCTCTGCCTGGTTGAAAAAGGCCGGGACTGTGATCACTGCATCTTTGATTGGTTGTTCTGTGAGCAGGAGGAAGAAATGAATACATACTGGATTACATTACATATTTAATAAACACACTGAGGCATCTTCTTCTGAAGGCCAACTGACCTGCAAAGTCCTGAGCGAGTCCACGAGAATAATTGAGCAGCATCCCGAGGAGTTCCTCTGGCGTGAACTGCACTTCTCTGGAGTCAAACACACAAGATATTTAGAGATCCCAGTCCACACGTCATCCGTGAGGTTTCACTGCATACACACCCCTATTTTACACAAACATATTTCTGTGTACGCTGGGAAACGCTAGCCTGACGTAGTCATACTCAATTCTAAGTCAGGATGTGAGTCTGATGCTGCTCCATTGAGCTGTGATTATGGGCCGTGTTTCAAACGAGGAGAAACAATGCCTCTGCACTCAATTGGACAGACCTACAACCAACAAGAGCAACGCAGTGTGTGACGCATGTTAAGCGACGCCTAGTTGTGGAGTTCAACAGAACTCCACTGCACGCAACAAATGCCTTGATGGTGTTTCTCTGTTCGTCTTTTAAAATGAATTGGCTGTCGACATCGTTCAGAACAGACCTGATAGCAGAATCGACACACCTCGATTCTCCAGCGGCAGCCATCGTTGTTGTAAACAAATTCAACCCAAACGCTCTTTGGTTTCGTGGTTGATTACGTTACTGGTGATCATCTGTCCATCATCGTATAAAGCCCGCCCTGACAATTTGATTGGCTCGCCAGATTCGGGGCGAAGCGGGAGTAACAGAGTAAAAAGACTCACTCTGAGTTTTTAAAGTAGACGGTGCCTCTCACTGGGTCCTCCAGCAGCTGGTGCTCAGGGAAACGTTTCTGGTAGAGCGCCACCTGGAGGTTATTGTACTTTTTGCCCAGGAGGCCTTGAAGGTGTCTATAAACCGTAGTGGGGTTCTTCACAGACTGAAACATATCCAATATGGGACCATTAATACCATACCAGCACAACATAGTTTGAGGTCATTTGAACTGTGGAATTAGGAATAGAGTGTTACGGATATATTAATGAGATTACGTAGATCACTCAGACATTTCTGAAGAAGACATACCATTCCCAGGGCACTGTCTCCCAAAAGCCTTTCATTTTCCTTTAGACATACAGCCGTGGGGGTTTTCCTCCTGGACTCCCTGAAGAAGAAAATAGGCAGACAGCCTGTTGAGCTGTGATACGTACTTTTGCTCGGTTTTCTTATGAAAATAGAAACGCGAGTGTGAGCAAAGAGCGTACGTTGATCGTACCATTGATCAGGGAAAACACTCACTTGTTGAGAACGATCTCCATTGGCACACCAGGCTTCACTATCGCAACTTTCATCCACTCACTGCCCAGGTCAACGGACATGACGGCGACGGTCACTACAGACACCAAGACGGGTTACATAGACAGGGAACACCAAAGCGAAGAACTGCATTATAGCTCGGACTCATCAATGCGGTCTGTGAGTCGTTAACAGCGTAACCGGTCAGTTGAAACTCTTCTCAGTACTACAACCAGGGCCTCACGCTGGGCATGCGTCCATGGATCTCATTACCTGTTGGAGAGGGCAACATGGCCAGAACAAGGCTGAAGAGAACAAGCGGTGCCATCATCCTCCCCTCCATGACGAGCTGAGTGATGAACAGATTAAACATCAGAATCCCTTCAGGAGGGAGACCAGACACCTATATATTCAATTATACATCAATCCTTAAACAACTGTCTAAGCATTGCTTATGTGTCCGCATGCCACTATGATTACTGTAACCTGAAGCCGGGGCACTGACAGGTAGCGCTATTTGCCCAAGAAAATTCAAAGCAGTGAATACCCCCCCCCCCCCTATAATGGGTGTGGGCTGGTCCGAACATGAGGCCTGAACATCATTGTCTAAAGCTTTCATATTTACACAGGAGTGACTGTGCACTCAGAGGGAAGTATGGATTTCATTTCCAATGGTGGAAATAAAAACTGAAGCAAGAAAGTCATAATGACATGAAGACAAGTGTGTGTATGTGTGCGTGCGTGCGTGTTTCAGCGCGACACATCAGGAAACGTGTGTTACACAAGTGAGACAGTGACGCATGAATGTGAAATGGATGAACTGAAAACCTCTTCGTAATGAAACGGTTATCTTTCGGGTGAAATAGATGCAGGAGAAGCTACGGAATTAGGTTAGCTAACTTATCCCCTTACAGCAAAGTCGGATCCAATATGTATTGCTTAGAGTAGTATCATAACTCAAACGCATCTGGACAACATGCACCATGTTTGGACCTTTCGGACCAAAGCCAGCGGAACTAGAAGCAGCAGGAGAAGTTGACAGCTACTGTTAGCTAATGTTAGCTAATGTTCGCTAATGTTAGCGAACATTAGCGAACATTAGCTCACTGTCGAACAAACATTCAACGAACGCATGATTGACGCACTCTGCTGAGGCAGCAACTCAACTTACCCTACCGCGAACACAAATGCAGGCGTAGACTATGTTTTTCCGGGGGGGTTCTTATGTTAGCTCTCCTTATCTATCTTTGACTCACAGCCTCTTTGACTCACACGTTTTCTGTCCCCGTTATCACCGGCTCGCTCTCAACTACCGGGCCCAGCACGCGGCGTCACCTCATTGGATCTCACTGATGAAGCTGCTGGGCGAAAAACCTTCATCAAGCTAATAACGACTACACATACTGTTTCCGGTTAGCATTAACCATTAAAATGATTTTTTTTAATCGGGCACTAATTCAAATTGAATAACAGTAAAGGTACAGGTTCTAACGCATTAATGTAATGAATTAAAAAAAAATAATGAACATGAAAAAATGAAATGGCATCCTAAAAGTAATTAAGGCCAATTCGTATTAATAGCATTAATTTAGCTAAAGTCGAAAAAACAAAGGGAAAGGTGTACACTGCGATAACTGCCTTTTCAATCATTTCACAATTACGCCAAAGCTCTTATAAAGGGGTAACGCTAAGGTATTCACTGTACTGCCACTGGCAGAGACGATTGATGTGCTCTTGTTTTGAAAGTGAAAATACATTTCCCCGGTAATTCACCTAATCTTTATTGATGCCTGAGGCAAGAACCGGAAACGGCGCACCCCCGCCCACCCAGACCCGCCCACCTCGCTCCACGCACTGCAGCGGGATTGGTCCACGTGAGAATAGTGACGTCAAAAAACTTCTGGCTAACGTCAATTGAGCCACGTCCAGATAGTGGGCGTACATTTAATGACGACACTTAAAGTTAAGCATGCCTCCTTGAAATGAATTTGAATTTAAGTTACCATTAACCGTTTATTTACTCCCTCGAGTTTAGTGAACTAAATGCAATTTCGAAAACGCAATAGAGCAGGTTCTATTAAAAGGTAGAATTATGATTTCTGTGAAATTCAAAGAGTTCATCATATCACCCATATCCCATGACATGGTTTTATTCCATCTGACCTTGAATTCTCCAGGTTGAAGTCGCAGAAATCCAATCAATGACAGACAGTTGAACTGGTTTGGGGTTTTACAAGGAAATATATGTGAATAATTAGTACAAGCAGACACATCACAAGGAAACTTGTCAAAAGGTGCAATTCAGCAATGCTTAAGACATGGTATTACTAGTTTTAAGTACATTCATACATTCCCAGTGCTTCATGAAAAGTAACACAGCGAAAATAGTTCCATGAATGACAGCTGCATTGGCTGCTAAACAAAGTGGCATGCCAGCGTGAAGGTGGAGAGGGTGTCCTTGTGCGCCTGCTCAGGTAGGAGGCGGAGACTTTCAGCAGTTTCTCTTGGTGTGGATGAGAATGTCTCTCTGCAGATTCACTTCAGTTTTGCTGCCAGGTGGGTCGGTGATCAGAGTCAGTTTGTTGAACACTCCTCGACCAAAATAGTCAGCCACGACCGAGAAACCATCATTGGAGCTGCGTAACTGAAAATCAGACACAAGAACATTAACTCCAACCTTCCATCTTCTATTGTTTTTGGTTGACTTCCTTCCAGTCAGAGCTCAAATATGATCACCTGTCTGTTGAAGTGGTCATGCAGGTCGCGTTTCTGGTCCTGGGCACGCAGCATGTCCATGACTTTGCGGTTCCCGGGAGTACAAGTTGGGCACTCTGCCTCACTCTCTGCGTAGTTTTCGAAGCAGTGTTGGTGGAAGGAATGGCTGCACAGGAAATGAACAGACGGCAGCTCCAGCGGGCTGTTGCACATGTTGCACTTGGTCTTCTGGAATATCTTGGCACTGTGTAAATATCCAGAGATTTACAGTCATATTGGGAAATCTAGGACCTCGGCAGGTCACATCAGCACAGGTAGCTACAGAAGGAATGAGCACGACACGACAGCAGATACAGGTAGAAGTGATAATATACCAACAGACATTTACACAAATAAAAAGTGAATACTTTCCACTGTAATGTGTGAAGTTCTCAATAATGTATTTCCCTTTATACCCCACTAGAGATGTACTGGTCTAAAAAGGTATGTCTATGAAAATTCCCATCCTCTCACGTGGCCCACCTAGTTCTGAGCTCCTGGATCTCAGAGCGCAGGTGGGCCGTTTCTTCGCGGTACTGGCAGATTTTGCGCTCATCGTCCTCAATCTGCTGGCTCTCCCTCTGCAGCTTGTTGATGAGGTAGTCCTTGATGACTGAGAGAGTGGCTGAGGAGTTGTGTGCCAGTGTTTGCACCACTGTGGCAGCAGAAAAAGCATGGCTTTAATCCTGGGCTTCAAAATCAAAATCTGAAACCCTATGCAGCATTACGTAAAGAAGCCAGCAGCTCACCGAGTAACGGAGGCATCAGGTTATTTTGGTCAATGTGATGTAGGACCTCACTGATATACGCCTTGCAGTCCTCTTCTTTTCTGGCAAAGTATCCCAATGCCTGCTCCCATAGGCAACCCTCTTGATCCCCATAGCGCTGACAGGCCTCCACCACTTTCCCGTACTCCTCATTCTGCATGTGGTAGTGCATGATCTGCTGGTACCTGCACAGTATGTGCAGAGCATGTCAATAGATGTTTATATTTATTAGGTAGATTCATACATAGTAAACCGTCACTTACAGTTTACCCTTCTCATAAAGGTAAAGGACCCCTTCTTTGAAGTTGTGCATCTGGCAGAGGACCAGGGCCTTATCAAACACTGTGCTGTCACTTCTCAACAGGGACACAGCTTCCCCCTGCAGGACCTTTTTCCTCTTCCAAACATATGCATAAGAAAGACTAGTTCACATGTGGTTTCCAGTAAAAAGCGGATTATTTATATGTATTTATTAATTGTTAGTTTGCATGTTAGGCACTGACCACAGGGTCCTGTTCGTGTGCCCAGTCTTGTAGGCGGAGCTCCAGCAATGTGTCGTACACTCCCTGGGGACAGCGAGCGTCCACGTCCATCATGTGTTCCAGGAAGGCTTTCAGCTCTCGAGGGTTGTTGGCAAATATTGGGATGAATTCCTCAGAGTTGGCCTTAAAACAACCAATCATGGAAAGCAGTTGTAAGAACATTTGCCACCTTGCAGGATCAGTGTGGCCATTTGAGGACCACAGAGATATCACAGCACAATGAACACAAACACACGGACCTTGTTGGCCCGACCTCCATCCAGGCCGTCTCCGTCAGCAGCGTCTGCGCTGGGTTGGTAGTTGGTGCATAATCCCTTCAGGAGCATGGTGGCACCTTCAGGGACATGGTGCATCAGTGTTTTGCCGTAACGCTTCATGTTGCTCTCAGCTTGTTGAAAAGGCAGACGTCCAATGTAACGCAGTCCTTCCTGATAGTTCTGGGTTTGGGAGGAATCAGAGCGATGTGGCTTTATGCATCTATTGAAGGGATGATTGTTCTCATTTGGCCGTTAAAGCCCTTGGTAATGTCTATGATGAGCGAGAGGTTCCTGCCACCACTTACAATAAATCCATTTCAATCAAAGTGCACCCGGTGCACTGGGTTGAAATCCGGACCATGTAAAGCATTTTACTTGAATGCACTTGAAACGAATGAGGATTCAAATATAGCTTACTTATGTTAGTCTTTTTGGGGATTTTATTGGCTGCTCATCCAAATGATGATTGCATTTCTGGAACCATGTTTCAACTCTCACTATTAATAAAAAAAAAAATCTGAAAACATTATGAATGTTTAAAAGACAGTTAAAGAGTTAAAAGACATTTTTCATTCATATAGAAAGTTATCAAACTGTCTGGATTTACCATGGTGTATTGAGCTGGCCACAAAGGCTTACATCCAGTCATTCTAATAACAAAGAGTCGCCCTGACGAAGGGACAATATTGAACTGTTAACCAACAATAAATATTGTGACCAATAATTGCTGAAAGTTAAATTCATATTAACAACTTAAAACAATGAGATGCACTGAACTCGGAGGGGTAGCTTTTTACTTTAAGAAGAATAGCTGATCCACCTTTAAGAAGGTCATCAACCTTAAATATGCCTGAGCGTTCGCCAACTTTGCGGCTGAGCCTTCACTTTAAAATGCACGGGGCAGAAAGTAGTCAAGACTTTATTAACCACAAGCAGACTGAATCCCTTTCTCTGTGTGCGTTTGCCACGTACCACTTTGGTACAACGAAGGCAGTGCTGTGACACTTATAATGGCTGTCTATTTACCTTTAAGTCTTCGAGCTGGATCTTCATGTACCATTCATGGTGCATGTGTTTTCTCCGCCAAGAACACAGCGTGACTGTGGTAGCCGGCCTGCCGGAGAACCTTGATGGCGATCTCAACATCAAAGTGGACCTCACTTTCATTGCTCTGTTCACATAAAAACACTGGTGTTAAAATATGGCAGTAATTATTATTGTAGGCTTTAGTCATATTCTGTTCGCTGATGGAAAACTCATTAGTATCACTGAAAGCAACGTCGGGCACCTTGATAAACTCCTCCAGCTTGGCGCTGTCCTTCAGCTTGGTGTAGCAGTTGAGCAGCAGTGTGGTGTGGTCTGCGTTGGCGAGGGACTGTCTGTGCAGGGCCTGCAGATATGCAGTCAGGTTGTGGATCCTCTGCGCGTCCAAAAATTTCCTGATGACATAGGATGGCTCCAGTTTCCCAATGGTCCTGTGGGAAAGGGATGTTTTTACAAATTGAGTGCCAAGTGACATTGACAATGAACCAGAACCACAAACTCGTCACTGTGGCTCATTTTCTCTCTCTCTTACGTTTCCACATGGTGCACTAGTACACTTAAGGCTCAAAGACGAGACTGACGCAGCACATGCAAGGCTCAACAATACAGCTCAACGGCAAGTTCAACGGCACGTTAGACTAGAACAGCACTCCAAGCCGAGCACACACGGCAGACCTTGCATTTCTAACGCAGAGACGAGACTTCCGAGCCGTGTAGGTGCCTCCTCAACCTTCGCCCCCCCCCTCTCAATGAAATCTATTTAGAAATGTTTGGCTTTTATGGCTCTCTGAGTCAAAAAGGTTCCCGACCCCTGGACTAGAACATCTAGCCGTAAAAATCCAAGTCGCAAAGAGGAATAAAACACTTTGGTTATTTTTGTATTTGAGGAGAGAAAGCCTTCCATCTCACCTCTGAAGAGATTCACATTCAAGACAAAATGCCAGCAGGTAAAGACAGGATGTATTAGGCTAAATGATCCTTGAAACAGCAGTTCAGGTTTATTTATTTTAATAGAGAAGATGACAGTTCATTTGGGTCTTTGGTCTCAAACAATTTGTGAGCGTTCGGAAGATTTGTGCGCAAGTAAAAACGGACTTTGGCCAAGATTTCTGACCCACTTGTTCGACAAGATACATTTAACATTCACTGTAAGGTAACAGTTTGGAAAAAGCCAACCATTACCGAATGTACTGCTGGATGGCACCGTCATGGTCTCCCTTCAGGTAAAGGTGATCACCGTACTGTCTGAAAATCTCAGACAGCCCGTCGCTGTCCAGGTGCTGGCCCTTAGCCAGGTTTATGGCCATCACAAACAAGTTCTTCTTAAACAGCATCTTATGAGAGAAACAAGGAAGATTCCTGATTACAGCTCCAGTGATTGGATTGACGTTACGAAGGGACTCAATCATTACGGTTCCTGATCGCGCATGACAGGAAGTACCACATACAGGAGGCCCTCCCCTCCGCACACACCTCTAGTTTGGTCTGTGTGTCTTTCTCTTGAAGAACAGACATTCTCCCATCTCTGGTGAGGACGTAGAAGGACCCCCACTCTGCCACCACGTCCACAACGTCATCAAAGGAGGCGCTGTAGGCGATGAACTTGTTGTCCAGGTCATAGATGGTGAGAATTTGTTTGTCTGATGGAGAGCTGCTACCAAATTCTGTCCTGAGTAGAAGAGCAATCAGACTGTGTTCCTATTTTTGGAAATGAGAACAGTCCCTGTTCATTTCATTGCAAAGTGCCAATATTTCTAAAATATGCTGCAGTTGATGGAGCGCATAATGAAGTGTTTGTATTCGAATAACGATTAACGAGAAACTGTATTCATCGTTCAAGAAGAAGTTAACATGTGACAAAAATATTAGTTAACCACCTTGATATGTATTACTATCTGTTCTAGTCCACTGCAGGTGTCACTGTCCAAAGCTATTAGAGCTCATGTTTGGTTTTGGTTCTCATTGTGTAAGCTGGCTAAAACATCAGAAGTTTACACTCGCCCACTGCTCACGCCCACACATAGCCAATGTGATGGTTTCATTTTAAATGTGAAGATGAAGGATTTCCAGTACACAACCATCAAATTTCTTCAGTGTTGTCCTTACTTGTTGGACGACTTGGCATCCCTGTTGAGTAAAAACAGATATCCACGGTGCCAGTGTGCCAACACCTTGTGTCCATCGAAGGCGAAGCAGGGCCCTCGTTCATCAGGCTGGTACAGGTACACGCATTCCTCACCGGCCACGATGAACTGGGAGTCCTGGGAGGGATCTGCTAGGGAGGAGCAGCGCAGCGCACAGCCATGTGTGTCCAGCTGGACTCTCGGGTACTCCTTGATAGACAGGGTATAGCACTGGCATAGAGCGGACAGGAGGTCAGACTGCCTCTCGAGCAGAGTCATAGAACAAGTCACATTTTCTGAGGATGATCACACTTACATGGACCGTTTCCAGAGTGGCAACAAACAGATGGGTGACCTTTGACTCCTGGCGGAAAGCGAGGCCTGTGACTGGACTGGTTCCCTCGTGCAGAGTCAGAGTTTTACTGTGACGATCTCTAGTGATGTCACCCTTAGTCAAAACCACGCTGCCATCCGTAAAGCCTATTAAAGTAACACCATTATCCAAACCACTATTCATTAGGAGGCCAAGCAGCCGTTACGGTCAAATGGCTGAGAGCAGACCCTTTCTTACCGATAGCCATAAAGTTGAGGTTTTCATGTACACCGAGGCAAGACACTTCTGTCGGTTTGTTACCCGGGATCGCAGGGAAAATCCTAGTGCACAGAGGATTCCCACTGTCTCTCTTTTCAAGGTTCCAGACCTTCACCTAAAAAAACAATTACAGATTCAGTTGCGAGGAGGTCCCTTCAGATTGTTTGTGTTTAAGGTTTCCGTGATGAAGCGCTCACTTACGAGAGGGTTTATTCCTTGTTCATCCTGCCCCACTGACACAAGGATGCTGTGCTGCCTCAGTTGGTAGAGATGCGTTACCCGCAACTTGTAGGCCTGAAAAGATGTCAACTGCAGGGAGCGGGTCAACAGATAGATCTTGCCATCCATATGTGACATGGTAGAAGTTAAGGACATGTATGTATGCATGCATGTAGGAATAGATTACATGTATGGCAGTTCAGGACACATTAACAGTTCAAATTTGTAATTCTTAATCTGCTCACAGTTATATAGTGAATATATGCATGTAAAAAATATACAGTGATTCATTTTGAAGCTAAAACTAAAAAGCTGTGCATACATTGCAAGACGTGAAGAAAGAGCGAACGTGTCCTCTACGTCAGCATGCAAGGTGCCATTTAGAGCAGACGTGTATTGATGCCAATCGCAGTAGTTAATTCCAACTGGTTCGAGACCGTTCAGTCGATCAATCATCTTCTATGCCTAACACACTGGAGGCCAGTCAAGGGACAATTTTACACCAATAGTCGGACTGCGGAAGGAAGCCGCAGTACCATTAACGGAACGTTAATGGCATCATTTCCAGTACCGGACCAACGGAACATTGCCTGGTAGTACTGTGTAGTCTTCATTTGATTACTTTGGTACTGTTACGTTTAAGTTATTCAGCTAACAAACAATTCACTTTGCTGTTTGCTTTGATATTTGCTGATTCGCGGCTAGCATCAACTGCGCTAACTTGGACTAGCATTAGCTGAGCTACCCTAGCTAAGCAGTGCTTCGTCAGAAGGATATCTCCGAGAACAATGTGACCCCGGCCGGAGTCACAAGCCGATATTCCATTAGGAAGCACAAAGTGTTTTCCATTATCCACAGGGTCCTTCACCGTGTCTTTGTCAAAGAATACAAATTTTCTCCACTGCAAGAATGCTGCCATTTTCTTAGCGTCAGCAAAATAGCTTTAAGAGGGCGTTGTCATGTGACACTAAAGTCACGTGGGGTACCCGGTGCCTGGTGCTGTCCCTTTCTATGTGGTTGGTTTACCTTTATTATAATCATTTTGTTGGCGGTCAGTTCAACACAACGCAACATTTATACATAATATATTTCATATATATTATATATTACAATTTATAATATATATATAATATATCATTTGTTATTTAACATCTTAATTCTTAAGATTACCAACCCTAGCTTTAAAAGATTACAATGTAAATGTAAGATCAATTTTTCTAACATGATAAAGTAACAAACTGAATCCGTACAAATGTTAAATATTGGTTTCTGGGCCCTGTACCATGAAGCTGGTTCAGGTGGCTAGCCAGCTATGTTTCAGCTTACTTTCCACCAACCCCGGGTTTACGGTACCATGAAAGTGGCTCGGCTCCAATCGGTATTCGTTGCCATGGTAACTTACGCTGCACGGCTAACCTGCTCCGGCGCAGGTTATGTTCTGGATCCGAGCTCTCAGTCAGAAGTTTGACCAATCAGCGGTGAGCAAAGAAACAGCTGACGTAGTTAATTCCTAGCTTCTGTTCTCTGTTGCATCATTGCGGCTTCACCTTTTCTTCCAAATCCTGTGGACATCTCAGCGCAGATTGTTAGAAGAGCACTTCGTAGAGTTTTTAGGGACAAAATCCTCTTGACTTTCCTGATACTTCCGTGTATGAAAGATACAGATATTCGGCAGAAGGAATAACTTATCTTTGCGAACTTGTTGAGCCGCAAATAACAGATGTGACTCGTCGAAGCCGCACTTACTGCACCGCAAATGGTTTGAATTATATTTAATATATATATTTTTTAACTTACGCATTAACGCTATCAGCAAGGTTTCTCTAATACTGTTCTCTTGCTTTGGCAGCAGAGACGGTGTTACTGCGTGCTTGAAAAACATTTTTACATTCTTCATATTTCTGAAGAATAATTTCTTGCTCCTCCGCAGAGATCGCTCTCTCTCGCTCTCTCTCTCGCTCTCTCTCTCGCTCTCTCTCTCGCGCTCTCTCTCCATATCGAACGTGATTGGTTGTTCGCTGCCGACGTCACTCTTTTATGTGCACGCGCGCGGAGTAATCAGAGTTGTAGGATCAAAGCCTGGGTTGACAGACTCAGTTGATAAGCGGCATCATGGTACCAATAAAGCCTGATTGCTTCGATTTGGTTTTGTCGATTCTGAACCAATTCTGTATTTAAGCTAGCATGTACAACGCATACGCAATGTAATTTGTTGGAGTCATAGTCAAGATCATTTTTTTGTTTTTAATTCCCCAAGGGCCATTTAAAAAGAGCCTACAGGCTGTGATTTGGTCATCCCATCTATGGAACATAATGTGTTGGAAGTAGGCTCTGCGAGATTGATACATTTAAAGAAATATAAAGCAACTTTTGACATTCTGCAATATACATTTTACTCATTTCTTTTAAAACCCTTGTTGGAGGTGTGAATTCAAGGGCTCAAACTCCACCACAGCCTACGTCCAGTGAGGCCACAGGGGAGAAGAACCAACACTCAACAAAGCAGCATGAACAACACAGCTTTTCACACAGATGCAATAGATGTTATTTTAATAGGTGTTCACAGAGTAGTAGTTGCGTCAGCAGAAAGTGTAAAAGGAATAATAGTTGCATCAGCAGACAGTGTTATGACAGGAGTTGTGGGGGCGGTAAGGTGGCTGAGGGATCCCTCACTAAGCAGGGGTTCCAGTAAGGCAAGGCTGCATTTAACCACTGGGCGGTAACAATCAAAACAACACAGCTTTCATGATGGCCATCAGTAGCATAAATTAGATTAAGCACAGGTTGTACAAACTATCAGAGGAAAGATACTTTAAAAGATCAGGCGTAACCTCGTCACAAAAAAAGAAACAAAAAGGAAGCCATGATCCACATTCTAGTAAAGGGTAGGTTGTCTTATACACGTTAATGTATAAATGGATGCATATTCAGTTGTATATTTTATAATATTTTTTTATTCACCTAAATCTATAAAAAGGAGCAGTAATAAATAAGTTGAAACTCAAGCATTCAATTGTACTGAGTGCAGGAGCGTCTTCGTGATCAGACTTTCACTTCTACTGCGAAGGGGGGAAAAACGGAAGTAGCAAACTAGGGGAAATGTTTGTCCCACCACTCTAAATGCAAGAATCTCTCCCCACAGTGCAGGAAGTCCTTTGAGTTCGCAGCACAGCAGCTATCCTGTCATGAGAACTGTCGGCCATAAGGAACTACGCACCTAAGGAAGAGTATACCATCATAGCATACATACAGTACAATCAAGACTGAATTAGAAAAATACAGGTACAAAATGATTACATTCAAGAAGACAGCACTAGCACAAAGGGTAATATAGTCATTTAGGTAACTAATATAGGAATTTAATTTGATAGAAGCCTTTTCTAGATAGAAAACGTGAGGGATGGCCGATGACAGTATCTGATGGCTGTTTGATGTGTGGATTTGTTATTGACTGGATTCCCGCATATATAAGAGTTCAAATGCATAATTTTCATTGAGTGAGTAAAAATGATCTATTTTCTTCAAAGACCATGATCATTTTGGTTTGGGACATAAGGTGCAAATACTGAATATTAAAAGAGGCATTGAGTGGTGCCTTTTTGTTGCACTTCATTCCAACTCTGAGCTCAAACAGAGGAAATCCCACTGGACACACAGGATGAATTGTGCTGATATTATTACCTGAAGATTGACACACCAAGGAAATGAGGTGGAACTGGTTTGCCAGCTTTCTTCCTTCTTTTTTTAAAAACAAGATTCCCATTTGAATATAACTTTCCCTTTTCTTTGGCAAATGTCATTAAACTCACTATAAGTAAATATATCTCTTTCTTGTGGGGAAGACAATTCCTTTGTCTTTGCAAAGAATTACACTGATGTCCAACCAGTGGAAGAACTATCCATTGTACTGCTTGGGTCATCCTTAATGTTGCTTTTTCTTGTATTTGAAAAAATAGATATACCATTTATTAGGATTGTTGTAAATGCATGATGCTTACCTGGGAAACATTTGCAGTCAGTTTGAGAGATAATAAGGACAAATGTGGAGAGGATTTATAGATGTGTTGCATGTACTGTACCGTTTGCACGCATGGGCCTACATTAGCAAAACATTATTACCACGTAACAATGCCTAAACGCACAAGTTCTCCCAGACCCATTCATCTGTTATTTGTTAGTCCCATTGTTAAGAGTGTGAGAGGACTCTGAACACTTAACATATACGCATATACCCAAGAAACGGAGGCGAGGAGACAAGCTCACTGTATAGACCGTGCACGTCTTCTCAGTGCCTGTTTGCTTAGCACTTCATCTTTCCTGACAACATTCTTAATCCAGTAAACTTGACCTCAGGAAAAGCAAAAAGAGGACCTAGTAAAAAGAGCATTACAAATGCAGACACGTTAAGAGACGACCGATTCAAAAGAAAAGAAAGCTATAAAAGTTAGAAATGTGAATCTCAAATGTGATAAATGAAGTATTGGCCTACTCAGAGGAACGAAAAGAGGCGGATAAACTAATCCTCCATGTACATGGCAGCTCTTCCAACTTCTTGGGAAGAGGACTAACCTGCATCCTTCCTTATCTTCCTCACTCACACCATCACACCGATGGGTCACTGTCAATAAACATGTGGCCATGACAGAGTCATGGAAATGGAATGACTTGGACCAAACATTAGCAAAACAAAGATCAACAACTAAATAATATGAATACTCCTAAAAAATGAAAACATTGATTACATGTGACCTCTGAGTAGACCATTACTCGGGAATACAATCTCAAAAAGGCCAATGGGACAAAAAAAAGGAATTTGTTATCAAATGCCTTGTCTCCATTAGCTCTGTGAGCAACCAGCCCACATTCAAAACCACTCGTCTGTGCACAAAAGCAGCTTTTCCTTTGTCTTCTAGATTTGTTTTTTGAATAGCTCATTTGATGAGACATAATTCATGAGACAAATATTCCACATGATTTCATGTTGTCGCCAGAGACTGGCTTTACCCAGGCCCTTTGGTGGAGGAACACTGACTGGTGGAGACAAGGCATTCTATTACCCTTCAGAGAGCAACTCAAACTTCAGCTACAAGTTAGTGCAGTGTTATGTCATTAAAAACACCTATTCCATGAAATAACACAAGGAATTAACCTTTAGAATTGCTACGCAAACTGCAATAAGATCAAGTATTGACAAAACTGCATTTCACAATTTAAAATATTACACTGACATTAGGACTGTGGAGACGTGGAGCAACAAGCTGGTTCTATGTCTGGTGGGCGGGTTAAGGCTATATTTGAATCACTTTCACACAACTTCCCATCACAGAGACGCTTTGAAGTCGACCTACGGTCTCCTGCTAAAGGGTCAGCTCTAGCCAACTCAAGCTCAGGTGCTAAGTATGCACAAGTCTACTCCGACACATCCACTCAAACGTGATTATTCGTAGCTACCACATACGGTCATAACTTATATATCAAATACTCAGCCATGAATTCTTGGTTCTCCAAAGAGACACACTCACCAAGGGGTTGTGGATGAAAGGCCATCCATCATGATCGTTTACCCTGGTTAAAGTCATTTTGGGTCAAAGCTGGAAGGAATGCAAGGGATCAGAACTATTCAAATACAGAGGTCTTCTACCCGGGGTGGAGGGAGCTCTTCAGTAGGCGTGTGCGTGAGGTAAAAAGGTGACAGAAAGCCGTTGTCTAGAAAACCAATGCAGTGTTTTTTGCAAACCTAAAACTATCATTTCTTAAATCTCAAGACTTGACCTTAAAAACGGCCTGTATTTGACAAAACTCTGTACGATAAATCCATGACAACCATCTCTACACAGGAAGCCATGCACTGGGATACAGCGGGTTTCTTCCACAGGCCCAAACGGGGCATCTAGGGGGGAGAGGAAAAAAGAAAGGCATCCTCACTCAAACCAAAGGAAGGCGCTCGAGGGGAACACTGAGATTGCGAGGAGGAGAGGGGCTCTCTCTCCTCCATCATGAACCCCAGCTCAAGCAAATTCACCGCAAAGGGCAGTTGGAGTCGGTCCAACGCTTCCTGATGGGGTCTCCTTCAGTGTAGGTAGCAAAGCTTCACCGGCCATGTCCACATCGTTGCTTGTCATGACAGCAGCAGAGTTTCACTGATCAGCGCAGGAGATGAGCACTGGAGTCGGGGCCAGCTCCTTCTTGGGATTCTCAGCCAAGCCTCTCTGGCCTCTGAAACACCAAGTCGATGAAGAGTTTAAGCCACCTTTTTCAAGTTTGGTTTGTTTTACTAAACCATGTGGTTTTCCTTCATTTCAAATGAGAAAGCATTTACTCGGGCCCTTTCTCAGCATGCATTCTCATGTGGAACTTCGTCAGTCGCAGCCTGAGTACTGTTCCAATTCTAAAGTCCGCATCGGGCCGAGAACCAATACCCGGATGTGACCCGCCCAGGCCGTGTCACCGGGCATGCATCGGAGCAGGCTTGTCTGTTCTTGCGAGAGCCAAATATCCCAGAACGCATTTCACCTCAGCAACAGGCAACAATGACAGAGGAAAATAAACACAGTAGACAGTAAATACTACTATATCAAAGTCACCCAATGTAATTTCAGGAATTTTTCAGACGAGAAGTCGGTCGGTCGGTTTGACAACATTCAGCCTGTGTAACAATTTGCTCCGTGAACGTGGGAGAGGTCTATTTAACGGGAACGTCAGACCCCCCCGGCACCGGGCGGTCGCAGAGAGGCTTCTGCTAAATGCCTCGCTGGGCTCCGCAGCGGTTATACATGAGCTATAACTATTCTATAACTGGGCTGAGTATTCATACATTTTAATGTGTTGTCAGAGACTGGTGTTGTTCACCAGTAACATATCGTTTGTTGGAGTGATATTAAATGTCTGGTCAGCTGCGTGCATATGCCGGAAAATCGCTCTGTTGATTTAATTGTTTGAAAATGGAAATCCAACAACCATTGATATTAAATACTATGAGGTTAATAACTTAATGTAGAGACACAGAAGAAGCTCGCATTTAATTTATTATGATGTTTGTGCGTTTAATATACGAGGACAGCCACACTAATTATCGGCATCTTGATGTTTGAGTAATAAGAAGACAAACCGTAGGTGTGTATTTCGAATGTGTTACTATCCAGTAAAATATCAGCTGTTTAATTGTTGTTACCATCAAACCTCCTCTTACTTTATGAACCCTTTATGGAGCTAATGCAGTGTGACGTAATACAAAAGCCCTACATTTAATATTCACTTCACTTTTGTTTCTTTCATCCAATAGGACTAGAAATAAGACACTGATTAAGACTCACAGGCCTCATGAGTTTTCCTACGTTCAACAACATTTCATTTTTTCTTCAAGGTTTGATCTGCTTTTCCAAGTCAGATACAGCAAGCCCTCTTCCCTGCATGTTGTAAATATCTATTCCTGACCTGTTTGGAGACACTCCATTCTGCCTGTGATCAAATCTTACCCATTTCCATTTCAGGCTATTGGTTTAGGGTTTAAGGGTTGCTAACATTGTGCACTTAACAGCTTAGGTATTCCCAGACCTGAACCAGCTTACAGTGGTCCAGAATGCACAAGGGCTGCACTGTGACAGGAACTTAGAGGGGTGTCGGTCCCCACAGAACATCTTGCTGCAAAGCGGTGACGTGACTGGCTATATTACAGGCGATGATGTCCTAACAATAGAACTGAAAGTGTCACATATATTATATTATTATAATATATAAGCGGCTTCCCCTCTAGTCGGCTGGTGCACATGTTATAATATGTAATAAGGCCACGCTGTGTTTGTACCTGTGAACGTTTTCCATGGCTGCTACCTCAGCAAGGGCAGCCAGGCTGAAGAAAGCAGGTAGCTCTTGTGGTGCAGTGCTCCTCTCAGCCTCCTCGTCTTCCTCCTCCTTCACTCTGGGATTACTCGGGCTACCTTTTTCATTGCATAAATTCTGTTGGGGTAATGGCTTCTTATCCTCTTCCTGGTTCAGGTCCCGAGTTTTATCCTCTGTGACAACAAACAAACAAAACAGGATTTTTTATTGATTGTTTCAAAGAGACAATGAAACCGTCTCTTGAATATGTAAATATTCACAGTAACTAGTTACCAGTTTGTCAACTGGACATTTTGAAGAGGTCTTGAGTACTTCCTCCCTAGTGACAGTAACGGTTCCACTTTCTCTAAAACAGGATGTTCTAAAAGTACAGCTTATAAAAGAAGAGCAAACTACTATAATAAGATTTAAATGTATAACGGTGGGTAAATCTTTCATGTATATCCCTAACTCACTGAAGAGCCTTCACACGTTAGACTTGTCGCTCACCCTCCACTGGAGAAACGCTGCCATCAGCCGTGCGCACCAGATGGGTGATCTTGGTCTTCCTGGCTTTCCTCTTCTGGCTGCCCACTAGCATCTCCATGCTTGTGCTGCCCTGGACTTCCTGGCACATTATGGCTGCGGGGGCACATGGTTGGGCTTTTGAAGCTGAATCCAGCGCGGAGTCGCTCGGCACCACTGCTGTGGAAACGTATACAGAGGTAGATGTATGGAAAGCCAATGAGTATTATCATTACCTGAATGTAACCATTTCAAACTCTATTGCTGGGCAGGCGCACAGGCCTCAACAGAACATTTCAATAAGTATTCATTATAAATATATTCATTTCTTAAAAAAACAACAACAGTGTGTAATTAATCATTTAATCAAGTTTTTTCTAACCTTGTTAAATGCAGATAACGGATCTTTATGCTTTTAAAAAGGTTATGTTTGAGTAGTATTGTTCTGGAAAACAGGAACTTTAAAAGAAATACACTAAACACAGACACTGCTTCATATCAAATGTAGTAATGGGTAACAGTTTGAGGAATCTATTAAATGTCCTGCTTCACAACGCACAAACATCACCTTTGTCGACTGCACATGGTCTCTCCCTTTTGAGTTTTTGCTTCCTAACAATCTTGTGGAATGAAGTCTTTTTCTGAGATGGAGATGGCCCTGATATAGCATAAAAACAAGGAAAAAAGGAGCATGGAAACACTATGTTATGGAGCCTTAAACAAAGAGAAAACCAGACTCTACCAACATGGATGGGATGAGAGGGTATTAAAGACAAGTCCCCATTTCATATAGCTCACCTTTCCCCGCTTTAGTGACTTCCTCTTGGGTGATGGAGCCGTCAGGCTTCTTCTTCTTTGTGACAGCTGTCCCCTTCTTATCAAATGTCATGGGGCTGTACTGTGGCAGGCTGTTAAACTTCCTTTCAAACTCCTCCTCCAGTTTCCCTAGGCTGACATGCAAGTAAGTAAGTAGGTCAAATTCATTTGTACAGCGCTTTTCACAGACAAGGTCACACAGTGCTTTACAATATGCATAGACCATATAAAATAAAAAGTCAAAAGTTTGTATCTTAAAGCATACAAAATACTCAGAGCTTTGTGAAGGATCTTAAAACAGCGAGAGCATCAGACCTTACAGCATTATGGATTGTCATATGTACGTTATGCTTTCTTCACGCTACTTGAATTAAATGATGGTTAAACTAAACTTTCCCCCCCAAATGGAGACTGCAGCCTCCTGAATCGAGATGGAACTAGTATCACTCTGAAAGAACTTTAGTTATAGTTTAATCTGTACAGAGATGTATACTGCAGATGGGGTATAAAATCTCAGTGCATGTAATAGTCCAGTGAAATACAAGTACTTTTAAACCTAGGTATTACTCGGATTGTGGATTCTGTTGTAGAAACTGGGCAGAGACAACTATGGCGCTAAAAACCAGCCTGCGGTTCCCAAATCCTCTTCTATACAGTAAAAGGAATACCAAATGGAAGATTGTTAGGACAGATCACCTCCACTCAATTGGCTCTCAATTGGATATTTGAGGGTCCAACTCATTTCTGTGACATTGGATGTCTGTAAAGCTTTAGGAGAAGTAATAAAGATTTGTCTTGAAGTAATAAATCCTGTACAAAAGAGAAGTGAAAATAATAAAATACATCTAATAATAAAATAATAAAAAAATTAGGATTGGTGTAGTTTGGCGAACCAGAACTTTTAAGAGTTAAGTGGATGTACAAATAGTCCGATATTCAGCATTGTGTCTAAAACAAGGCATGAAATGAAGATAACTGTACTAAATCATCCACAGAAAGAAACCCCATGGTAATAAGACACGACTCACCCTTGAGAACATTCTTCTTTGGACTTGGACTTCTTCAGCTTCTTGGGATTAGTAGTTCCTATGGGAGAAACTGTCCAGCTGTCATCGCTCCAGTTGGCATCATGATCAGATGCACGCAGAGCCCCTCTTTTACCTGCACACACGATGCATACAACGCTTCAGACAAACCGGTTCTCATGAAATCTGAGTTAGCCGTAGTTTCAAAGCGGGTACCTCTGTCGATGTTGGCTCTCAGCGAGGTGAGCATTCCCTCAGAAACAAGGGTCTTATACAGAGCGCCTTTACAGCTGCGCTCGGACTTCCTGGAGCCGTGGCTCTCCGTGTTGGAGTCGAGGGTCCCGTCACTTGACCTCTCTTTCCCCTGGTCTTCCTCCTTGAGCTTAGAAAGGGAGGGGCTGCAGGGGGAGACATGGGGCTCTGCCATGATGCCCTGCGTGTCTGTGCTTCCCATTACTCCCTCTTTTGCTTCCGTGTTGGGACTGCCATCGCTCGTCTCTTCAGTCATTTCCACCTCGGAGGCACTGTGCTGTCCCCCCTGCCCGCCATCCTCCTCCATCTCATCCTCGTTGTCTTGGACCGGGACCTTGACTTTGGGCTTACTCTTCTTTTTGGGCACACCAGAGTGGCCACTACTAGGACTGCCCTGGATCTTCTTCTTGGGCTTCTCCTCCGTGTCCTTCCAGGCCCCTTTGGCCACTGCCTCGATGGTGCTGAAGACACTGTCCACATTGGACTCTGCCGGGGGACTCTTCTTGAGGATCTTCTTTGCTGAGGGGAGGATTTCGTCGGTGTCGTTTGACTTGGCCACCTCTTTCTTCTTGCTTTTCATTTTGACACGGGCGTTTTGGCTGCAGAGTTGTGGGGGAATGGCATTAGTGGAGGTAGAAGTAACAGAGGAGAGCGAAGGTGAGGGGTCTGATGTGCAAGAGGAAGGGCGACAGTCTCCGTCTTCTGTCTCCTCCTTGATCTCGGATTTGACTGTGGTTTGCTGGAGAGAGGCTGCGGAGGGGCCGTCCTCAGGCTGCTGCGACACTGCAGCGTCCATCTGTCCAGCTTCAGACGCTAAGCACATCTTTACCGACACAGCAAAAGAACTCAATGGTTAACAAAGTAATATGTTGCTACATTCTCTCTATCAATGTAGCCATGACTGAATAATGTATTGTTTGGTCGCTTGCTTTACAGTGTGCTCTTAACAGACTGATATCTTCTAAGCAGATATTAGAACACTTTTATAAGGATCTACTGATTGTTTGGATGCCTATCATACAGCTACTTTTGACTACGTGGATAAAAAGATCGGATGTGTGAAAATAAGCACAGCAGAAGTCACAAGTCAGTGAGGACTTCATTACTAAATCTCATTGTTAGCTTTCAGCTAACAGATTTCTAAACAAGACAACTATTTTTTACAATATTTCGATCTCTAATGTGAAAATGGGTGTTTAAGATGAACCCCTCTCTCCAGTTATTGAATCAAACTCTATTGTGGACATTTAGATGGACTGTGTGCAAGCTGTTGAATGCTTTACCTCAGCAAGCTGGAAGAGAGCAGACTGACTGCACGGTTTTCCTTCAGGTGCCGCAGAGAGAGACGACTGTGAAGTCAGTAGAAGGTTTGTATGAGTTCCCACTGCTCCGCTTAGACATTAGTATTCAGCAGTATTTAAAGAGACGCAGGCTCTGGTCTCTTTAAGTGACCTGGACTCACTGAGCCTTACACTGGAGATCCTGTATGACCAGTTCCCTTCGGCTGGTCATCAACTGGCTCTGTGCACTCTGGCTTTAAACAATACTCAGTGACATATGAGAGGAAATGGTGACACCAGCTTGAAAATAGTGTTATAAAGCTGCAGCAGAAAGCAATATTTAAGGGGAAATATATAATATAAAAATCATATATTCCATAAATGGAATAAAATAATCAGAATTATTCAACTAATAATAATTGTTACTATCATAGGTAAGGATATAAGATCAAAGATTTATGTGAAAATCACGACTGTGTATGCACAACGTACAGTTGATGAATGATGACAGAGAAGAGACAAGTTTAAGTCTGATTAAACGTGTGTATTATTTTTCACATAAAAATGAGATTAAGGAATATACTTTGTTTTCAAATGATCATTACCGATCTCTTTCTATTTCTGTGGTCTGCAGAGTTGGAGTAAGAGACTCAAAGCATCGACACGATCAGGGTGAAAAAAAGAATCCTCACTATTCGTTTTGTTTTTTGTTTTAATAAAGCGGAGATATTAGAATACCTATTGCTAATGTATTTGTTCTCACTGCACTATCAGGATCCTTTGTGAATGACAGCTTTGTCTGTCTGTCTGTCTGCTACTGTTTAAAAGTTGCTACGGCAATGAACCGAAGGAACTACAGAAGCTGTACAACAAAAACAGATATGATGGTGCATCCTCCATGAACAGACATTAAATCTAACCTCTGCCAGTGGGGATGAGGCAGACTTCAGCCTTCTCTCAGTGAGCTCAGGCACTCTGTTCGGTATTGTTCCGGACAGCATCTATTAGGTTGAGATAGGGAAAGCAAGTCAGTTCTCCAAGTTTAGCCAATCCCCATCCCCACAGCTCTGACTGAGGAAAGCCCAAACTTTTCACACTAGTATTGCTGTTGAAATACTTTGAAAGTACTGTTTGTCATACTGTATTGTATCTGTGCTGTCTGTGCTACTGCCTCTTAGCCAGGTCATTATTGTAAATGAGAATCGGTTCTCACTCGATTTTACCTGATTGAATAAAAAAAAAAAAAGGAGTCAGAATAACATATAATTAGATGAATTATCTTATGGATATATGTCAGCATCATTTGAATGTACTTATATATACACTGCTGGGTAGCTTATTCTATTAGAATGTAATGGCAACACCAAAGTGTAATATAACTATAATCACAGTTGCACATTAGTACAGTACCTGAGTGAATGTACTCAATCACTAGCTACTGCAACCTGCAATGTGCAGTATGACGCCTTTTCATCCTGCGCTAAAGCCGGTCACAGACCCAAGAGAGACAACACAACCTCCAGGATCTGGTGTAAAACGTAACGTCTCAGAACACACCTCTCCCTCATCCGCTGGAAGGGCGTTCCCTTCGCTGGCGGTGTCAGGTAAACTAGCTTTATTGCTGGAAGGGATCTAGAGAGGTAAACAATACAATATTAGTAGAGATGTTGCGATACCATTTTTTCCCTCCCGATACAAAATCCTATATACGTCCAGTGGGTATCAATACGATACGGTATGGATTTCTCACATACCGTCATACCGGGGTTACTAACAGCTGACCTGCTCTTATGGCAGGCAGCAGATTTTATTTTTACACGTCGTCATCACAGCGATGCATGGAGTTACTTAGTCTTATGTGTGTTGAGATTGAGTCATGGTTACAACTTTATAACAACAATGAATAACCCACAACACAACGGCTTGGGACATTTTGTAATACTAATAAATTATTAGTATTACAAAATGTTGTAATAAATTATAAATGTACAAAATTGTACATTTTATAAAAATAATCTCCGCCGAACTGCATGCTGGGTACAGTTATCACAAATCTTGTTACTACCTGAAAACACGGACAAGAGCAATGGAGGAGGAGGAAGAACAAGAGACGCGAGATACACCAACAACTTGTACCAAAAGAGGAGGTGTGTCTGCTGCCAGAAAAAAGTTTATTGTAAAGTATGTCGAGCCGTTGTTATCGCCACTGGTGGCAACACTAGCATGTTACTCCATCACCTTAGCAGAAAACACGTGTTGGAGTGTTTGCGATCACGTCCTCGGATTCGAGACCGTCAACCAGTCACGGCGGAGCGAGTGAAGCGGGGAAGCGAAAGGGTCAGACATCGCTTAGAGGCATTTGCTCGAGGCGATGCTTATGACAAAAAAAGCAAGCGATGGAGTGACATTACGGAGGCAATAACGTTCCACCTCTGCAAGGACGTAGTCCCGCTACGGACCGTAGATAAAGACGGGTCAAAGCATTGGATCCATGGTACATTTTACCGGAGCGAAAGTATTTCAGCCAAATTGCCGTCCCTCATTTGTACGAGCAACGCCGAAGCGAGCTGCGTACAGTCGGACACTTTTCAACAACAACGACCTGCGGTCGAGTCGCACAATGGAGCCAAACCTCCGCATAACGGTGCACTTCATCGGTGATGACTGGGAGTTCAATCACTGTTTGCAAGCGTCATATTTCCCTGACGACCACACCGGAGAAATAATGTTAATAAAACGATTATACGATTATTTGTTTTGAAAAGGAATCCATGTTTAAGTTGTAAGATCTCTTCCGTTTTAAATACGTTGCAGTTTGCACAATAAAAGATGTTTATATTCTGATTCCTTTATATATATAAAAAAATACCGTGATATACCGTCATACCGCCAGAATGATTTTTAATACCGTGATATGGATTTTTGGCCATACCGCACAGCCCTAACTCGTACCACCCCTCGAAATTGCTTCTTTGCACTTGTTGCATGTCGGCGTCTTACTGGTGGGAAAAGCTTCTGTAAAGTACTGCCAAACCGCCGACATGATGCGCTATCGTTAGCTCCTGAGCTAATGTGCAAATGACAGCGAAGACAGCCCGAGCAGCACCGAGACCAACGGCCGTTTACAGTAGCGGTTACCGACCCGGATAAGTGGACCCGTAATAATAACAGTTCAAATCTAATGTGTTGTTCGGTACAGCAAAAGTTGCTCGAGACGAGTGCCTGGATAGCGTTAGCTAGGTGCGTGACGTTCCACAAACCCAGTTCACGCTAGTAGAACGCTGGATCTCGCTAACGTTAGCGAACGCCCGCTCCTGAGCTAATGTTAGCGCCTGACGTTAGCTAACACCCTTTCCCGAGTTAACGTTAGCGCCTGACATTAGCTAACGTACGCTCCTGAGCAAACGTTAGCTCCTGACGTTAGCTAACATACGCTCCTGAGCCAATGTTGATTGTTGAACAATTCTTTGCCCCTCTAAAACAGCAGCTGCTGATTTTAAAGCGGCGAAGAAGAAGGTACGTGGTATCGGATCGGAACCTGGACTCCAGTACTCGCCGATACCCGATGCCAGCATTTCAGCAGTATCGGAGGCTTTTCCGATACTAGTATCGGAATCGGAACAACTCTAAATATTAGTTAACAAAAAGGAAAAGCGGACTATTAGACTACATATTGTTGAGAACATGAATGAAACCAGGATCAGTAATTAGCGTGATGGAACTAGTTCATGACAAGGATGCCCGACTGAGTGACCCACCTCTCTGTTTGTGAGGGCATGTTCTCCAGCTAACAGCAGCATGCTAAGGCCTCCCATCTTGGTAGGATCTGAAAATGACAGTAGTTACAAAAACAACCCAGCATTTTGTCCTATAGTCACCAAACACATAATGTTTTTGTATACACACCTGCCATGGCAAAGTTTAACTGTGGCATACTGTCAGTTTTGGGCACTTTTTTGGCAGTGGAGGAATCCTTTGTTGAGTTGGAAGAGAAAGACCAAACTTTTTTGCGGGGGGTGCTGACTGGCTGACAGGAAGGGCTCTTAACTGGTTTGCTGGTGGTGGGACACCACTTGTAGCCCGGGTTTGCCTTCATGAAGGCATCCTTGTACTAAAAAGGACGATATTCATTTAGTTACAAACAGAATTGAGTATAAATGTCAGTTATGTCACTATTACAGGAAATTTGCATGACAAAATAAAGAAATTCTTAAAATCTGCGTCACCGGGCCCATGTGGGTGTGGTTTGATCAGCTTTGACCGACAGATGCACAGGAAATATAACGAAAACCCACGACTGTGTGAAATGACTCTGCTGCTGTTGAGAAGGGAGATCTGGACCACTCATTTTGGTTTAGTTGAAACAAACAGGTGTAGTGTTCCTCACACCAAATGAGATGGACTGCACTGAAGCATTGTGAGCAAAAAGACGTGCTTCTGATATAGACACTACCTTATTAGCTCTTTTGAACTGAGCAAGCTTCCATTTGGACACATCACCACTAAAATAGTTTGAAACTATCGAGTGTCTTTGGTGCAATTTTAAGGAGGGTTGAAATAGTCACCTCCTTGGCCATGTCAGTGTATTTCTGCTTCTCTTTGGGCTCCAGCACAGCCCACCAGTCAGCCAGGATCTTCGTGGCCCCGCGGTTATCCAAGCGCGGGTGTTCCTGCCGCACCAGGGAGCGGTGGCGTTTGCAGAAGAGGAGAAAGGCGTTCATGGGCCGCCGGGCCCGCTGTTCACTCGAGTCCTCCTCCACTTCCACTGCTGTGCTTCCACATTGCACCTGGGACTCCTGATCCTGGCCGCACACCACTGGCTGCTGTGAACGGGTTCACAAACCATTGCATTGTTTTCTGTCCCTTTAGTTTGTGATGCGGACAAATATTTGGTTCACAGCGTGGACAGAGTTGATTAAACTACACTCACCTTCTCCAGCTCCTCTTCATCCTCCTCTTCCTCCTCCTCAGAGAAATCTAGAGCCTTTTTGGAGAGAAGTGGGTGCCACTGAAGGCATTTGCGTTTTGGGCGCTTGCCAGTGATCTCTCCTGCAACAGGTGGTTCCTTTCCCCTACCTCCACCCTTCATGGTACTACTGCACCTACAACAGATAGGTACATCAGCAGGCCATGTCTACAGACATGCATAATTAGCTAATCATTTTCTAATGGACACAGATATAGCAAGTGCCAAATTATTACTCCTTAGAACTGTAACTAGTGGTGATGTAGATGACCAGACCAGAAAAGCCAATAACTTTAAGTAGCTTTGTTTCTCAGTCCCTGGAAACACTTTGACAGTACAATACATATATACTGCACACACACACACATTATTCCTCAGAGATTTCGGTCCATATTGACACGACAGCATCATGCAGTTGCTAACGGCCGCTTTATTAAGTAAGCCTTTTCAATTGCCAGTTAACATAAGTTGCTTATAAGCCACAAGGCCGCAACCCAATGCATTTAGGCATGTAAACGTGATCAAGACAACATGCTGAAGTTCAAAGCAAGCATCCGAATGAGGAAGAAAGGGGATTTAAGTGACTTTAAAACATGGCATGGGCGTTGGTGCCGGACGGGCTGGTCTGAGTGCCCCAGAATCTGCTGATCTACTGGGGTCTACTAAAGTTGACACAACATTATGTTTTGTTGATGTGAGAGGTCAGAGGAGAATGGGCAGAATGGTTTGGCGTGATAGAAACATAACAGCAAATAAAATAACCACTGGTTACACCCAAGGAATGGTGACTACCATTTCTGACGTACACCACGTGGAACTTTGAAGATTGGCTACAGCAGCTACACCGGGTGCCACTCCTTACAGCAAAGAACACAAAACGTTTAGTGTAGACTACAATTCGCACCGGCTAACCAAAACTGGTCAATAGAAGATTGGAAAAACGTGGCCTGGTCCGAGGAGTCCTGATTTCAGCTGCGACATTCAGATAATAGGTTCGGAATTTGGAGTAAACGGCATGAAAACAAGGATCCCTACCGCCTTGTATTAACAGCTCAGGCTGCTGGTCGTGGTCTGATGGTGTGGGGGACATTTTCTCAGCACACCTCGGGCCTCTTAGTACCACTTGAGCATTGTTTAAATGCCGAGGCCTACCTGAGTATTGTTGCTGACCGCCTCCATCCCTTTATGATCGTTGTGTACACATCTTCTCATGGCTACTTCCAGCAGGATAACGCACAGCACTCATATTATCTCCAACTGGCTTCTTTAACATAAGAATGAGTTCACCCTACTTCAATGGCCTCCACAGGCACCAGATCTCAATCCCATAGAGCACCTTTGGGATGTGGTGGAACGGGAGATTCGCATGACGCACGTCATGTGATCATGTCAAAATGGACCAAAATCTCTAAGAAATGTTTCCAACCCCTTGTTAAAAGTACGGCTGAAATAATTAAGGCAAAAGGTCCAACCTTTTACTAGTAATGAGTGATATACACACACAAAAACACCACATTTTTGACTTCCTGATATCTGTATCAGTTTCAAAAATCCAGTATGTATCAGGCTCTAAACGGAAACAGGAATGGGACAAACAAAGGGCTCCAGTGGCCATTGCATCTAACCAGTGGTCAACATGGTCCTCTGTGTTACTGCTCAGCACAGGATCTATAACGGACTCTGTGCTCTCCTAGAGCTTTCATCGGCTAGTTTTCATTGAGATAAAAGGGACAAACTTACAAAAGCAAGAGGACTGGATACAACAATACGCATGGTAACTCCTGCATGTTATAATGTTTTGAAAAGAAAATCACTGGTGGAATTACATATTAATTAAACATCCATGTGTCATTTCCTTTATTGGTTTGTTCTGGGCATGTTTGCACTCGTTCTGCATCCATGTCACTTATTAAATTAGCATTCAATGAATGAATGATTCCATGCATTCGTCTGCACTTGTGTGTGTATTTATGAATGTTAAGTGAAAACAAGGATACTTACAGAGGAAAAATCTATGGAAATGCTGTATGATTGATGAAGATGAATCTGCCACAGCCTTTGTCATGCAATGACGATGACCTATAAAATACAAGACAGCGCTATCAGTCATGCGTTACACTGTCATCCCTTCGACAATCCTCCAACAACATGAGCTCGGCTGCGGGACAAACGTGTGCAAAGCAACTTAAACAGAGCAACGGGCATCGACGCCGCATAGCGCGAGACCGCGTCAGCCTCAAAGTACGGTGGGACATTTGCTCTGATCTGGTACCGATCACTTCAATCGTGTAGTCGATCCGCCCTTGTGGCCAAAGCCACAACATGTAGGCCGAAGCCCCGGGACGAGTGGACGCGTTTGATCCCTGGGCACAGCGCCGAAGTGAACAGGTTTAGCCGCTCCGCTGCTCTCAGGTGCTGCTGATGCCCGCGCGGGGCGGCGAGCCGCTCGCGCACACTAACACGGCCAAATGGGCGAGCTATGCGATCGAACGACGCGTTCGCCTTTCCGAACGCGCACCCACCTTTCACCTCACATTTTCATTTCGTGCAGAGATGCCCATCTGAGCTCTGACAAGACGGACGAGCCGAATGAGAGTCCATTTTGCTTTGCTTTGGAGGAGAACCCCCAAGTACAGTACAGTAGTGGGGATATTTCACTCCTGTCAAACTCTCCGATGGCGATGTCGAGGGAATATGTCTCCAGCTCCGGGGAGAAAACATCCACAGTGATTAATTAAACTGGGGATTTTCTTTCCGGGCACATGCATCTGTCGACAGCATTTTGCCGGCCAGTGGCTCCATTTGCTAGCAGTGTTACTAGGAATAAAAGCAGCTAGTTAGCTTGCTAGCTCCGTAGCCTGCTAACTGGACGAGTGACGGTTTAACGTGCAATGGTTTCCGAAGCATCGTAAGCTTCTGGAGCAGCTGCTGACTCAACCGTGGACTAAAGTGTGTCACGATACTCGTCTGTACTGTTGCAACTGGTCGTGTAGATACACCGCAGGTTGGCGGCTGTGTGTTTGATGCAGAGGGGGGGTAAGAGGGGGGGGGGGGGGGTCATACCACCTCACTGAGAAACAGTTGCTTTGCCATTTCTTTTTACACGGTGATTTCAGACACGAGTGGCGAAATACTGAAGCAACACGGTAACAGCGACAACACGGAGTTCTAGCGTCGGCTATTATTGGGACGTCGAGGGGAAAGCAGCACATTGACCGGGGGAACGGCAGCGGGCGGACATCATGTCCACAGCAGCGATAATAACTATTTCTCACAGTGACTGGCTGAGCGGTGGAGAAGATAGCGAGCGGCTTCAAACGGCGCATCTATCCGACCTCATGTTCTCTGTCATCAGCGTGGTCTCCATGGCTCAACGTACCTCTAATATCCCGCTCAGGTACCGGGGGGGCCCTCTCATCATTGGTCCGTCCACCTTTTAACTTATTGACACATCATAACAGTTCAGCACTGGCTCTACTGAACAGAGCGTCAAGCCCGACACAATACGACACGCACAAACCGGAAGTACGGCGATTTGTAAAGAAATGTAAAGAAAACTTGTCAACATCTCCAAAACCTGAATGACAGTGCTGGAAGAAAAGTACCTCGACCATCTCGGTTGACATTGTACTTATGTGGAGCAGATGTGCAACGTGTAAAACAAATTTGCAATAACTAAAAGCCAAATTAGATGCTTTGAATCTTGGCCTACTTTTATTTTCATAACGTAAAACCGGAAGCCCTTTTAGTTAATCTGTCTGCTTGATGATGGTACAGAAACGCAGTACTTCGCTAGATGATGCATTTCCCTGTCGATGAAAGCGACACATTAAACGACTTCAGCCCACAAAGGTACCAACGCGAAGAGTTAATTCGCCCAGAAATACACACTTGTTCAGTCATATAATGTGCGCGAAAACACTTTCGTTTTCCTCGAGGTGGGAGAAAATCCTCATCTCAGCTCTATACCCCTCCCCTCCCCCGGTTCGCAAAGTGCTCTTAGCCTGACTGGCCTGTACTTGCTAACAACGATCCCTGACTTAACTTCACCTTCTAGCACATTCCGTTTGACGGAGTTCCCCGAAAAACCGCTGGCTTCGACAGACACCGCCGAAAATGCTTTCCAAAATGCTGCTTACGACCTCTGTGAGTTTAGAAACTGCTGGTTTCCTGGGTGTTTGTGCGCGTTCTAACTGATACAAAGGTTCGACCGACGCGACACCGGCCGCCCCACAGTCCCTACCTGCCTGCAGCGGGACGGCACCGAGCGGCTCGCTGCCCAAATCTCCTCAGAATGCTTTCGCCGAGAAATTATCCACAGTTTTGAAGCATACTATAGACATTCAACTCATCCTCCCCGTCATGAAATGCTGCCTGTGAGTGGATACTCCTTTTGATGGACACTTCCACTTCACCAATGGAAAGCGGTGTTATTTTCTGCTCTTTTAAGATCAGTACAACCTCGTCAAATGTAATGTTTAGGACACGTGTAAAATAGGCCTAAATAATACAAAAAAGGGACGGGATAAAGTTAGTGTTTGACGACATTCAGGCCAATCATACGTTCAAAGACAGTCACCAGTTAATAAGTCAGGAAGGCAAAGTGTCGCTCAGCAGCCTGCCAGTTGATTGTATCAGTTATTCAGGATAGGTAATCTGCTGAATACCTTAAATGGAAAACAATGAGATGGTCACAAGAATCTCAGAATATCCTTGGCTACACAGGTTTGCAGATTACTTTCATGAATACATCTGCAATAATATAATGAAGATGAAAGTATCCTCTATTAATCCCCATGGTGAAATTATTTTCTGCATTTGCCCCATCCCACACTCAGCAGTGTGCCTAGGGAGCCTGCGCCACGGTCGCCCCTCTGAAATAAACACAATCTACAAAAATGTGAGATTATATTATTTATTGCACTACCTTCCGGCTAACTCTTTTACGGTCACAATGTACTTGATAAAAAAAGACAAAACACTCATACAAGTCTTATACAGTCTTGAATCTGGATTTATCTCTGCTTGAGAATCTAAGGTTGTTCTCTGAAATACATACATACGTAATCAAATCTGTATATAAAATATACATAATATAAAGAATAGATTTGGTCTCTATTCTAACAGTAGTGTTGAGATTAATCTCAATATATATTATATACTAGGGCTGTCAAAAATAGCGCGTTAACGGCGTTAATTAGATGTTTGTCGTTGATTACGTCACTTTTTTAAACGCTTTTCACGCATGCGCAGTGTGACAAATTATTCAGGTCAGGAATAATCTGTATACAACCAAACACACATTTACATATTTGTATATTTATATTTGTGTGTGTGCAAATATAAACGTACACACAAACGTGAAAATATCCTCTTTTCAATTTGTATCTATTTTCAATGACATCTGAACATGTTTGACACTTACTTATTTGGTTGTACCACTGTCACGTGTGCTAATTTGCTGTGAGGTTAATCTGGATTCAAATACAATAAACATGACACAACCTCAAGATTACAGCATTTTTGCATTGTGACACTATAAACCTTTTTAATGAAAGAAATGATGTTGCATCCATGGAGGATAAAAACAAATGCAAGTATCCCTGAATTCCATTTAGCGGCTTCAGTTTGAGGCTCCAGCCTTGTTCATGCTGGCCCATGGTCATTGCCTACACAGACACTTAATAGAGCATTGGTTTTCTCAACAAGGGAAAGTCAAAATATGTGCAGAGTTCAACAGCATTACACCTCTAGTGCTTTAATCCACCAGCAGATGGCAAACAATGCACACAAAAAAGATGCAAACATGAATGCTTCCGGGGATTGTCAGTAGTACTGCCATAGAAACGTTAAGTAGCATTAATGGAAGTGTAACATTGCAGAGGCTATACAACATCTTTCAGAGCCCTTGGTTACATGCTACGGTTGGTCCAAAGTAAGTCAATCTTTAAAGGTGCTCAGTAACAAAATTCATAGCAGCACCATCAGAAGATTCAGAAGTGTGTTATTTTCAAATAATAAATAAACATCAGACGGACAGGAGACATCTGGAATGAAGTTAGAATCAAGAGTATTTAATACAGCAAAAGGTGTTGCGCTAAAAAGAACATCTCAGCTGAGGAGCCGCTGGTCTCCGCAACCAAACAGGCCCCGGGCCGGCCCTTTGACCAGCCCCATCCCAGTTGTCTGTTGCGTCCACCAGCGAACCCGAGAACAATGGGTGCCTACAGGTATTTATACAGATAAAGTAAAGATGTGGAAGTCAGAATCCAAGGCCCCTGCTAGTGGTCTTCTGGTGAGTTCAATGTAACTCGGATTTCGAATGTCTCTCAGTCAACATCAGCTGTGGTATCACCAACCATCAGATGCATGCATTTCGGTTGACTACATTGAATACAATGATGAGCTGTACATTGGTATTATTCTATTGATTACAGTTGCAACAGTGGGTTTTACTATATTCTCGTTACTTTATTGATTACATATTTCCAGAATCATCGCAGTATACTGGTGTTCACTAGATGCATTTTATTAATAATTAATTCATGAACCGAGTCATCAAATTATTGATAATATCCTACAAGTGCAAAAGTTCGAGAAACACAGGTTTAAAGCACTGCTGATCCTGTTGGGCTTTCTTGGCCACCTTCCGGATGCCACATGTCCAGATGAGGTCCTCCCTAATGTGGACACCCACAAATTGAAAGATTCAGACCCTCTTCACTTCAGACTTGCTAATTGTTAGAGCTCTCCTTCCCCATAATGTCTGTCATCATCACTTTTGTTAAACATTTGTTGAGAGATGCTGTTGTTGTTGGTTGATGTGACCAGACTTGTGTGCTCTCTCTTCCCCCCAGTACTCAGACAGATGACTGGGGTTGGCAACCATGTTGAGGAAGGTGTTCTCCTTTTGTAAAGCAACACAGTGAAAGGTCAACAGTATGTAGCACATGGGGCATAGGACATATTTATGTGGAGTGCCAGTCTTCAGCACATTTTTTGAGGTTAGATTTCTGATCCTGACAGATTGCAGTCTGCCAGTGAGAAAAGTCTCACTGCCGGTGCATTACTCAGGCCAGGATTTATAGTCTGTGAGTGTTTTTAGAAGGATGGTATTAAAGGCTGAGTTTTATATTAATGACAAGCATTCTGATGTATTCTTGTTCAGTAGGGAGAGAGCTATAAGCAGAGTAACAGAAAACATCGTTTGGGTCATGTACATATAGTGACTCATCTATACATTTAGCTTTTAACTAAACATACAAACAATGTCAGTTAATAAGGCCATGCCAGTAAGAGGGTGCTCAAGAGCACGAAACTGGACACAGAGATTTAAGAGTGCATGGGTTGAGCCACGATATGTGGTTGAGCAATGTTTGAGAAGTGGTTTGCTCCTCTATCTCCCTCTGGATAATGGACTTTCTGTGCTTCCCTATGTAGGGTAAAACAAATTAAGCTTTAATTGTACCTGTATAACACCTTTCTATTATTCCAACCATTCAAAACACTTTAACATTGTCATTAATCGTTGTGTGAGTGCATCTACCATGCAAGGTAGCCATCAGGACTAACTATTCACTCCCTTCAGGCGCACTTTGGCATATGCATAAGCATGGTATAGCTTATGTGGTGTCTGCCCAAGGACGTACTGCAGGAGGCAGGATTGAGCCTCAAAATGTCCGATGTAAGATGACCTTCCACCCGGAAGACAACCCCAACCTGAATACTTGAATGAGTCAGCTTACAGGTAAGAGATGGAGCTGCGTGCTGGCCTAAAATCACCTGGCACGCATTTTCACCAAGACCAAACAACTCATCAAGAGCTCAGATTTTGCTCACCTGTGTGAGGTCTCTTCTCTTGGAGGAGACTTTAGACAGTGGGGGGTTTACTGTTGATGTCTCCATAGCTTGTTTGTATCTTATGAGTTCACACCACTTACTGTTTATTCCACATTCTAAATATTTTACATTTGATTCTGTGTGGGATCGATACCACTCGTCGTCCTTGTTCGTTAGATGGCAAACGTCATTCTATCGTGTCAGTACCTGGACTCTCTTTTATTTTATCCACAAAATACATTATATATAATTATATTATCATGTACCGTGATGAAACACACTGATCTCCCGTTCCTATTTCTTACCATGTCTCCATGTCTCCAATATGCAGGATACTATACTAATTAGAATGGCAGAAAAGTAAGTCAAATGCAGGTTCCCTTATACCCTACTGGCTCTGGTGTAATTTTGCAGTATGCAAGCCATGCAGCATGTTGGCTCTTCTGACCCACAATCCTTCATGTTGCAGAAATAACGGTCAAGACGCAATGTTATAACAAAGTATGTCGAAATTGACCCACTCGCCGAGCCCCTTCCTAAAACAACCACTGTCCAGTCTATCAGCAGTAGTAACAATGTGCTGGAGGCCTGTCAAGCTGTCAGCGGTGTGTATGGAGCCTGCAAGTCCCACAGCAAATATTTGCAAAGTCCAGAGTGAACTCTGGAGTGTTTCCCACAGGATTTTGTTAGACTATGTCGAGTGGACCTTGGACTCACATTACATTGAAAGTTCAATGCATCCGTTTAGTACCTTCTGAGGAGCAAAATGAATAAACCCACAAAGAACCTTTTTTTTGGGAAACAATCCTGTGCTAATGTTTTAGCAGCGGTGGAATATAAACTTTACATTTACTCAAGTTTTGATGGACTTATAACTTAACATTTAATTGAGTTTCCATTTTATACACACTCTAAGAAATATCTGTATATTAACAGTTGTAAGACTGTATATTTTAACAGAAATTGTCCTTAGTACGTGATTCACAGGTGTATTTCTGTTCATTTACACTTCGAATTGCATTATGGGAACTTATCTCTGCCAAATCAGTTTCTGGCGGCAATATTCCACTTGTACAAAGCTGGATAAAGCGGTACGAATTTTACCTGCATTTCAGCGGTAAGTAATTTTATGGAACATATTAACAAGTGACTGTTTTCTTAGCAGTATTAGTTTGGAAATGTTATATTTTCTATTTTGGTAGCATTCAATTGTTAATTTTCGATGGGTAATGCTAATAACGTTGTAGCTAATATTGTGGTGATGGTGTTCGCAACGGCATTACCGTGTGCTATTAATCAGCACTTTGGGATTTGGAGATTAAAAAAACGGATTTTTTACCAACTGAGCTGCTTTGTGTGAGGCATTTTCTGTAACGTTAGGTCAAATAAACACCAGTTATGCCCCGCTTCAACATTATTTGTGGGTCCTCATCTATGATTTATTTATAGTACAGTTCCATTTTAAATCCGAGCGAGACTTTTGCGGCACTTGAAACATTTAACGTTTCCCTCGCTTTGACCCTCCCCCCACTCCACTGTGTGTGTCGGTTGTGTGAACATGCAAAAGTTTAACGTTAATCTCCGCCAGCTCCGCTTTGTGTAAAAGGTAATTATGGACATTTAAAAGAATATGAGGTTCATTTTGTTGGTATTGTGAGTTTACATTTCGTTTGGTTGTGGTCAAACAGGCTAACGTTAATTTTAATATATTGCAGCGCAAAATTAGTGGTTCATACTGAATTGTCTAGCTAACTAATCCAACCTTCATTTCGTTAACGTTACATGGGGTCTTGTCTCAGTTTGGCAGTTGCCATTTAACGGTCGCTCTCGAACGCGACTGTTAACGTGACGCATACACATTATCATATAATAGGCAACTCATTCTAACGTTAATCTCCCAAACACCTGATGTTTTCATTGATAGTATTATGACATGTTTAATTTTTTTGACTGAAATCAAAACAAATATATAATATATGGAACCTATAGAGAATAATTATATTATTACGCAAATTCACTTCTTAGTACCCCATTTCCGGTTTAGCATTGTAGCCTTTGAAATAAAAGCTGAGACTCAACGTAAGCTAATAGTAAGTGCTATTCAGTCACCAAGCGTCGTGCTTTTATTTTGAAGGCTGTTCCGTTAAAATTGTGTTCGCCACTGCTAGCTAATGTTTTGATAGCGCGTCAAGTAGACAGAGTGAGTTCAGGATAAAGAAGTAAAGGTTTGAGAGTAAGTAAAATAATATTTTTGGAGCTATTTTGTTGACTGAACAGGCTATAGGCTAACATGCATATTTTAACATTGGTGTTGGCTAGTTAGATCTTCTGGAGTGAGTTCTAGGTGTGACGTTCGCCACTCGCAAACCCTTTGGGGTCCGCCAGGCTAAAACACAAAGTTCTTGCTGTGTACTACACTTTAGGTAATGTCTATGCACACCACCGATCCACCATTGACTCTATACAGCTTGTACTACTTTGTTTGGAGAAGGACTGTAAGTTGTTTGGACCTGAGAGAGTTTTTACGGTGGCCCTGAAGTGCAAAGCAACATTACAAAGAATTAAACACTTTTACAAAGCTAGAGACAAATTAACATTTTCGAAAACAAATTAACAAGACGCAAAACACTTTTACAAGTCCCGAAACACATTTACAAATGACAGATTCCTGACGGAAAGGGAATGTACCACATACCGGAAGTATCAGGTAGCCAATCAGGTAGCTGCTTTTTGTCAACAGAATGAAAAGATAGCGGCTCCCGTTGATAGATTCAGCATTAGCGATAGTGGAAACCTCCCGAATATCCTCAAAAGTGGGCCAAATAGATTCTAAACCAGGGGTGTCAAACGTACGGCCCGTGGGCCGGAACCGGCCCCCCAGGTGGTTCAGTCTGGCCCGCGGGATAAATCTGCATTATTGAAAGAAAAAAAAATTATAAACTTAATTTTCTATAAAATATGCAGTTCCTATATTGACCGCTAGTGGCGCTGTGTGTGGAGTCAGTTCATGTGTTCAGAATCCGCTTGTTAAGTCTGACGTCACACGGGACTTCCGGGTCCAACGCTCCGCTCGTCCACATCTAATAACACTGGCGAACCTGTTTTTCTACTTTAGTGATGCACCCTTGGCGGTCATAGGGGTTTAATTCGTTTAACTCCAACATAATGGTTAGTGTAGCGCATCATCCAGGTGGCATAATTAAGGGTGAGGACCCGGACTTTGGACCCGGAAACGGTATTATTGGAGCGTGGTGACGTCACGACTTAACAAGCGGATTGCTTCCCAGAAGCAAAATGGATTTTTGTGGAAAATGGATTTTAAATCATTTATACATTTTGAGGTGTTAGATGTATTTTAACATGCAGGACAGTGTTTTAACTTCCACAAAACTGTCAATAAATGTTTTGCAACAGTGTACAACCACTGTGATCAGTTTTTATGCATAATGCACTTAAATATATGGTAAACTGGGTGAAAATGTTGTTGAAATTGCACATAGTTTTCTTAAAAACAGGTTGTTCATAATATATTTAGTAAAAGGCACTGCATGAAAAGTGGGATTTCCGAAAATTTCCGGCACCGTAAATTGTCATGGAATTTCAGGTTTACGGCAATTTTCGGCAATTTCCGGGCAAAGCCGAAAACTGCCGGAAATTGTCGGAAATTGACGTGGGCCTCCCTTGGCAGTTGGCCCCCCATGACTCCCCTCCTCCTAATTCTAGGGGAGGCTTTGACATGTAAATGAAAATGCTGTGAGCTATACAAATGCAAATCAGGGCTGCAGAGGGAGTTTTAGCCCAGGTGACATTTTTTTAAAAGGTAAGAAAATCTCTGGTACAAATAGATCAGGCCTAATTATAGACTCTTACATTTTAGCTTGTATTGATTTATTTAATTTAAGTATGCTAGATTACTGTATATGTCATTAGCTATGGCAAATGTTATGTAAAAAAGATACACTAAATTATTTAAAACATTAGTTTCAATCTGAATCAGCAAGGTAAAATGACCATTCCATGCAAACAACATTAGAATCAGAATGAAGGCTCTGCGGAGATCACATTCTCCTAGAGCTCAACTAATGTGCATAGTGGCAGGAATACAGTGACCTTTTCTTTAGTCTTACTTAAATGCACAGAGGACGTATTAACCACTACATCTCGCAGACATGGTGCTTCACAGACACCGCGGTCTGGTCTCGCGAGTCCTTCCATGTAACAATGACCTCGTATCTGATTGGAGGATCCGGACGTTCAACTCGCGTTCAGCTCCTCTTGGACGCGATCAACAACTTTCAGCCAGTCGAGAAGAAACTGCTGTTTGCTATCAGCGGACTGTCCGTCAGCTGAATCACCATCCTGCCGATATGAACGAGCGGGAGAGACTGACTCAAGAAGAGGAGACGGCCGCATGAAATCCCAAGGTAAGAATATGTTTGATGACTGCTAGCTAAGCTAAAAGTAGCTTAGCCTAAAACCAAAGCTAAGAGTAGCCTTACAAAAGAACTAGTGAGCAGAACCCGCTTTATTGAAGTGTATTTTTGTAGTGTATAAGATTTAAAGAACATGCTTTCATTCTGCGGTATAAGGAAATAGATACCATAGAATAGATACCGATCATAACTGTACATTTTGTTTTCACAGACTAGTTTCTCCTCACAATGAGGCGCTGACCTCCTATTTGCTCGGAGCAACATCTGTAAGTGACTTTTTGTTTTAACTGTTTCTCCTTCCTCGTTTAATATTACGGTGACTTGCGTGTTGATTTTTATTCATACCACTTTCATTTCATTTTTTTCCAGCCGCCTGTAAGACGTATTACAAGACGGCTCGTCGGAGCTTCAGGTAAACCGCGCCAGAATAACTCACTGCGGGCGGAAGAGCGAAGAGTTCCACGTGAGAAGAAAGCGGGTAAGAGTTTATTTGGTGACTATTTTTCACGAGCATTTATAGATGTGTTGTGTCCATACGCATCGCACAGTATTGATTCATTGTTGTGTTTTTCACAGCTGCTGGAATGGAGACAGCGTGTGCTCGCAGATGACGCGGTGGAGCTCTGGAAGTCCGCCAGCGGAGACCTCATGTCTGCCGAAGAAGAGGGCATGTTGGCGGGGTCTCTGGGTGGATCGTACGGTCGCCGTCATTTCGTAGGACGGAGCTCTCTGAACTCTGTGCGAAGCTGCAGTCCCGGTGAGAGGCGACTCCAAAGTACAGAGCCGCGCACAATGTGCGTCTGCACAACGGACCTGCCTCGGAAAGAACGCCGCCAGTTACCTACAACCCCGAGGAGGCAAACGGACAGTTGTAGTTTTTGGATCATCATCTATGTGTGCGCAGATCCTCGCTTTGTATATAATTGTTTGTTTTAATAAAGCTCTTTTTGCATAAACATGTTCCTGGCAAATGTTCATTTCCTCTATAAATTCGTTAATGTCCTTGGTGGTAGTCTAATAATTGTTTAGTAGCCTACATAGGATAACAATGACATGAATATACAGTACAATATGAATGAATAAATAATATATATTGTATATATAAATTATTTATGAGGCTGGGTGACCAATAGCGACAGATCTGCCAACCAATCACGAGTGATTTTTCGTTTGAAAGTTGTGATTTCATCCAATGAGGAGTAAGGAAACTCAAGCCAGGCCTGCCCAGGTGTGGTTTTGCTGCCAATCACGAGTGATTTTACTTGTTTGAAAGTTGTGGTTTCATCCAATAAGGAGTAAGGATATTCAGCCCGCTCAGCCACCCGCGGTTTCGCTGCATTCATATGCTAATTAGGGCCATTCGCACCTCCGCCAGCTGATCGCCACCTACGTCAGAGTCTGTTTCCGACAATTTCCGGGACAGGCGAACGCGGCGTGCGCGGCCTGTAAATTGTCGGAAATTGTCGGAAATTAGGGAGATTTTCGGGCGTTTACGGGGACGGAAATCCCACTTTTCATGCAGTGAGGACAATTCATTGCATATAAAGATTTTTACAATTTACTTCTTTTTTGCACTAATACAAAGAAAAAAGTGAACTTATTTTGGCATGAGTTTGGTCCCCTTGAGACTGATTAAGTTGTATGCGGCCCCCAGACCAGAATGAGTTTGACACCCCTGTTCTAAACAGTGCTGGATAACGAGCCGCGTCCAAGAAGAACAACGAGGCAAACATACGATGGAAAAAATGTCACGTACGGGTGTAGTAACTATTGTCGATATATTTGTGTGTCGAGAGATCGGGGACCAGAAAATGACGGCACCCTACGAGCATGATCGCATGCCCTATAAAGGGACGTAATCACTACAGAGCGACGAGATCACGAGAGGTGCGCTTTATAGAGAAACGTGATTTTTGAGGCATATTCCTTCTCCTTTCAGGTCCAAATAGTGATAGTGTGATAAAATGTAAAATGTGTTTTATAAAATGTTAATTTGTTTTCGTAAATGTAAATTTGTTTTATAAAATTTAAATTTGTTTTCGTAAATGCTAATTTGTTTTCCAAAATGTTAATTTGTCTCTAGCTTTGTAAAAGTGTTTCATTCTTTGTAATGTTGCTTTTCACTTCAGGGCCACCGTAAGTTTTTGATGTTTTGTTATCAGACTTGTGTGACCTGGAGTCAACAGGCATTTGTGTTGAAGGGAAAATCTTCAGGAGGTTGTATTGCCTGTGTCATTGGAGACAATCTAGGGTCCCACTATCTTGGGGGATTTACTGAAAATTTTAGCTGCGCAGAATATTTTTGCAGGTACTGTCATGGTAAAAAAGAGGATTTTCAAAGAAATCCTCTTTCTACAGCCACCGAGAGAACGCCAGCTAGTTGCAATGAATCATTGCTGGAGTTGGAAAATAACCCAGATATCCAAATGCACAAAGTCAAACAGTGTTTTGAACAAACTCACACATTTCCATGTTTGTGCACCAGGACTCCCACCCTGCCTTGCCCATGATTTATTTGAGGGCATAGTTGACTTTGATTTGGCGATGTACCTGCAGTTCCTTAAGTGATGTACTTAACCGCAGAATTGTGACTTTTAGTGGTGAGAGTCAGAATAAGGCTAATGTTTTACCTACCAATGGGACCAAACTTGGGGGACATGCTGCCAAAAACTGGTGGCTTCTTCGGTTCTTGCCAGTATTGTTGCATGACAAGGTCAGAGACGCTAAGGATGAAATTTGGCAACTTGTACTGCTACTTAGGCAAGTGGTGCTTGTGTGTGCTCCCACAGTGTCAGTATCACAGGCTGCCTACATGAAGGTTCTCATTGAGGAGTACATAGAAACGAGGCATCTCCTCTTCCCACTTAAAAAGCTTAGACCCAAACATCATTACCTTTTACATTATTCAGATCTCACATTACAGTTAATTACACATTAATTCGTATATGGACTATGCAATTTGAGATCAAGCACAGCTATTTTAAGAGGTGTATTTGGGTAAGAATTTCAGAAACATTACAAAATCCCTTTTAGAGAGGCATCAGTTGCTGCAGGCCTATCAAAGCAAGGGCAATCTATTCTCCCCTGAGTTGATCATGTCTGACTGTACAAGGTTTTACCCAGAGTTGTATGATAGTCAGGTTAAGGATGCATTAAAGTAGTTTGATGTCTCACCAACCAATGCAGTAGTGACAAACAAAATTACTGTACGAGGCACATGCTATGCAAATGACATGCTTGTTATTTTGAGCTGCGAGGGTGGAGAGTTAACTCTCGGGCTGATTGCATGCATTGTAGTGAAACAACAAAAGACTGTGCTTCTTTTGCTCCGACAGAAAAGAGAAAACACCAGATCTTGGTGTTTTTGAAGTAGAGAGTGATGGTGGTACTTTTATTTGCCAAAGACTTGATGGGCTTCTTGATTACATCCCACTTAGACACTACTGTAGAGGTGGCAGACTGCTGGTTGCTCTTAAACACAGTCCACCATGGAGCCTGTAAGGGAGAAGATCAGAAGCACACTGCCTTCACTGGAGGAGGAGCAAATAGAAACTCTTGTCACAAAGTTGACGGATATTGGAGTTACAAATCTGGACGACTGCACGTTTTTAACAGCAGCTGACTTGGATGGGATTTTGTCGTTGATACAGTCCAGGCGGCTGATAAATGCATTCTCCTCAGGTAGGTAATGGGCTTGATTTAGACATTTAAGCACACACACGCACACACATACACACCAACCTTCTTGGCATGACAGTACATTCAGCTCTTTCTCAGTGTCTCTGCCTCATACAATTGTCAAATTCACATTTTGTGATTGATTGTTCCTCCCTAGCATCTCAGAGCACCTTGGTTGTGTGCGGCGCACCAAACGCGGATCTGGTGGGGACGCCAACTGTGATGCCACAGAAGTTTCAAATCCCATGGCAGAAGTTCCCAGTTACGTTGATGGATGCACTGAAGGAGAAGAAGAGACCACCACCAAAACATAGAAGGCACATGATCCGGATCATCATGGAAGACATGATGGCTACTGACACCAGACCAGGCAGAAGCAAGTTGAAGCAGGTTGCACAGCAGCTGGTTGAGAGATGCCCTGATTCCTTCTTGGACAAATGTGGCATAAATGTTGTGGGTCAAGGTTTTGCATCCCTTGTAATGCAAATGGAGAGTAGGGTTGAGAATGTCAGAAGACAGCATGCTTTTAGCACATCCCATGAAGGGAGGCCAAAGAAAAAATGCAGATCTTCTGACCGTTATGGTTGTACTCAGTGGCAACCCGAGTCACTGAATGACTTGAGCAGCCAAGAGGATAAAAAGAAAATGCTACAAGATGCCTTCAAAGAAAACCTTCTCCCTCAGAGTGACATTAAAAGACTGATGTCTGAAACGTACTGTGCCCAGCGCATCACTATGAGTAGTGAGGAAAATGTAATCAAAGTCATGGAAGAATGGCCTTACCTCTTCAACACCACCCATCTGCTCGACCACACAGAGACTAATGGGATTTCCTGTCCAAACCAAATTGCTGGACCAAATTCAGGAGAAGAAGGGCAAGATCATCACTGAGTTTCTTGGTAGCAAGGGAATCACTGGAGTAACTACAGACCCATTGAAACTCCTCCAGGGTCTAGTGAAGTACCTCACAGAGGAGCAAAATGTTCTTTTAATAAATGAAGAAGTAAGTTCCACAGAAAAACATCAATTCACTAATTTGGTAAATTGTGATTTAGCCCAACAAATAAGTATGCAGCTTGGCATATCACATCTTCCCCTCTGCCTACGCTGTCTTCCCCTCTCTCACAGGATGCCTTAGCAGAGCTGCCAAGCACCCCATGTATCATAGTTATGGGTAAGGATATGCATGTCTACTCTAAAAATATATATGCAGGTGTTGTGTATTTGTTAATTAATTGAAAGATGTATGTCATTGATTATGCTTTGCAGATGAAGGAAGACACAAGATTTCAGTGGATGAAGTCACAGTTAACATTGTTGGCTGTCCACTAGTTGCTGTGAGCTATATGTTCAGCCTATATTATGTGCTGAATATAAGGTATCCAAAGGGAGCAGCCCTGACTCTGGAGTTCATCCAGAGGTAAGTTATGGCCATATTTTCTGGCTGGTTTACAGTATTATTTATTTAGCAATGTCAAGTGACATTTTTGTTTGCCACAGGTGCCTGCTAGGGATAAACCCAGAACGCGGCACGAAAGCAGAAAAGGGGGGGAAACAGCACAACGTCCCCCCAAAACTGCTTTGATTCCTGTCGGACATTAATGACTTCAACAATCCGTGGAAGATTTAAAGGTAATTACACACACGCCTGTGTTATGAAGGAAAATGCGTAAAACTATTTTATTGTGCAAACTAGGGATGTAAAAGGTACACAGAAGTCACGGTTCAGTTCATACCTCGGTTCAGACATCACGGTTTGGTAAGAGTTTGGTACAATGGAGGAAAAAGCAAAACAAAAATGCAGAAGGCAATTTTTCTCAGGCAGTACCACCTAGTGTCATCCAGTCTCTCCCCTGAGCTAGGTGCAACAGCCTGAAGTGTTTAAAGTAAGATATATAAACCGTAAACAATAAGTAAAACTGAAAATACAACATCTCTGTTCTCTGCAAAAGACAACCTAAATGACCTGATTAATGCAACGTTATCATGACGTCTCCTGGCCATTTATCACCACAGAAAGCTGCTTCCTGCTTGGCTTTAGCTAATATACGGTAGTTAGCCTGAAGAAACAAGGCCTCTGTCTCAACTAACGTTACGGTTCATTGGCAAATTTCCTATATATATATATATATATATACATATATGAGTAACTCCTCCTAGAGTGCGAGTCCCATCTGCACCGATGGGACTCTATTTAAAAAAGAATTTTGATAGTTGAAAAAAATGACCAAGTTATAGAGGACCGACTTCCTGTACGTGCCAATCAAAACAGGAAGTGTTGTGTATACTTGCGTGCAGCATTTGGAATAAATTGGCCTCTGACGTGCTGCAATGGCCCATTTAACGCTTGCAGCTTTACCTATTAATTCAACGTTTTTGTATTGGAAAGAAAACTCTTTTTAACTCATTTCATTTCTGACAAACGATAAATAAACAGTTAAAAGTGTAGTGTTCATCTTATTATTACGGTTACTGTATATTGCTATGAAACTGGTAATAAGTAATTCTGTTTTTGTTTTACAGCAGAAGAAGCATCTTAAACTGAGAGAAAGGAGAGGGATGTGTGTCTGTATCTTTATGGACGACAACTTTTTTTTAAACGAGGACCATTTTGCAAAATGAGGACATTGAAGCATGCCTCACTTAATTTTCACTGTAATGGCCTTTCAAGTTTTCAGCGAGATCCTCAGAAAGGTGACTATACTTGTGTTCTATTACACTGCCTCTGATGTACTTAAAATGTAAACTTAAATGTAACCTCTAAATTGTATAGCCTTTTTGTGAGAAATGTCTCTTATGTTACAGCCTGACCAAGGTTTCAGTGGCCGTTTTATTACTCTGCATTCTCTGTTCGATTCAATGTACAATAGAAATGCACATGCTGTGTTCATCAGCACAGACTTTGTTAATGCTATCGAAGGCCAGTTGGTTTCAGATACTTGTGGACCTATACTGTATTTTTCTTAAACATGTAAACTTCACTCTTAACTCTTCAGATGTGTGCTTGCACAGGTATATACAGTATTTATGGATGATTTAAATTCCAATACTACTGCTTTTGTTGGGTGAAAACTTGAGTGTTAGTGGCTTAGATTTTTTATTGTTACACATTGTTATGTGACAAATTTTATTTTAGGTAATGTTTTTGTCCTTTTTTATATTTTTAAGGAATTTTAAAAGCTGAGATAATAAAAATATTTTTTTCCATCATAGATTTTTTTAAAGTACTTTTCGTTATTTTACGGATTTATGTAAGATTCACAGAAAATGTTAATTCTTTTTTTACTGTAGGTACACCATTAAATAACAGAACATCTTATGTTTTTTTTACTGTAGATACACCATTAAATGACAGAAGAATTCCGTTTTTTAATTACGGTACAATGTCCAGGTAATGAGCTGCCAGTACTTTTTCTGTTATTTTACGGATTTATTTCTTAGAGTGCAGCGTTATACTTTTAGCCCACTAAATCTCAGATCGCGATACTTTACTTCACAACATTCATTTGAATAAAACAAATGCATTATCAAGAAGTATATATCCTAGTTATCAGATATAGTTAACTGTGCTTTACTAGCAGTTGTCATGTCCAAGAAACGTTAAGTTCAGTTTGTCTCTGAGTTTCTGTTTTATTTTTAAAAGTTAACTTTGTTTCAGGCAATTTACTTATTCCCCCTGTGTGCTTCCCCACTAGTCTGATTTTCTACTTTGCCCCTGATTGTTTCCCTTTGTGCCCTCACCTTTTGTGTATATATTGTCGGCGCCTTTCCTGGGCCAGTTTGTCTTGTCTCAGAGAACCTGCATCGATCCATGCCATTTGTCATTTTCAGCTCTTATGATTCTGATACTTTGTTAATGTTTGATTTCTTGGTTCTTTTTCTAGATCCCCTAAGTCCACTTTGGGTTTTATGTAATAAACGTTGATATGGAAATTTAGCTTCTCCAGTCGTGGATTTGGGTTCAGGTTCCTTGTTCGGTCGTGACAGTAGTAACGTTAAATTGAGGAACACATCCTGTTATGGCTGGGTAGTGGAGGGGTGTGGGATATTGCAGAGATAAAAAACTATTTTTTGCCCAAACTTGGAATATTTGAGCTTTGGCTTTCGCAAGGCAGCATTGGGGGAATATTTTGCCCAATCAGTGTTGAGATTCTCTGCTCGTCATCGCCGCCGTCCTCTTGTCAAAGCGTGACTACACTTAATTACACTGCCGGAGACAAACAGACGCTGGCACCGAGCCAACACAACAGTTCATTAAACCGGCTGCTTATAAGCTTGAAGTCATCCAGACTCAAGCTGTGTGCGGCGACGGTTGATGTCATGAACGCAAACACAACACCGTTTGTGGGTCCGACGTTTGTGTAATTCACACAACAGAAAAAGAGCAAAAATAGTGGTTATTTATTTCCATGGTGGATAGCGAAAACGATAACTGGTCTTTAAAAAAGCAGCAAAGATAAGCCACGCCCCCTTTCAGGCACGAATGAAGCAAAATAATTACAACTAGGACTGCGGGGCAGTACTGAACGGGCCTGAGCCGCATGTCGGGGGGCCAGCGGTCGGCCGGACATGCAGTCAAAAGGTGAAAAAAGAAAAGAAAAAATTAAGCTGGTGCCAGCCAGGAATCAAACCCAGGCTCTCTCGTATGCCATCCGGAGCCTTTAACTTTGAGCTACTGTGTCTGCTGAGAAAGTAAAGAAATAACATCAATGAAATAGGTAAGTTTACCTCCTTTCAGTCAATGCAGTGACAAGCAGTTAATCACCCCACTTCTGCTCCATCAGAAAATAATAACTTGTGAACTACACACGCTGTGTGGCTCCCTGAAGAGAGCAGAGCGGCTCCCTGAAGAGAGCAGAGCTGTATGATCACTTCCGTCAATACGTGTAGGGGAAGCTATTGAGCCAAAATGCCATTCGGTAGCATTGAATGCACCTAAATCAGAGCATTTGCTGGGCTGCTTCACGATAATGTGTAGAGCAGTTGCTGGGCCGTTTTGTCGATATGTGTAGGGGAAGCTATTGAGCCTGAATGCCATTAGGAAGCATTGAAATCAGGAGGTAACTCACATAAAAGTGTAAACCTTTGCCAATAGGTGGCGCTATTTATACAAAATATGTAACATTACCTCCATTTGGTCAATGCAGTGACAAGCAGCTAATCACGCCACTTCTGCTCCATCAAAAAATAATAACTCGTGAACTACACACGCTGTGTGGCTCCCTGAAGAGAGCAGAGCTGTATGATCACCACCGTCAATACGTGTAGGGAAAGCTATTGAGCCAAAATGCCATTAGGAAGCATTGAAATTAGGACATACAAGTGTAAAGACTTGTAATGCCTTTGCCAATAGGTGGCGCTATATACAGGTAAAAGCCAGTAAATTAGAATATTTTGAAAAACTTGATTTATTTCAGTAATTGCATTCAAAAGGTGTAACTTGTACATTATATTTATTCATTGCACACAGACTGATGCATTCAAATGTTTATTTCATTTAATTTTGATGATTTGAAGTGGCAACAAATGAAAATCCAAAATTCCGTGTGTCACAAAATTAGAATATTACTTAAGGCTAATAAAAAGGGATTTTTTAGAAATGTTGGCCAACTGAAAAGTATGAAAATGAAAAATATGAGCATGTACAATACTCAATACTTGGTTTGAGCTCCTTTTGCCTCAATTGCTGCATTAATGCGGCGTGGCATGGAGTCGATAAGTTTCTGGCACTGCTCAGGTGTTATGAGAGCCCAGGTTGCTCTGATAGTGGCCTTCAACTCTTCTGCGTTGTTGGGTCTGGCATTCTGCATCTTCCTTTTCACAATACCCCACAGATCTTCTATGGGGCTAAGGTCAGGGGAGTTGGCTGGCCAATTTAGAACAGAAATACCATGGTCCGTAAACCAGGCACGGGTAGATTTTGCGCTCACTAGACGTGAGCGTGGGCCCTCAGGCCCACCTCACGTCTAGTGAGTGGCCCAGTCCATTGTATATTTTTCTGTTTGTGGCCCTCTGGAAAAAAAGTTTGGACACAACTGTGCTATAGTCATGAGTAACCATCTCCCGCTTCCCCAAGCTTTCTGCTCATTGAGGTAGACCATGGTCCTCTCTGGAACACAGTTCCTAAATTCTTCCAGCAATATCAGTTCCTGGAGCGAGCTAAAATCTGTAGCTTTGCTGACTTGGCACCATCTATCAAAGAGCATCCCCTTTTTGCTAACATTGAACGCTAAGGGAGTTGTCACTGGCTGGGGGGGAAATAGGGTATTCCATAGGTCGTGCAGGGCTCCTAACTTGGCCCTCCTAGTTCAGATCTCCGGGGAGCACAATCACCAGACTGGAGGGTTTGGAAAAATACTTTTCACAATATTTTATAAAAGGGAGCATTGACTTTGAGGCAGGATACCTGGCTTTGGTACATACTCTCCTCAAACTATGTGACCAAGATTGTAGCAAGGACACAGATGCCCACTTCACTAAATACAGCCACCCAAAGTTCCAGTAGTAGTGGAAAATAATTTCCCGGCGGCTTTTCGGCTCCAGCAACTGGGTGTTTTCCTGCCCCGTCCGAGTGTCACAACCCTATACAGTCTGTCTGTAATCAATGAAAAGACTGCGCTGTGTCAGGGCGCACCAGTTGACCATCAATTCTTATCACCTGGTGGTAGGCTCAGCGTAGAGTATCGCCCGGAGACTGCTTGAGTGAAAAATCTTCCATGGAGCGAAACTCGGGAACCGATGGGGTCTCACCGGGAGGCTCCGCCGGTTCCCCCTCGCTTCCCCTGCAGCGTCGGACGACCTCGCATCAGCACTGAACACCGCACACATATTGCATGTCCCTGTCGGTCGGGAACGCACCCCTGCGGCCTGCCCCATTAGCTTATTAAAATCCGGCCAGTCTGTTCGCAACATTACGGGGTTCGTCAGGCGGCAGCTAACCGCAACCTTCACACTATGCTTTTTCCCCATATACCTAAGTTCTACAGACACTCTCGGATACTCGTGAACGTCCCCATGCACACACCTTATCCTCACCCGCAAACCCTCCACCAATGCCCCCGGTCGAACCAGGCTGTGGCGTATCATAGACTGCAAACAGCCTGAATCCACCATCGCCTGGCGTGTACCCCCCTGGATTCTTACCGGAATGCGATACGTCGCTCCCGGGCCGGGGAGACCCCGGAGTCCCCGCTACCGACCGACGAGAGAAAGCACCGCCGCCCTTCCCGACCCACAGAGGGCTTCTTAAGCGCCAGGGTGCTGCTACTGGTGCTGCGGCTGTCCCCCCGGTCGGCGGGACAGTCCGCGGCGGGCCCCCCAGTCGGGCCGGAGGTGGCGTACTCCCCTGATCCCGCTGCCTGCTGGCGGTGCAACCCAGCAGGCAGCCGGCCTGCCGAAATCGTCGGCGGTGGTCCTCCGGAGACAGCCCCAGCCGGTCCATGACCGCCCTCCTCACTGCTGCATAGTCTCGGCGGGCCGCCGGTAGCAGCGTCATGGCCGCCGCCTGTGCCTCTCCGGCCAGCAGTGGCAACAGCCGGACCCGCCACTCCCCCGCCGGCCATCCGCAGGCCTCCGCCGTTGCCTCGAAGGCCTCCAGAAACGCTTGCGCGTCGTCATCTGCCGTCATTCGGAGGAGCTTCAGCCCGGCCAGATTCACAGGTCCCGTTGGTGGCAAGGCAGGCCCCGGTTGCACCGCCAGCTGCTCCATCGCCTGGGCCTGTCTGCCCACCTTGGCCTGGAGCGCCACCAGGAATTGACAATTTGCTGCCGCCTATTTTAAACGCTGTTATTCCCAACACTGTTTATGACCACAGTGTACCCATCTTCTGATGGCTACTTCCAGCAGGATAACGCGCCATGTCATAAAGCGCAAATGATCTCAGGCTGGTTTCTTGAACATGCAGTGAGTTCACTGTACTCAAATGGCCTCCACAGTCACCAGATCTCAATCCAATAGAGCACCTTTGGGATGTGGTGGAACGGGAGATTTGCATCATGGATGTGCAACCGACAAATCTGCAGCAACTGCGTGATGCTATCATGTCAATTTGGACTAAACTCTCTGAGGAATGTTTCCAGTACCTTGTTGAATCTATGCCACGAAGGATTAAGGCAGTTCTGACGGCAAAAGGGGGTCCAACCCGGTACTAGCAAGGTGTACCTAATAAAGTGACCAGTGAGTATGTATATATATATATTCAGTGAGAGGGATAAGGATTATTTTAAGAAGTTCATTAAAGCAATCCATTCATACAGGAACGCAAACACAACTGCCATGTTCATAAGTTATAATGAACAAAAGCCAATGGGTTGATATGTACGTAGAGTAGCTTCTCCTCATGTGAATTTAACTTTCCAGAAAGAAAGAAAACTCTAAAATCAAGTTTTTATGATTAATTAATTGTAAACATTTCTTGTATAAATCTGCAATTTGTGTGGGAACAAACAACTTCAACTTCAACAATGGCATTTGAGAGAAATTGTACAAAATAATTAATTGAATTAGCAAATTAAAGTAAAACAATAAAAACATGAACATGCATGTATTGTTATCATTACATAGGAGGTGGTAAAGTTCACAATGATACACACAGCAATCTGGATGCAAGGAGGCATCTACTGAGTGACAGCATCAGTAAAAACAGCCGAAGGAAGGGTATACCTTGTAAGATTCTGAAAACCTCCCTTTTGGTTCTGAAATACAATAAAAAATATTTCCTTATCATAACTGTCTAGCCAATCATTTCACCTTTATTAATTTACACAAAGAGGTGTTTAGATTGAGTAATCATTTCTAACCAATAATTTATATATATTTAGTGTATTTTCAGAAATCAAATTAAGTTCTAGTTACTAGGGACTATTTGCTAGTAACTATTTGCGTTACTGTTAAAAAATTAGAGTTGCTTACGATGTCGACAAAGTTTTTGCTCCTGGATATAATGTACACATTACTGCAATGAATTTGAAATAGTGGTTATATTACCACTTTTGAAAATACTGTAGCGTGTCTTAAGTTCCTAAATGTGTATATGGTTCTGATTACTCTATTACTTGGGCCAGGGTTGGGGTACCGCCCCTTCTGGCGTAATGTGTGTAGTTTTTGGCTCTTTATTGGCACAGAACGTTACAACTGGGGCATGTACCATGAAGCTGGTTCAACAAACTCAGGGTTCCAGAATTGGTTCAGAATCGACAAAACCAAACCGAAGCAATCGGGCTTTGTTGGTACCATGACGCCGCTTATCAACTGAGTTTGTCAACCCAGGCTTTGATCCTCAAACTCTGATTACTGCGCACGCGCGTGCACATAAAAGAGTGACGTCGGCAGCGAACAACCAATCACGTTCGATATGGAGAGCGAGAGATATTTCTCTGCGGAGGAGTAGGAAATTATTCTTCAGAAATATGAAGAATGTAAAAATGTTTTTCAAGCACGCAGTAACACCGTCTCTGCTGTCAAAGCAAGAGAACAATATTAGAGGAACCTTGCTGAGAGGGTTAATGCGCAAGTTTAAAAAATATATCAAAATATAATTCAAACCATTTGCGGTGCAGTAAGTGCGGCTTTAACGAGTCACATTTGTTATTTGCGGCTCAACAAGTTCGCAAAGATAAGTTATTCCTTCCGCGGAATATCTGTATCTTACAAACAAGGAAGTATCAGGAAAGTCAAGGAGATTTAGTCCCTAAAAACTCTACGAAGTGCTCTAACAATCTGCGCTGAGATGTCCACAGGATTTGGAAGAAAAGGTGAAGCCGCAATGATGCAACAGAGAACAGAAGCTAGGAATTAACTACGTCAGCTGTTTCTTTGCTCACCGCTGATTGGTCAAACTTCCGACTGAGAGCTCGGATCCAGACCATAACCTGCCCCGGAGCAGGTGAGCCGTGCAGCGTAAGTTACCATGGCAACGAATACCGATTGAAGCCGAGCCACTTTCATGGTACTGAAAACCCGGGGTTGGTGGAAAGTAAGCTGAAACTTAGCTGGCTAGCCACCTGAACCAGCTTCATGGTACAGGCCCCTGGTGTCAGAAGAAAACTTAGTCGGATTCTAATAACGTAGTCGACCGCTTAGCTTAAAGTAATAACAAAATTGGAATGCAAGGTTGCAACGTGTAGGGAAGGGAACGTACCAACCGTTAGCTAACGTCAGGGGAACGTGTTATATAACCTAAGCGAACCAACAGCTAACTTTCAGGTAACGTCTAGGAACCGAACGTTACCGTTATCAAAAGCTGACGTTGAGAGAACGTTTTGGGAACCATAAATTGTTAGCTGGGTAGGAGGGTAGATGAAACGTGAGTCACAGCCACCAACATCCGCTGGGAGTCCTGGCTTAGCGACTCGTTACCGCTAAAAGTAGTGGAATTACAGTAATTTTTCAGTTTTCAGTGTTGTTAGTAGCAACACTGAAAACCATACATTAACATTCTTCTGAAAATACTCCAAACACAACTCAAATCAAAGTTTGTAAATCTATGTAAATTAGTCCAGAAAATGTGCACATGGCGGTGCTTATTACGTTCCAGCAAAGCCAGAAGCTAACAAAGAAAATGAGACACGGAATTATAGCCGAGACGACACTGAAGACGGTGATATCCATATCATTTCTCACAGACAAACCTTGCCGTAACGAAAGCAAAAATAGCCACTAAGCATCCAACCATATGAATTATATATTTTAATATATTTTAAACAAAATTTGCGAGATGCTGAAGTGCGGCAGACATACAATGCGCTCCACAAGCAATTTCAGCGCCTTTGGAACAGGTATTTTGGGCTGGGTATTTTTTTTTTCAGCCAATCCTCACTCTCGAGCGGAATTTTACACTGTACCCATTTGGACTTCTTAGTGAGGAAGCTGTCTCTCTTTTTCACGTGCGTTTAATTGAATCCAAAAGAGTCAGACAATTTGAAAAAGTGGTTAAAAAAAGGCAAGCCTGTCTACAACACCCTGATTTAGGCAAAAACTAACAGTTGTGATTCTTTCTTTTTGTTGTATTGATTTATTTCTTCACCAGTAACATATAGATTGACTTTTACACATCAGAACAGTGACCGGAGGGGTTACAGAGTGACCAGAGGGATGATAGAGTCAGTCGGGGACACAGACTGTTGATGAGCCCGACTGCCGACAGGAAGAAACTGTGAAACTGTGTAGCGGGAGGTCTTGGTCCTGATGGGCCCCAGCCTCCTGGCAGATGTAAGGGGCACAAACAGGTTTTGTTCGGGAAAGAGATGGGTCGGCAAAAATCTTTCTAGCTCGCTTCAGGGTCCTGGAAGAGAACAAGTCCCGGAGAGATGGCAGATTGCAGCAGATCACCCTCTCTGCAGAGCGGATGACACGCTGCAGCCTGCCTTTTTCCTTGGCTGTGGCTGCAGCGTACCAGACGGTGATGGAGGAGCAGAGGATGGACTCCATGATGGCCGTGTGGAAGTGCACCATCGGTACATAAAAACATCATCTTCAAAGTAAACACTCCTCTTAGGTTACATGTAATGGAAGTGCTTAGAGTATACTAGAAAAGCATGTGGTCCATACAAATTGGCCACGGTTCAGTCTTCTCACATTGCACCGTCCGATCTTACAGTATAATGGTCCGTGTAAATCCGTGTACAATTCGTTCATTCGTTTTTCAAAATAAAACCAAAAATCAAAAAACTAATAATGACTTGTTTCCTCAATATTCGTTTCCAAAACCAAAAGGAAATAACGGATAACAACATTTTTTCCCATTTGCAATTGTGTGCTCAAATGAAAAATGGAAAAAACGGATAACGAGCCTTTCACCCCATTTCACACAGTTTTTATATTTTATATCGCGTGCGCACACGCGCCGCCTCCCCGGCACCCGTCGCACCGGGGTCCGATTTTCTCGGAGGGGGTCTCCGAGAGGGGGCTAGCAGGGGCGCCCGGTTGGCGGGTCACGATTGCGCATCGGTCAGGGACAAATTTGTCTAAGAAAAATAAATAAATAAATATGGACTTATGAAAAAAAAGTACCATGAAGTAATTCAATTGATTTAATATGTATGTATTTATTGCCTCATTTATTTATTTTACGATGTATTTCAAATGCATATTCATTTATTTATTCATTGGGGGGACTCCGAGAGGGGGCTGGGGTCATGGCGGGTCATGATTGCACATCGTTCAGGGACAAAATTGTCCAAGAAAAAAAAAAAAAAAGCTCCACCCCTTGAAAGGTTGCCAAAGTGTCCGAAAATCGATCACTTTATCCGGGGGAGACGCCGCACCGAAGCCCTTGTCCCAGCTCTGTTCCATTCGGCCTGGTGCGGAAAAAGTCACTAAACCTCAAAAATGAAGGTTCCTTTGCCCTCTGTGACGCCAAAAAGTACCACAGTGAGCTTACGTTACGGGCGGGCATGGGCTGCCCGAAGCTCGGCTCTCAACTCTGGAGGTCGATAGTGCATTTCCTCCGCGGCGAAAGCTGCATGCTCTACAGCGTCCCCCTGCCCCCACCCCGTGGACTATTTGCTGCGCCCTCTCTCTCCCAGCCGGGGAGGAACGGGGCCCCTCGCTCCCGGCGCGACTGTCGAGCGGGCTCCGCAGTGCGCTCCAAACGCGTATAGCGTAAAAGGCGTCAGCGGCGATGTTCGCAACCCACCCGACACGTCTTGAAACACGGACGAAGGAGTCTAACGCATGCGCGAGTCAGAGGGCTCGGTACGAAACCCCGTGGCGCGATGAAAGTGAGAGCCGGCCCGTCCCGGGGAGGCGGCGCGTGTGCGCACGCGATATAAAATATAAAAACTGGATGAAACGGGGTGAAAGGCTCGTTATCCGTTTTTTCCATTTTTCATTTGAGCACACAATTGCAAATGGGAAAAACGAGTTGTTAGCCGTTATTTCCTTTTGGTTTTGGAAACGAATATTGAGGAAACAAGTCATTATTAGTTTTTTGAGTTTTGGTTCTATTTTGAAAAACGAATGGTACACGGATTGGAAAACAACCCATTATTCGATTTTTGTTTAGATATTAAAAAAACGGAAAACGAAAAACAATCTTGTTATCTGATTTTCTTTGATGTGTTTGTAGATGGAACTCGGAAATTAAAATACGGGTGATTAAGTCGTATTCATTCATTTTGCGTTGGTATTTTATCGTGACCCGGAAGTTACTACCGCCACGCCAAGACCCACCCTTCAATAGCATTTGATGTAGCGTAACAAGTGGTTTCAGAACCTCCACACAAGACGGTTTCCTCCATTCTAATGTGATCGACATAATATATTCATCATACTAAAGGCAACATGTTGTGTGCAGCCCCGTAGCTCAGCGTAACCAGTGCGCGTTCACCCAACAGGTTACTGTTTTGGTGCCGGTCCAAGACTGCAGCGTCGCGAAAAAGTAGCGTTACACATTGTAACGGGGTGGGTACTCAGGGGACCCGGAATGAGGACGCCGAGACGCGGAGAACGTGTACGCAAGTCTTTTATTTAGTTCACACGCCACCATCGCTTGCGCGCGACGTCGTGTCTCCATGTGCTCTTTTCCCCTGTGCCTCTCCCGTGTTTCCCTTTTCACCTGGTAGAGGCACCTCGTTAGTCCAGCTGGAGGTTGATTGCCTCCAGCTGGCATCTTCCCAGGCGCTGGGGTTGGGCGGGGCCGCCACACACATGTTTGGAAGTAGCCTACTACATGCACACCAGTTATCTCAGATCCACTACACCAAAAGGTTTCCTCAACAGTGATCCACATCACCGTAATGGATAAATAACACCAAGGGTGGGAGTGTTTTGTCCATGTCTGTGGCGCACTGCTTTGCGCATTTGGCGCTCTGGCTTTTTGAAGTTGTGCCCTGTAGTTCGAAAGCCGGGCGTCCCTATCTTTCCTTTTAATTTATTTCCTTAAATAAATGTTTTCATGCGTGGCTGTGATGTAGTGGTAACTTATAAAATTGTAAACGCTGCAATGGATATGTGATGCGTTTTGTAGATTTTCAGCCATATGTTTGTGAATGTGTGGCGTGTGACGTCACAGAGGCAGGAAACAGAGGGAAACCAGCAGATGTAGAAACCAGTAGGGACGTAACACCGGGTCACGAAAAAAAAGAATGAGGAATAAGATTTATACACCCGTATTTTAATTTCCGAGTTCCATCTACAAACACATCAACAAAATCGGATAACGAGATTGTTTTTCGTTTTCCGTTTTTTAAATTCAAAACAAAAAACGAATAATGGGTTGTTTTCCGTTTTTTTGTTTTCCTATTTACTAACGGTAATCGGGAAACTGGCCGTTTTTCGTTTTTGTTTTTTTCCTTTCAAAACAAAAATCCGTTGGCCATCAAGTACACGGACCTATAACCAATGCTTTTAAATTATATTAGTTTTATGAATTAAATTTTATTCTTTTTTATAATACGGTGACTAATACAATGAATAAGTGCACTTTTGAAAAGTCCCATTGATTAGAAACATACTAGCATTTAATGTGACTACTATATGTACTTCTACCTTCCAACATGTTTTGTCTATAGATCAAATTGGAATTGGAATTCTACGATATACAGGCTGTCACCGACAGATTGTTGCAGTATAACAGGACAGGAGGGTTATCAGGCATTAGTCATTTGGACTGCTTATGTATCTAAGGGATTTCGATTTTTGACAAAGCGATGGACTGTTCTACTTTATCTTTCAATCAAGGCAAGCCACTGGTGTGTAAATTTGGGAGTAAACCGGTGGGTAAACTGGTGAGGAAACTTTTGAGGAAACCGCTGAGTAAACCATTTGGTAAACCGGTGATTCAACCGGGGAGTGAACCGGTGAGTAAATTGTTTGGTAAACTGGTGAGTTAACTGGTGGATTCAGCTCATATTATCAGGGCTCACCCATCCCGACAATATGTCTGAGAAAGCTATACTCCTCCTAGGTCTCTGAGGATTTTGGTCCTCTCTGCGGTTCTGCTGAACATTATTGCTTCAAAGGGCTGTTCATTCAGAGTTTCTCCAGCTCAAAAAAATCTCATAATTAGCTTGGAGTAGGTCAGTCCTGAGTGAAGCTTTGTTAGCGTCCAATGGTGTTTCAGGATGAAGAGTGTATACATTTTTCACTAAGTTTAAGTGTTTACATTTTCATTTTTAAATTTAAACCTTGCAATTGTAAAAACAATAGCTAGGTCCCTTTACATACATTCAAGGTTTTGCTCGCTATCGTCAATCCTCCTGTCATTAAAACTCAGGAACAACAAGCAGCCTAATCAGGAACAGCTTCAAAGTCAAGTTAATAAAATTCCTGTCTTAGTCTCCTAAATCCCTATTCACTTCATAATTTTGCCACAGAACATCACCATTTAATAATAACTGCATTTAGTAAAATGTATAGTTTCAATTTACTTTCATGTTGTGCCTGCTCTGCTTTCCTACTTTGAAAAGGTATTGGTTCTTTATTTGAATTCCTATTCTCCGCATCGCAACCATACTCCATGTAGAGAAATTGCGCTGGCAACCGCAGGGTTGGCGGTTAATTATTGTTTGGAACTATATTGTGTTTGAGTATTATTGAATTGAATTACTACTTGAGCCTTTGCACTCCAAATCTTGAAGAGAACTCCTACCGAACCGAACAGTCATAACATACTAAATAATTCAAATAAAACATGCTCGGTAAATAACCTTTTAATCAAAGTTTGTGTCAGTAATAAATTATTCTGTACTTTTGTGTCCCCCAGCCATTTAAGTAGCAAAAAATAGTTACATATTTGTTGCCAATGGCAACTTTTTTCCTTTAATCATTGTCATTGCAACAGTGGGAAGAGTTACGTGCTTTTAAATAAAATTAAAATAAAACTCAATGAAACCAAAAATTTTCATCACACATCCTCATTGTAATGTCAAAGATATAAATACAGTAATCCAAAATAGGAAAAGACACTCTAAACAAACAAAGCAAAGCTGTGTTATAGGGAAAATCTGAGAAAACGTTAAACTTCACATGATTCTTTGCTAGTTGTTGCAGTAGGAAGGGAGAGGGAGGGTTTCTCAGTTGGAAAACCTGCTTTCTTCTTTTAGCGAAAAAAAGATGTCTGAACTGTACCCCTCTTCCAGCTCCAACACCATCCCGGTGTGGACACTCCCCAGATTGCACATTCATCACTTTGCTTTCCTCTGTGTTCAAATCAGAATCAATGGTTTATGTTTCAAGACCTCAAACTCCTTAATACTTTGTGGAATACATTCAGGAACATTCATGTTGAGTAAAAGAAACAGTAACCAAACAAAAGAGAAAATAACTACACATGAAACATATAACACAATAGTTATTTAAAAAGTCATTGCCATACAGTTATCATATGTTACAACAAACGTATTAGTAGTCTTTAGCAGTCCAGGCTCTGAGGGTGATGAGTTATTATAGTTTCTCTTTGGAGGGGATCCAGATAAAGGGTCCTGAATGTTCCTCTATCACATGTTTGCAGTGGCTATAAATGTCCTCTAAGTTGTCTCCTTGAACTAAGGCTGAAAAGCAAAAGTAAACATTTGATGTACTTCTCACATCTACATTATTACACTCACACATCAACCTTTTTTATTCATTAAGTCGCTCAACTGTCAATTGTTTAAAGCTCTGATACACGTCAAATATGGACACAATAAAAGACCCTGTTCACCTGCCTCCACAAGTGTAACACTAATAATGACTCTGGCGGTCTATCATGTTGCAAGTTTATTATTTAAAAAAATAATGAAAATTAAGTTTCCCTTTTTAATAAACATGTATTTAATGTATTGGATATTATTTATATATATATTGAAGATTATAAAACACTACTTCAACTCCCCAAAAGTTGAGTGACTATTATGTAGTTTTTTGATTACTGTGTTGCGATTCTTTTTATAATACCCTTATGTATCTTTTTTTCGTGCTCATAAGTACAATTATAACATGATATACCTGTGAAGAATTCACCAAACTCCTGCTCCAGCTTCATTGCCCTGTCGAACGTCTTCATGGCTTGTTCCTCTGTCAATCTCTTATTCATATCCCTGGTCAGGAGGAAAGGATACACATGGTTCTGTCTCTGAACTGTGACAACCCCTGTTTTTATAATCAGCAGTACTTCAAAGCATTGCATTTCTGCGTTAGGCCGTCCCTCCTGCTAACAGATGGAACCAGGTTCACAACTTCTAAACTTCACTTCTTTGTCCTCCTCTGACCTGCACCCTTACCTTTCCTTGTGCAGCCTAAGAACCCGTGCAGAGATGGGAGAACATGCAAACTCTAAACAGAAAGGTGCTGGACGGGTGTGAATCCCAAAACCTTCTCGCTTTTAGGCGACAGTGCTAACCACCACACCACATGTTAACCATATGTATAGAAAATATCTAACTTTTTCAAGTTAAAGTGAGATTCTTCTGGCCCTTCTGTTATTCGGTTCTTCCAAAACAGAGGTTACAACACCAGAAGCTAAAGGTTTTCATTTAAACTAGATAATGACATGTGTGTTAACTGGATAACAAATAAATCAGAGCACATAGTGCCCTTTTGCTAACAAACAAGATATCATTTAAAAAAATATTGTTTAGCTTATAACACATTAAACACAGCGGAGCTTCTTCATATCACTTCCAGGGAACTTTAATGAGAACAATAATATAATAATAATAATAACGATCAGTTTAACTACACATTCTCTGGTCTCATCTAAAAACATGCATGCATGTCAGCATGTTGTTCACTACGGAGCCTGGCTAACGACGCTAACGTTGTATTCCCTTTGCTCCTTGTGTGGAGACCATAGGCCTTCCAGTCTACAGACGACTGACTGCTGAGTGATAATGTGTGAGGTGTTCCATCTATAATCCTGTTGCAAAGTAAACAGGCTGATTATCATCGAAGGCAAACACAAATACTCACATTAATGAATCAATAGATTTTGGTTTTATGAAGATGGCCACAGGATGGAGTTGTGCTACTTGTAGTCGTTTGATGGCGTTTCCAGACACATCCAGAATGCAGTGTTTCCCCTGAGACAGAGGCAAACATGTATATTCATTCTACGTACATACTGGATGAACTAAACTTCACATGAAAGTCTTACCCTTTCGGCAACATATTTCACAGACTGGACACTCGTTCCATAGAGATTATCGTTGTACTGTCCCGCCTCAATGAACTTGTGCTCTTGGATGTCATTCTCCATCTGTTCTCTGGACGACACAAAGTGGTAGTCTCGCCCGTCCACCTCGTAGTCCCTCTTCTGCCGAGTGGTGTCTTTTGTGCAAAGAGAACAGGAAGATTGTTATAAGATATACACTATGATGCTGTAGGGACACTAGTGGACACTGCCAAATCTGATTCTACAGCGGGGGAGGCAGCCTTCATAGGGCTCTTATGAACTGTGTTCTTGAGAAAAGGCCAAAGGAGCCTTCCTTGTTGCATTAAGAACCTAACTCTCTTCTCCTAGTGGAGATTTTCTGAAAGTTCATGGGTTACGAAATATTTCTGAGGGCATGGAAATTAATTTTTAGGTGTATTATAAGTTATTATATTGTAATTTAAGATGTACAGTCAAGTTTTTCCTAATGAAAACAATTTTAATATTGCTAGATGTTCTCCTTTATTATGCTATGTTTCCTCCATTAAGCTACCTGGCTTGCTAAAATATTGTGTTCTTTTAATTCCCGTAATGTTTGGACTATAAGCCGCGCCTTTTTCCCATTTTTCGATTCTGCGGCTCATATGACGGTGCGGCTAATCTATGGATTTTTACAGCTAACGGCCGCTAAGGCATTTGGTAATTAAACATTAAAACACCTGCGGTTTATAGTCCAGTGCGGCTTATATATGTACACATCATTCAATTTAGCTGCTGCGGCTTATACTCCGGTGTAGTTTATAGTGCGGAAAATACGGTAATTATTGAATTGTTTGAATTGCATTCAAATGTCATACCAATGCCTGTAATTTGATCCTCAACATCATTAATATGTTGATTGTATGATCGTACTGTAGTATAATGTTCATGAAATGTGCTTGAACTGAGATAATTCTCATTCTTTTTATGTCATTATTATCTCCAAGTTATTCTGTAATAAACCAGAGCGATATAGAATAAAGGAAAGCTCTGTGCCATAAACAATCCTACCACCTCCGACTCTTTAGCTGTAGGTGTTTGGTGATGGAATCCGCTACATACAATAACCTTTAAAGATATCCACTCACATCAATCAGAGCCTGTCATGACATTTGCGCATGGGAGCAAATGGAGGAACAGGACAATTAAATGTGCTAAGTTTCCTTTTTCCTTTTTTTTTTCTTTAATCAATTTGATAAACTCAAAGGGCAAGCAGGGCGTAGATTCTCCAAACATTGTTAGAGCTTTGGAAAATAACGAATTATTTATTGAACATTGTTAATATACAATGTGCTAGAAATTTTTTGAGCCAATTTCACTGGATATCTTTAAAGAGAGAAGGTGGCTGATAATTCATTATACTACAAAGGTTCTAGTTACACTATCATTTGCTTCAAATATATATACACTGTAAAGAAAGTATACACAGTACATATATATTACAATATATAATATATATATATATATATATATATTAGGGCTGTCAAAACTAGTGTGTTAAATGCGTTAATTAGATGTTTGTCGTTAATTACGTCAATTTTTTTAACGCATTTCATGCATGCGCAGTGTGACAAATTATTCAGGTCCTGAAAGTACCTTTTCCTCTAGTCTAGGAAATGCACTTCATCTTATTCAACACATTACTGCCACCTGCAGGCATAAAGGCTTTGTAATTAATTAATCACATTTTAATTGCATAAATATTTGACCTGAGAACCGTGAGAAGTTTTTTTCATATGGATTTTTAGCATGCCATTGAATAATGACTGAATACATAAGCTTAAGCAACCAAATATTATTTATTTTTGTTCAACCAAGTTTTCAGACGTGGACTTAGTTACCCAGGTCCTTAAACCAGTCATCTGGTGGAGTGTGGGTCCTTGTACTCGGAGTCGGGTCCATGCTACACTCCATGAAAATTTCGTCCCCGTAAACGCCCGGAGATCTCCCTCCTTTTCGGTAGTTTCCGACAATTTGCAACCCGCGCTTGTCGCCGTTTGTCTGTGTCACAAATTGTCGGAAACGAACTATGACGTATGTGGAGAGCTTGCAGTATGTGCTAATGGCTCTAATTAGCATATGAATGCAGCAGAACCGCGCTGCTAAATGTTTTGCGTTTAGGTGATACTTGAAGCTCAATGTGCTGCGGTGATTTGCGAATTCCTTGTTGCATAGTGGGCACACAACCACGCTCGTATCGACGCTTCCATTTGTTCATTTTTAAAAACAAAATTCCCATTCACAGGGGCAACCAAAGCGGTTTCGTTAGCTTCTTCGTTCATGTTCACTGTGGTTTGTTGTTGTCTGAAGTCATGAACACTAGTTGGTGCGCCAGTATAACCGGTCCGCCGAAACTCATCCAGTGAGAGACGTTCCGCGGTGCAATTAATTTGTGTAATTAATTAACCCTAATTAACGCGTTAAAGTCCCCTCGAAATTGCTTCTTTTCATATGTTGCATGTCGCCGTCTTACTGGTAGGAAAAGCCACTGTAAAGTACTGCCAAACCGCCGACATTATGTGCTAACGACATGATGCGCTAACGTTAGAGCATCATGTCGGCGGTTAGCTAGCTAGGCTTAGTTAGTAAGGCTTGCTCCTTTTTTAGGAGACGCCAGGTGAACAATTCTTCTTTGCCCCTCTAAAACAGCAGCTGCTGATGGCAGCGCACCTTTTTTTATAGCGGCGAAGAAGAACTGTGTCCGAGATGTCGGAGCTTTATATATATGTCAATGGAGCTAACCAGTAAATGGATTCCTATTTCTATTAAAGTACGTGGTATCGGCTCGGCGCCTGGACTCCAGTACTTGCCGATCCGATGCCAGCATTTTCGGCAGTATCGGAGGCATTTCCGATACTGGTATCGGAATCTAAACAACTCTAGTGGTAGGCCACTGTAATGATTTGACTACGTTTATTGATTTCTGTTCAATTGAATACTATACTAAATACTAAATCAGGGGCCCGTTTGGGGACCACTGCTGTAAATTGTACATCCTGGTTAAGAGGAATGCCAAAGAGGAAGCGATGGGACATTACAAGGACAAATATTATGTGTGTAGTATGTTTCAGCTTGATTTAAACCACCATTATTTGGCTGTGTTAATAAACAGACATAATATGAAAAGTATGTATCTGTGTCCTGTTATTTATTTTTTGGTATGTATTTCAGAAAGAAAAAATGGTTAGGATTCAGGTGTAATTGCAAATAGTAATTAATCATGATTAATTCACTGAACATTCTGATTAATTTGATTAAAAATTCTAATCATTTGACAGCCCTAATATATATACACAAAAAACACACGAACAGGGATAAAAGGAGTGGACATGTTTATCAAAAACAAATTTAGACTCACTCTCTATACAAAGGGATGAAAGAATGAACTGAGCTCATCCACTCACTCACCTTGGTGCCCTGAACTGTTAGCAGCTTTACACGGTTTGAAAGATATATTGAAATAAAAGATGAGTAAATCAAAACATGCAAAAGAAAAAAAGCGTTGGCTGATGGAGAACACATCACATGCAGAAAGGAGTCAGCTATCTTCTTTAGGATGAGTCTAAATGGAGTGAACTTGCATTACTCACACACCCACAGAAACACACACACACCCACACACTATGGCTATAAAACATTAAACAAATATTTATTCCACAATTACCTATTGTAATTACCAATTACCATTTTTTTTAATGTGATTATTAAGTTGAATTCAAAATGTCTTCCCTAATCAGACTGAAAGTGGGTCTTACAGTGACCTGTGTGGCTGCCCCTTTAGAACAGGGGTCTTCAACTAAAATGTGAAGAGGCCCAGTTGGAGAAAATTTCTGGAAGCAGAAGTCCAGAAGATCATAATGTGACTACTTAGTGTGATTAAATAGAGGAATAGAGTTGTATCAACATTTGCATGAAATCAACACACGACGAATAAATCAAATTAATTCAGTATGATTCTAAAACTCTTGACAATATGTATTGTCATGTAACAAAGAACTGAACATATATGTTTAACTTCAAATATGTAGATCACAACCGTATTTTTTAAGCTTTTGGTCCGTGTCCGGATGGGACGGATTCTGCGTCTGGATCTGTACTGCAGACCCCTTTTCCACCAAGGCAGAGCTGGTGCTGGTTCGGAGCCAGAGCCTAGTTTCAAATCGGTTCTTTGGTTTTCCACCGCCAAAGCACCAGCTCCGAACCAGTAAAAGTGGTTCTTAAGTAGCACCATATCATTGCTGGTCTAGAAGTAAAGCCTGTTTTATGCTTCTGCCTCGAATCGACGGCGTAGCTACGCCGTCACTCCTACGTAGACGGAAACCCCTCTCCGACCCCTACGCCGTAGCTCGACGTGCACGCCGAGGCGACGCAGACCACAAGGGCTGTGATTGGTCAGATTATACATAACTTCCGGTTTCCCCCTCCCGCTATACCGCTATTTTTAAAGTTTGTTTTCAGTTGGTTTTCAACAATGGACCAAGTTGAGGAACGTTTGATCGAGGAAGTACGAAAGTACGACCGTCTGTACATCTGTAAGTGTTGGCTTGGACGTCACCGACTGCATAAAGCGGTGGAAAAACCTGCAGGATAAATTTGTTTGTCTCCGCAAAAACCTGGCGCCAAGAAGCGGCAAAAACTGAAACGGCGCACAGAACCAAAACAAACTAGCAAAGAGATTCGCATTTGTGTTTGGCACCGCCACGCTAACGTTGCGGGGAAAGATGAGACGTAACAGCAGAGGTGAAAGTAAGCCGGTACTGTCCGGTACGGCGTACCGGAAAGAAAACTCTACGGTCTCAACTGCTATTTAACTGCTAACGGCGCGAGTATATGCCCGGTCAGCCCGGCCCACCAAGAAATAAAAACTACTTTCACCCCTGCGTAACAGTGACGTAGGACCTGGCTCTGCGCTGGCTCTTTAGCCTGTGGAAAAGCAAACCGGTTCTTTGGAGGCTCGTCAGTTGAACCAACTCCGAACTGGCACTAGTTCTGGCTCCGAACCAACAGCTGGTTCTTGTTGGTGGAAAAGGGGTGAGTGACCTCTGCTCTAGAACCATGTCAGCTACTGAAATCCTTATCATCATCACAGAAGTTAATCTGACAAGTTTTCTTCCAGAATTCAAAATAACACACCGTAAATAATTTATATACAAAATTGTTATTTGAAAAGCGCAGTACATTAGGGATCAGCAGTGTCATTATATACTTACGTGGCACACAAGAGCCAAACTTGTCTGGGAATTCTGATATCAGATCATCATTGATTCTGTCCTTCATTGGCCCAAGGATTATGACGGGTCTGGCATAATTAACTGAAACAGAAAATAATAATTTTTAACACTGATTATTTTTATTTTTTTTGCGTGAAAGTAAACTTTATAGACGTTATTTTCCATGTATTATGTCTAGAGGAGCTGTAGTTATTGTTTCTGTGCAAAGAGGAATTATAACAAACAGGGTGCGATTTGACAAAAAAGCAGAGGGGGATCTTTTTATTTTTATTCTTAGACAAGAACATGTGACTTTCAGCTTGCATAACTAGGGAGAAGAACGCAAAGGGTAGACAGGCCCTTTTTCGGGTCCCTGGATTAGTCCCCATCACAACATGACAAAACTTTTAATGTTAATTTAGTTGTTTTATTATTGGCTCCTGTAAAGCAAGACGATATGCTCAGTGTCGGCGCTCCGCACACGCACATCACGCACATGACGTTCAGAAATTGACACTGAAAATCGTTAGATTTCAAGAGTTTTAGTAGGCTAGCAGTTAAGTTCATCGCTATCAAGGGGGGAAATCCTTGTCCCTCCCCGGAGATAAAAATAATTTAGCAGAGGGGGGGATCGGAAAATTCCCCTCCACAAATCGCACCCTGATAACAAATATTATTTTTTGATCTGTACAGAAATATGCCATATTGCCATAAGTCAACCCAACTGTATATGTTGGTGTCCATCATATGAACTTGAGATGTCCTCTGGGTAACAGTGTGACGTTTCAAACACCAGCTGGCAAGATTTACAGTAAGTGATGTGAGATCGTTCTCACTTTGAAGGAAATTGGATTTAGATGGTGTCAGACAGGTTAGTGCTGTAGTTTACAAGAGGTGAACTACTCTCACAGAGGTACACGGCTAAGGCCACCGCCCCGACTGTTGTTCCGCGTTGATTTGAATGGCCCTGCCTATTTATATGATTAAATTGGCGGTGAGTGTCCTGGCTTACTAATCTTCTGTGTTTCATGAGTTGAGGTTAGGTTTAGATTTTTTACACATTTAACTTACTTTCTTGTCGCATCACAGGTTCGTATGAGAGAATTACATCTTCTTGGCTCCCTGGTGGGGCACACGATGAACAATGTTAGTATGTCATTAGGACAAACACTTATTAATTACGTAAACTTCATGCCATATTTGACAACATGGCAACCTTTTACAGAACATATCAATGTTTCTGTTATTTATATAAGAATACATTACATAAAAATACCTATAAGCTCATGTAAAATAAATGAATGACATCTTAAACCGTCAATTCATATTTTTAAGTCGCTCCCAATTCTCAAGCCATCCAATTGAGTAACTGCATGACGTGAGGAAACCTGAAACAATATGGCATTAAAATGGATATTGCAGTTGCATGTTTTTAATAATGTATTTACCAAACCATTTGAGTTTTGTGTGATTTTCTATCTCAGCTCATGTGGTGGTAACTTTCAATAAGAGAAATTAATATTAGTTAGTTGAAAAACATTTATAAGAATTCCATTTCCACGATAAGAGCACCATAACATTAACACAGTAATGCTGCCTGGACAAGGAAATCCTGAAGTAACCTGGATTAGGAGGAAAAGACTTTTCCACTTTTATTAACATGAAAGTATATTTCTGTATCCCAAATTTCTACAACACGTTACAGATTGGCTAACAAAACACACAGTTGTCATTTGGACAAGCTCCAAATTTGTTTTTACACACAACATGCTCACAATTACAAAGAACCCTTCAGTCATTTATGCAAGTTTCGTGCAAACATGCATCCAACCGTGTCGACATTAAAAGGAAGGTGCTAAAGAGGGGTGCTTTTGAAAGAAACTAAAATGAACAAGGTTTAGCATGCCATCAAATGTTTGGAAGGCTCTGGGGGACAACAATCAGCGTGCTGACAGAGTTCATAATGTAGAACAACACCCAGACCAGAAGGTTGTGAGCAGGGCTTGATATGAACATTTTTGCTCTCCAGCAACGTGGCTACTGGTTGAAATCATTTCTGGACTACATTTAGGTTCATGGTTGAGTGAAAACATAAAAAAAGGACGTACATGAATGGCACATGCTTTGCATCTTGTGACAGATGTCCCACTGCACATTGAGAAGCAAGACAAACCCAATAAGTGCAGGATGCAACAGGCTGTGGATGTGGGAAGTTCGAGGTAAACATTCCTGGATCAACTTACTGAACGTCTTTGTCCCATACCCATCATCACTTATCCCCAGGATGTCCTATTGGCCGTCCAAAGAGAGCCAAACAGAGGAAAGAGAGGAAGGACAGCCGCAACATAAGCAAAAGGTTGAAGGGCAGTGAGAGGGAGGAGCTGCAGTCACAGATGTGTCTGTGTTCAGACAGCAAAGAGCCAGCAGGGGGAGCCAGCTACATGACCATAACACATAGACCTATTGAAAGGAACCTAAATCATCTCTGAATGGAAACTGGGGACGTATCACACCAACGTGAACAGCTTTGACTCAGCCTCCATACCACTGACTGATCTGAGCCAGAATGTCTCTCTTGACTGGGGTCCAAGAGAATGAGACAGAAAACAAAGAACAGGGAATGGGGTCTTCTATCAGCTCTGCGTGGACATGTGTGTCTGTGAGCTTACTTACGGTCCGAATCACTGCCATCCTGCTCACCCTCTTTGTTCTTGTAGAACGGGAACTTTCGCGTAAAGATGAAATTCTTTTTACGTTTGTCATTGAATGACTGTGAAGGGAGAAAAAGCATGGGGCAAACAGGTGTATCTGTCACGTTCATGCAGACAAAAGCGTGGGACGTCAAGAAGTTGTTACAGTGAAAACTGTTTCTCCCAGATTCTAAGAAAGCCATTTAAACTTTTAAGTAGTTTATAAAATGTTACAGTTAAATCCAAGTGGGTGGTTTGCACTGTTGCCTAACAGAAGAAGGCCCTGGGTTATTTCTGTGTGGAGTCTGCATGTTCTATAACCAATGGCTTGATTACATTCCAGTTCTATTACCCAAGACTGAATAAAGGAATGTTATAAACGGATATTATATATATTTTTTTAATTTTGTGATTTAATGATATTATTTGGGTATTTAAAATAAAATACTTTCATTAATGACAGATAGTCATTTTCTAAAGCACGTTCACCAATCCATCCGGCTAAAGCATCAGCATGGAGCCCAGACATCTGTCATCAGAGTGCAAGCCTCACTCAGATGTGTTATATCCAGGAGAATAAGTGTAGCTCCCATTACTTCTTGATGTGCCACAGCCTTTTAAACCCCGGCTAGAGTGATGTGAGCCCATGCTATATGAGAGAGAACACAACTGGGGTTTAGTTATGAAAAAGATTGTCATAAGCACACAACGTGCAGTGATGGGATGAAAAGTAGAAACCTAACTTGAAATGTGAATGATGAATATGCTCATGTAAAGACGGCAGATGATGCAGGATATTACCACGCCGCTGCCTATACGGTCATGTTGGAGTAAAGCGACAACCAAACTTCACACATTTCCTCCTAAACTTCATGTTTATTACTGTCATGGCTTATGAAAGTATGGGAGTTCCATGCATTAAAAATGTCTGAAAAGTCGTTTGAAATGGCGATGTGACAGAAAATCAGTATAAGCCACGCTATTGGGCTTTATTCTCGGAATTATCAGCCACTAGTATTCTTTGTCATCTATAAAGTAAATAATAACACATAAATGTTCATGAAATGAGATGCATCAAACGGTTCGGACTAGGTTTTGCATGGACATCAAACTGTAGTGAGGACTGCATAGGGATGGAACCAATACCTGCCGAATGATGAGCCAGTCCCCAAGAAGACTTTTAGAGGAAGCTACATCTGATCCACACAATGAATAATCAACCAAGAGCTGATAGGAATTGGCACTTTCAGCACCCATAGAGATACTTACGTCATTTGAATCCAACGCGCCCGGTTTGGCATTGAATTTCACAGTCTTTAGACGTGCTCGCTCTTTCCTCTCCACCCTGCAGAGCAAATGTAGGTAGTCACAGAGATTTCATGAAATGACTGACGCTGACATAACTACACTCTGGTTTAGCACAGCTTTGAAATACTAGTGGCGTAAAATGTCATTGCTTCAAACCATGTATGGAGAGAAAAATCAATACCAGAACAATGACGTATCAAATATGTGCTTTCCTTTGTGTAGTGGCTTTAAGTTTCTGGCATTAGATTTAATACCCAAGCAATAAATGAATTATTTCCCTTTAAAAATCTGATTTTTCTCTCTCCAACAGTACCAGTGGAGGACTCCTCCTTCTGCATTCTTTTATTTATCGAGGAATTTCCATAACTTGTCTGTGTTTCAGAAAGGTAGTCCCGTCATATGAAACACGGAAGCACTGTCGCCTCATTGACATATTAACTTTTGGAAAAACAAACTCCTAGAACTCCCTCAACCAGACTCAAGTTTATGTCCACTGCTCACCGTCTCTTGCTGGGGATGACACCCATCTCCTCACTGTCCCCATGTGCCGTGACACGGCGGGCCTGCCACCACTCATCATCTGAGGCGTTAATGACGTGAAGGATGTCTCCATATCTGAAGCTGAGCCCTTGGCTTGGGAGGCCACTGTCCTTTGACTTCTCGTAGTCAAAAAGTGCTCTGTTCAGTGAAAGATATTGGAATTGTCAGGATTTTTTGATAGGGTAGTGAGCAACTAGAAGACAGAGACACTGCTTTACCAGGTCAGAAAGAATTGTAACGGTTGGTCCATTGGGGATTGCTATTATAAGAAATGTTCTCCTGTTTCGATCCCTAACCTCAACCCCTGGTTCAAAGATGCTACCCCAGTGCTGTTCCCTGGAATGAGTCAGAACTGGACAGGATGAACTTGGGGCACTTAGGATAGCTTTTGAATGACAACACAGTTGAATTGCAAATATGGTGTAAATGCTAAAAAGGACCCACCTGACATAGAGTGATCTCTTCTGATTGGTTCGCAGTGATCCTGACCCAGAGCTCATGCTGTGATTCATCATCTGTTCCCGGAGGTCATGGATTTTAGCCTCAAACCGCCCATATTCTGCAAAACAAGGACAGCCCATGTTCAGAATGACAGTGATCCCTATTGGGTGGAAATAAATGAAGATTAAGAGTCATATCAGAGTCATGTAATTGCCATTATAGTCTAACTGACAAAAAACGGACTGACACCATTTGACGAACTTGGGAAATGCACATAGCCTGCTTAACCACACACCTGTTCTATTATTTCAAGGCAGCGAGACAGCGTCTGGCAATTTGTTTACTTTGCTCCATTTCCAGTAGCCAGTTTGATGACCGGTTGGGTCGGATCGGTCCTAGTTTCTCTCGGCTGGGCAAAAACTATCTTACAGGTGTTCAATCTAAGCTGTGAAGCGCGTGCCTCTGTATCGTCACCGGTGAGTCGCAGTTTTATAAAATATTGTCATGCTTTGGCAACAGGACGGCGGTGATAACGAGCAAAGCATCTGAACACTGATTGGCTTTCCCAAGACAGCGATTTCAACTTTGGCAAAAAGGCAAATTATAGGCTTCGCTCCATTTCGTTCTTTCGTTCATCCGCAAAACTTTGCTTCTGTGCATTGACTGCATGGAATCTACTTGCACAAATAATTTGCTTTGCTTTTGGTGTGAACGTACCATTACACAGGATTAATGTTGTGAAACGGAGGATAACGTTGTGTAAGTTAAGGTGAGAACACATGGTAAACATTCTTAAACAGTGGCAGTCAGCGCTGTAACAGCTCTTAGGTTAAGGTAAGAAAACCCCTTAGTCAGGGATAGAAAAAGAATTGTCTTAAGTACACCCATAACGCAACATAAATCATGTCCAAAATATTACGTTTGTTCTCTAAGCGTCTACCAATATACCTGTTTTTACATTGGGGTTAGTAGAAAGCCTCTCCTATACAGACTGTAAAGGATGCATTGTGGTTTGGTTACAGACGCTAATTGCCCGTTCCTAATAAGATGGGAGTGAGACCAACTGAACAAATGTTTGTTTTATGTATATCCCTTTCTCCTCCTTTATACACTGATTTTTTGCTTTGAGTTGTTTTTAAACGGTCTTCACCATATTTGAACATATATTTTCTGAGGGATGCTTCAATTGTAATTCTACATCTAATATTTTGTGAATAAAGTTAGCCATGAAACATAAGTTTGGCAATGGTTAAAATCTGTTTTGATTATAACCAGATCGATCAGTAGGTAGTGAGACCTACTTGAGCATTGTCTCACCTTCTGGTCTGTACTGGGCAATGATAGTGACCACCTGTCCAGCTCCCTTCAGTGCTGCTGCTGCTTGTTCATGTGTGGCTCCTCGTAGGTCAATGCCATTTACCTGTCAGCAACAAGGAACATTCACAAGATAATGTGCGTGGAATTTATTATCAAACAATGATCTATAGCAGAAACAAAGACAACTCTATATCAAGTGCAATTAGATGTTTCTGTCTTTTTTAAATTCCATTTGAGCCATGGTCTTCAAGCTAACAATGCTAATATCGCTAATGAGGTAAAATACTATAAATCAGAATCAGAATAAGTTTAATGCCAAAGTAGGTTAGACATAAGAGGAATTTGACATGGCGTTGGCTGCATGGCAGCAGAACAACAGCCGACAATGGAGGACAGGACAACGGACAACATAGTGCAAGGAATAAAATATAATAAAATACAGAACTATGGGTTAGTAGCTAAGGCTAGGGGTTAGTAAATAAAAAGTAGAATAAAGTAAGAATAAAGTTATAAAATCTAAAGTGCACCAGCAAAAATAAAGAGACAAATGAAAGCCCAGGAAACGGAAGGAGTCCACAGCGGTGACGGGGGAGTCACACAGGGTGATGGAGGACAGCATTCTTCCCGAAATCCACAACCACCTCCACTGTCTTCAGAGCGTTGAGCTCCAGGTTGCTCTGACTGCACCACGTCACCAGATGGTCAGTCTCCCACCTGTAGGCGGACTCGTCATCACCAGAGATCAGACCAATGAGGGTGGTGTCATCCGCAAACTTCAGGAGCTTGACGGACTAGTGGCTGGAGGTGCAGCTGTTGGTGTACAGGGAGAAGAGCAGAGGGGAAAGAACGCAGCCTTGAGGGGGAACCGGTGCTGATGGTCCGAGAGCCTGAGACGTGTTTCCCCAGCTTCACGTGCTGCTTCCTGTCAGACAGGAAGTCTGTGATCGCCTTGCAGGTGGAGTCGGGCATGTGCAGCTAGGAGAGTTAGTCCTGCAGCAGAGACGGGATGATCATGTTGAAAGCAGAGCTGAAGTCCACAAACATGATCCTGGCGTAGGTTCCTGGGGAGTCCAAATGCTGGAGGATGAAGTGGAGGGCCATGTTGACAGCATCGTCTACAGACCGGTTGCTCTGTAGGCAAACTGCAGGGGGTCCAGGAGGGGGTCAGTGAGGGTCTTTTGGTGGGACAGGACTAGCCGTTCAAAAGGACATTGTCTTTCAAATCTGCAGTAGAACTCATTCAGCTCATCTGCCAGGCGGAGGTCATTCATGTAGTTGGGGGTCGAAGCAGTCATTGGCTGAGAATTGGTGTTTCAGTTTCTCAGCGTACAGGCGTTTATCGTATCTCACCGCATTGCTAAACCCGTATTTAGACTCTGTGTACAAGTCTTTGTCCCCACTCCTAAATGCCTGATCCTTCTGCAGACGTAGTTTCTTGAGTTTCGCTGTGAACCAGGGTCTGTCGTTGTTAAAACTCACCCTGGTGCCTGATTGTACACAGCTGTCCTCACAGAAGCCAATGTAAGAAGTTACAGCGTCTGAACTCATCCAGATTGTTAGAACCAGTCCTGAAAACATCCCAGTCTGTACAGTCTAAACATGCACGAAGATCCTCCAGCGCCTCGCTGGTCCACTTCTTAAACACCTTCACTACAGGTTTGCAGAGCTTTAGTTTCTGCCTGTAAGCAGGAATCAGATGGACCATGACGTGGTCGGAGAGTCCCAGCGCGGCACAAGGGGCGGCGTGATCAGCCCTGCTTACTGTGGTGTAGCAGTGATCCAGCATGTTCTCCTCTCTGGTTGGGCATTTAATAAACTGTTTGTACTTAGGGAGTTCGCGATTGAGGTTTCCCTTGTTAAAGTCACCTAGGACAATAACCAAGGAGTCCGCTTCACACACCGTATCTGGTCCGCGAGTGTCCGCTGTGCCTCCTGCACGTTGCCGGCCGGCGGCAAATAAACACCGACCAGGATGAATGAAGAGAACTCACGGGGGGAATAAAAGGGTTTGCAATGGATGAAAAAAGATTCCAGATCAGGAGAACAGTGTTGTAGGATCACTGTTACATTGTAACAGTGACCAGCACCAGCTGGTGTTGGAGTAAAAGCAGACTCCTCCACCCTTCGTCTTGCCGGAGAGCTCCGTGTCGCTGTCCGCTCTGAGCAGCTGGAAGCCCTCCAGCTGGAGCGCGGAGTCGGGTGTAGATCCACAGAGCCACGTCCCCGTGAAGCACAAAACGGAGGATGTAGAAAAGTCTCTGTCTCTCCTCACCAGCAGATGGAGTTTGTTCAGTTTGTTCCACAGTGAGCGCATGTTGGAGAGGAAGATGCCCGGCAGCGATGTGCGGGAACCACGCTTTCGGAGCCGCACTAACGAGCCGGCCCGTTTTCCTCTCCGCCAGCCTCTCACCGTGTGAACAAAGGTGGGCGCACCTTTGACTAAAATGTCCAGTAATTCCACAGATGAAATAAGAAAAGTTGGAAGCAACTCCGGAGAAGTTGTTGCACGGATGTTCAAGAGCTCTTCTCTGGAAAAAGAGCTCTGGGAATTGCAGCAGGAAACCAAAATGAACACCAAAAACGACAAAAAACACTGCGCAGCACGTCGCCATGGCAGCCATCCGCGGCGCCATCTTGAATTGTGTGAATAATAGTCTACTGGGTTTGCTTGAGGGGGGCCCAGAGGATTTTTTATGTTGTTAATGTCCAAATGCAGGTGTGATGTTTCAATCTATTTTATTTTGTCTGTGTCTCTGTGTTAAACTTTCTCACATTCTAACAAGAGGTGCTGTTGAAAGAAGGCCCTCTTCCTCAGAATGAGAAAAGCTAATTCAAGCCACATTAAAATGATCAACACAGAGAAGAAGGTCTGGTTTCTGTCATGTTCGGCTTTAAATGTTTGGCCCACATGCAGAAACACTCAGGAAAACAGGTCAGATCACAAGGGTTTATTTAACAGAAACGCGGGAGCACGAAGAAGATCTGTCGCCGCAGATCGGGGAAGCAGCGGGGAACCGAAGTCTGGAGACCGGGTCAGTCACAGAGCACGAGAACCGAACCGGGGAGGTAGTGGTGTGGACTCAGCCGTCCTGCGGAGGTGGTGACAGGCGTCCGGGAGAACTGGGCGGAGGCGGATGGGGTCTGAGCAGCACCGGCGGGTCCAGGGTTCCGGAATGGACAGAGGAAGGAACCAGGAGAGTCCGAGGCGACCAGGGTGAATCCGGGGAGGGGGAGCTCGCGCCAAACTAGGTATCACCAAGGGAGTTGAGGAGGAGATCGCCAGAGCAGAATCTGAGCGGTTGCGGATTCGGGAGCCTGGTCCTCACAGCGCAGAGTCCCACGAGAGAAGGGTTCCAAAGACACGAGTGCACGCGACAAGGTAACACTCTGGCATCCTCCCTCTGTTTCGAGCACGGTTCTTATAGTGCGGCCTGGTGCTGCTGGAGTGTCTGCAGGTGTGTGCACTCCGCCCACCCGTTAACCACGAACACCTGTGGAGAGAGTGGAGGCAGCAGAGCCAGCAGCAAGCTGCACGGCCCTGCTGACTGAGTCCTGACAGTTTCTGTGTTGCTTTCTTTGAAGGGAAAACGTAGGTTAACAAGTTCATGTCGACAAGGTACGACAAGTACCTTAAGGGAAAGTTGAAAAGAACTTTGAGAGAGAGAGAGTTCAACAGGGCGTGAAACCGTTGAGAGGTAAACTGGTGGGGTCCGCGCAGTCTGTGCGGGGGATTCAGCTTGGGCGGATGGGTCGGTTGGCTGGTAGCGGTAGGGGGTCTCCGGACTCCCCCGCCTCCAGTACTGGCCTGTGCCCTGGACGTGGTCCATTTTCCCCGTGGCGGTGCGAAAGTCGCATGCTTTACAGCGCTCCCCCGCCCGCACCTCGTCGACTTTACAGCACTCCCCTGCCCGCACCTCGCCGCTTTACAGCACTCCCCTGCCCGCACCTCGCCGGCTTTACAGCGCTCCCCCGCCCGCACCTCGCCGCTTTACAACGCTCCCCCGCCCGCACCTCGCCGCTTCCGGGGGCCGACTGAGCGAAGTAAGCATTTGTGATCAATACATTCTTTCGCACTGTTACTTACGTAGAAACTAATAAACAGAAGGTCTTCTACATTCTCTGATAGAAGATTATGAAAATATAACGCATACTTCTCACTAGAAATGCCATCGAAATGCAGACAAATGCTGACGCTTTCTTAAAATATTGTTGTGGTGGCTGGGCGGAGCCGCAGCACGGCAGCTCAGACAACGGTACCAGCTGGAGGCAATCAACCTCCAGCTGGGGGGGAGGGAGGACTAACGAGGTGCTCTCTCCCAGGGTTAAAAGGGAGCACGGGAGAAGGACTGGAAAGGCACGGGAGGTGAAGAAGCCACGAGCAGGAGATGGCTGAGATACCAATCAATAAAAGCTTACAATTGTGTTTTTCACAGATAATTCGCCAACAGTCCAACATGTTATTTTTTTTAGCTGAGGGAAACTTCATAGTCACGTGACGTAGTTGCAAGGCAAACGTAGTATTGTCACAATGTGTCACAATTTCGGGGGGCGGGGGACAACACGTGACAATACTACGTTGGTCCCACGTAGCTATTTCATGCTTTTCTTTGAGAACCATGTTTGTCTCGCCCGCACCGTCGGGGAGATGGAGCGTGAGCGCATGTGATAGACCCGAAAGATGGTGAACTATGCCTGGGCAAGGCGAAGCCAGAGGAAACTCTGGTGGAGGCCCGCAGCGGTAGTGATGTGCAAATCGGTCGTGCTACCTGGGTATAGGAACTTGTAACATTTGTTATCATCATTGTGTAATTTTTATGATATAAATTGAGGGAGCAAAAGCAGTATCGGCTCAAATATCGGCTTAAGAAAATCGGCAGCCCATATCGGTCATCGGCACTAAAAAATCCATATCGGTCGATCCCTATTTGATTCCTTCACAAGATGGTGCGTAGAATGTGTCGGCTTTCATCAAAGTAGGCAGAGTTGCTGATTGAAAAAAAAAAACAGCAAAACAGTGCTATTTAGATTTAAGATCTTTCATGCGAAACATTACTGTAACACTACAATGCTATGAGACTAAAAAACTATTTCAATGAACTATAATGTGGCAAGGAATCAGTTCCTCGCAGGCCACTGTTTAGTCTGCTCATCATCTCAGTAGGTTCATACATTCATCCAGTCACTGTATTATTTATTATTTCTGCATATATAATTTAATTTTCAGTCAATTCAAATTCTTGTTTTTATGTTATTATTATGTAGAATTGGTTTGATTTTTACTATATTTGTGCACTTTAACCTCTTTCCCAACAGCAGGACTCATAGAGGATTATCGTACCTGATCTTGATTTATTAGCAGGAAAATGATGGCCATGAATATTTGGACCACTTTATAAATTGTAAGATTGTAAAGAGGTTGATCGTGACTGAATGAAGGGCTAGTCATTCCACAGTGTCAACACAATGAAGTGTTATTGCCCGGCAACTTAAGTGTTATCATCTCGTCAGCTAAGATCAGCTAAAATGTCACTAGCATATTATATAGAGTGTGGGTACTTGGGGGACAGTGCCTGTGGAGTGGCATATCAATCGCACAGCTCTGGCCCCCATGGAAGGCTTATTTCAGGCTGCCACACCAACCTCAAAACTGTAGCTAAATTCGAATATCAAATACACACATGAAACGTTCCAGGCATGCATTGTGCACGGTTGTGAATTTGTAAATTGTGATTGAATTAAATTGAACCTAAAAGTGAAAATGTGCTAAAATTGAAGTGATATTTTTTTTAATTCTCATGGACTTGAGATGTTTCAGTTACATTACTGCTGTTATACTGAGCAATCATGTACATTGTGTAAAGAACCACTTAATTTATACAACTAGTACCCCTTGTCTACATAACCTTAAATATTAAGTAGGCTATTGGTTTGGTCAAATGTAGGCCCTACCCACCATCATTTAACTCATTTAACAGACCAACTCTTGGTCAACCAATTATTTATGATTTAAAGTCAAAACCCAGAGAAGAACTATTCTGATGTTTAAAGCTAATAAGATAAAATAAACAGGTTCTGAATGGGAACATAATTTAAGTTCAAAGGCTATCAAAATCCTATTTAACCAGAGCATGAAATAAACATTCTAGTAACTACAGTACATCGGACACTCTACACCTGGTAATATTAGAGAAATACTGTAGGGATGACAAAACAGACATGGTTGGCCTTGAAAACATATCTAGGTCAGCAGGACTATTACACGCTCTATAAATATGCTGGGAACATGGAAGGTTTAACTATTCAAGATTAGATCTGTACTGGCCGTGCAGCTATGTTCTAGTAGTTGAGGTATTTTTGTCATCACTTCCACTGTTCACAAGGGAGTGGATTGATAATATTCTGTACGTAAGAAGCTAGTATTGTGAGCTCAGAATGGCTGTAGGAGCCGCATTTAAGTTTATGTCTGAGTATTTAAATGACTCATTAAGTGTTGTTTATTTGTGCTTGAATGCAAAGTGTGTCTCCTACAGGACAGGTGGGTGCTCTCATAAGTTGGTGTGCATGGCGCATAGCCGGAGGAGAATTGGGTTAAGCAGATACCATCTTTGAGCTCAGCCTCAGCCCTCTGACAGAGCGTAATTGTGAATGGCATCAGCAGGCTGCAGTAAAACTTTTGGACAATAAAACAGCAGCATGTTATTTGTTCTGAATAAATTCCAAGCCCCGAGTAGACAACAGACTTCTTCTGGTTTTCTTTTTCTGTGAGTCCGACAGATCTTCCTACGTGGTAAAAACGATTGGACTTCTAAACAGGAGTGGAGGAGTTTTACTTTATATTAATTTTTTCAATAACTACGTTGCACATTTTTAACACTTGACCTGAAACTATAAATCCAGATGGGGATTGATGACGTATGATCCCGATCCCTACGGAACATCTTCCAACATGGCTGTTTCTGATATCTACTTACCGATAAGATCTGGTCACCTCGCCTCAGCTCTCCACTCAGGTCAGCCGGCCCACCTGCAAGGATGAAAGAGACAAAGATGCCCTCTCCATCTTCACCGCCCACGATGTTGAAGCCCAAGCCAGTGGAGCCTTTTTGGAGCATCACCTTCCTGGGTTCCCTGTACAGACAGTTCAGATAGTACATGAGCTCGGGGGAGTCGTTCGGTTTTAGCATCTTCGGCTTAGAATGCCTAGCACAGAGTGGTGGAGAACAATAGCGAGGTAGATCGACCAAAGCCTCAGCGATGCTTTGCTCAGGCAACGTAGCTCAAAGACTGGTGGAGCACCACGGGGGATGGTGCTCTACTTAGGATCACTTGTCCCCAATTCAGTTGTGACAGAAAAGGAAACTTGTCACATGCTCACACACAGGCGGGATTTCTCTCTCTCTCTCTCACACACACACACACACACACACACACACACACACACACACACACACACACACACACACACACACACACACACACACACACACACACACACAGATATTAACATACATAAATTGAAGGTCATACCCTTCCATAGAGCTGAAGTTGTATTTGTAAGGGGCAACATGGAAACCGGAGTTGTCTCAGGGCTCCGTAGATGTACAGGCGAGTCGTTCTGGTGGGGGTTTACAATTCTTTATTTATAATTACTGTGCACACACAATTCTCTGAATTCGATCGGCGTCCTGCTCGCTCGCCAGTCTCCTGTCTCATGGCCGCCTCACTCCTAAATACATAGGGTGTGAAGATGCTTAGTTACCCCCAGCTGGCACCGTTCACCGAGCCACTCCCCTCTCTCCCCCCTGCAGCCGAGCCAAAACCACGCCAGCCACCACATACCCCCACCGCCCGACCTAAGGCCCGGCGCATGCTTCTGCGTCTGCGTCTTGCGTCGACAGACTCGTTTCAATTCATGGTTCAAAAAGGCTTGCACGTGTTGCAAAACAATTCACCGCCAGAACACCAGGCGGAGTAACGTTTATTGTCAAAGACAACCTAGAGTGTGACGTCTTTGCGTGAGGAAGTCGTTAGTCGTATTTATCGGATACTTTTTTGCCCCGTGCTTCGCCACTGCTGCTTTTCTTCGTCTCTTTTCGCGGACGTATTTGTCCCGTTTTTTCCTTCACAACTTTGTCCCCCCCCTCGACCGGCAAAACCAACGTTTGCGGAGTTCGGCGTCCACGAATTGGAGCCCATCCGCGCGTCCTTATAATCTGCCAATGACACGTTGTATAAGTGGTCTTATTTACGGTTTTCTTCCAACCAAAGCTCTTCAATCTGATTCATTCTCTTGTGAAATATCTTTGTTTTAATAATGGCGGAATTGCGCTATGAAACCAGAAATGTGAGACTCCGGCAAGGATGTAGTTAGCAGACCAATCACAGTCTTGAGGCTTGCGTTTCGTTGAGCTTGCTTGCGTATCCGTCGACGCAGGGACGCAAGAGGGGGCGGGACGGGACGCAAGGGCTACGCAAGGGACGCTTGCGTCTGTGTGTCCTTGCGTTTCTCCGAAAACGCAGAAGCATAAACTAGGCTGCAACTAGGCTGCGTCAGTCGGCAGAGTAAAAGGGAGAGAAAAGTTAGCGCTGACTATGAGGACGGCATATCAGGTACTGGCTAGGCAATATGATCCTTTAGGGTTCATTGTGCCTTTCACTACACGTGCCAAAGTACTCATCCAGCAGCTATGGTCCAAACAGAGAGGCTGGGATGACCCTGACCTGCCCAAAAAAAATGAACTACAGCACCTCAGCCAGGTATCAATTCCCCGGTATTACTCCCCAGTCTCTGTGGAGGATAAGGACGCCGAGTACAAACTCCATGTCTTCTGTGACACGTCCGAGAGAGCCTACGGAGCAGTGGCCTACCTCATAGTACATGTGGCAGGCAACATTCACACATCCTTTGTGATGGCTAGGTCAAGAGTAGCCCCCAAGAGCCCCCTGGAGGCACGTGGACACCCGAAGCAACCTAGCCGACGACATAACCAGGGGTAAGACTCTCTTGGAGCTGGTAGGTCGATGGAGGCAAGGGCCTCCGTTCCTAAAGCAGAGCACTGAATACTGGCCAAAGAAGCCTGAGCAGGCTACAGCAGTGATCTCAACCGAACTAATCACATTCTGCGGCCTCGCAACGGTGGAACGGTGGCCCGGGGGAACCCCCGACAGCGGAGCAACGGACCCCAGCCCCTCGGCGGCCGGTGGAGCGACAGCCGGCAGAGGAAGGCGCGCAGGGGGAAGTTGGCGACGCGCGGAGGGAGGACGGCGACGCGCAGGAGGCAACGGCCAATCCCGGCCCGGCGGGAGCAGCAGCAGCGGCCGGCAGCGCGCCGGCCAATCCCGGCCCGGCGGGAGCAGCAACAGCCGGCAGCACGTCGGCCGATAACGGCACGGCGGGAGCAGCAGCGGACGCCGAGCGGCCGACCCCAGCCCCGCCGCGACCGCAAAGTCCACGGCGAGAGCAGCGGCGGCGCCTGGAAGCCCGAAGTGGGTGGCGCCTACGGCTGCGCCTGGAGGTCCGTCGGGTCACCTGGAGACCCGCCGCTCCAACATCCCTCCCCGGCGCGGAAAGCCACGCACCGGGCTCCGGCGGGCGGACGAGCCGGAGGTCGGGGACGCAAAGGGCCGCAGGGGCGGCACCTCCCCCCCAGAGGGGGAGTAGGCTAGGCCGGACGGCTCCCCGGCCGAGGTCGGGCGGTGGGGATATATGGCGGCCCCGCCCAACCCCAGCGCCTGGGAAGATGCCAGCTGGTGGTAATCAACCTCCAGCTGGACTAACGAGGTGCTTCTCCCAGGGGTTAAAAGGGAAACACGGGAGAGGCACAGGGGAGAAGAGCACATGGAGACACGACGTCGCGTGCAAGCGATGGCGGCGTATAAACATAATAAAAGGATGGCTTGCACCTTCTCCGCGTCTCAGCGTCCTCCTTCCGGGTCCCCTGAGAACCCAGCCCGTTACAAACCCACTCGTAAAGCAAGCCAGGAGGTTCAGGGGGCGGCCCAGAGTCACCAAGCTACGAATCCTCAAGAAGCGGAGACTATTCTGCTGAGGAAGTGTCAAGCTCATAGCTTCCCAGAGGAGGTCACCGCTCTCAAAGCACAGAAACCTGTGCCAAATCACAGTCGCTTGGTGAGCCTGGCCCCAGAATGGGACCCTTCAACCTGCTTGGTTCGTGTAGGAGGGAGACTGCGAAGGATGCAGAACACAAGCCTAGGAGAGATCCATCCGATTGTGCTCGATCCAAGGCACCCGGCAACAAAACTCCTTATCAAACACATGGACGAACGTCTGCTACATCCGGGTACGGAGCGAGTGTATGCAGAGCTGCGAAGGCAGTACTGGATCTTGCGAGGACAGCAAGCCGTTAGACAACACCACCTCAAGTGTTCATCCTGTCAACGCTGGCGAGCCCAGCCTATGGTCCCGCAGATGGCGGACCACAGCGCCTTCTGTCAGGATCGGTCGAGATGGCGAGGCAGGAAAGGAGAGAGTCACAAAAACAAAAGGAGCGAGAACAAACTATGACGTGGACACTCAGGCAAGACGCTCAACGGCACGACGACATTCAACAATGACACCACCAAGGACAAAAGAAACACATGGCTTAAATACACAAGGGAGGTGCAGGTGATAGGACACAGGTGGAATCACTTAGACAATCACAAGGGGAGACAGGACAAGGCAGGAAGTGAAGTTACCCAGGGACACCAGAGACATGAAACTTCACAATAAGACATGGACGAGACCAAACCATGACAGAACCCCCCCTTCAAGGACCGAATTCCAGACGGTCCTAACGGACCTGAGGGGAGGGCCGAGACGAGGACATGGCAGACAAGGGGTGGGAGGGTGGGAACCCGAAGGCGTTGGTCCCCCCGGAGGACTCCGGCGGGCGAGCGGCCGGGACAGCGGCCGGGCCTCCGGGTCACCGAGGTCAGGCTTGGATGCCTGGGGGTCGCCCGTGATGGCGGCCGGACGTGGCTAACTCGGGGGGCCGGCCGGGACAGTCAGCGGCATCTCTGGCGGCGGCGTGGCTTCAGGCGGCGGCCTCTCCGGCGGCGGCCTCTCCGGCGGCGGCGGCCTCTCCGGCGGCATGGCTTGGGTCGCTGGCCTCTCCGGCGGCGGCGGCGTGGCTTGGGTCGCCGGGCTTGGTGGTGCCGGCTGCGTGGCATGGGGCGCTGTGCTCAGTGGTTCCGGCTGTGTGGCATGGGTCGCAAGGCTCTGTGGCTCCGGCTGCGTGGCATGGGTCGCTGTGCTCGGTGGTTCCGGCTGCGTGGCATGGGTCGCAAGGCTCCGTGACTCTGGCTGCGTGGCATGGGTCGCTAGCTCTGGCTGCGTGGCATGGGTCGCTAGCTCTGGCTGCGTGGCATGGGCCGCCGGGCTCTGTGGCACCGGCTGCAGGCCCGGAAGGGCCGGGCTCAGAAGCCCCGGCCCAACCTCTGCCCCCACCCCCCTCTCAAAGGCTGGATTCCAGACAGCCCCAGAACATAAGGGCGGGGGGGGGGGAACTGCTCAAGGTTGCGTTTAAAGTTCGCCAGCAGCTCCAGAATTTGGTACAAGCCAGATTGGGCGCTACATGGCTGGTGGTGGTACTCTGCTGAGTCCTTAACTGGTGGTGTCATTCTGTCACGATCGGTCGAGATGGCGAGGCAGGAAAGGAGAACTCAAACGCAGAGAGTCACAAAAACAAAAGGACTTTTATAGTCAAAAGGGCGAGAACAAACTATGACGTGGACACTCAGGCAAGACGCTCAACAATGACACCACCACGGACAAGAGAAACACATGGCTCAAATACACAAGGGAGGTGCAGGTGATTGGACACAGGTGGAATCACTTAGACAATCACAAGGGGAGACAGGACAAGGCAGGAAGTGAAGTTACCCAGGGACACCAGAGACATGAAACTTCACAATAAGACATGGACGAGACCAAACCGTGACACCTTTTATTTCCTCTGTCCACCTTTCTATTCGACAGGTGTCGACTGTTTAGGCCCTTACCTGGTCAAAATAGGCAGGAGGACGGAAAAGCGCGGCGGCGCCATCTTTAAGTGTCTCACGACCAGCGGCAACCACATAAAACTTCTAAACTCTCTGGATGTAGACGCCTTCCTTCTTGCTCTTCGGTGGTTCATCGCGAGACGAGGCAGACTGAAAGAGTTACTCTCCGACTGCGGTACCAATTTCCGTGGTGCTGAGCGGGAACTTTGTGAGGCATTCGCAGCCATGGAACCACAGCAGAAGGAACAGCTGACGGGATACCAGATCGACCTCAAGTTCAACCCACCTAGCGCCCCTTGCTTTGGTGGAATATGGGAGAGTGAAGTTCGTTCCATAAAGGCTGGCCTTCAAGTGGCAATTGGGAGCCAGTCAGTCTCCGAAGATGTCCTCTACACAACCTTAGTAGAGGTCGAAAGAATCCTCAACTCAAAACCACTAGGGTATGTGTCAGCTGACGTCGCTGACCCCGACCCCGTAACTCCTAACTGCTCATGGGGCGGCGGGATCCCTCCCTACCTCAAGTGGCCTATGCTCCAGCATGCATAGGAAGACTGAGATGGCGGCACTGTCAAGCGCTTGTGGACAAGTTCTGGATCCAGTTCACGCGGAACTATTTGCCCACTATTCAGACACGGCAGAAATGGCAGAAGGCCGTTGATAACATTGCTGTTGACGCAGTCGTTCTGATTGTTGACCCATCGCTTCCCAGAGCTAAGTGGCCGATTGGGGGTTCTGTTACATTGCTGTTCGAGTAACAGCCCAGTGTTAAACTAAGTTGCTAATCTGGCTAGCGAGCCTGCATTGTTGTTGAAGCTATGTGTATTACCACTTTGTTAACTACTCAATTATTCAATACTGTAAGCTGTTTTCTGTGTTTATTTCAGAAACTCTATCCATCTATCAATCACTCCATCCATTCATTCTGTCGATTTATCTGTGAGCCTGCATTAACGGGCAAATACAGAATATTGTGGAACAAACCGGATGTCTGCGTGTTCTCTGACCGGAATCCTGTAGTGGTCAATATCCAACAATAAATCAGCACTTCAGGGGACGAATCCCCAACACCCAGTAACCCGTAAAGTTCTCTCAGTGTGCGCGACATGAACGAGGTGCCCCGGTCTGTTAGAATCTCTTTCGGGATTCCAACCTGAGAGATGACCTGAAACAGAGCCTGCGCGACGCTCTTTGCAGAGATATTGCGCAACGGCACTGCCTCCGGATATTGGGTTGCGTAATCCATGAGGACCAACACAAAGCGATATCCGCGTGCACTCCGGTGGAATGGCCCGATGAGGTCCATGCCGATGCGCTCGAACGGGACCTCCACCAAAGGTAGAGGCCGCAACGAGGCCCTCGGAATGGCCGGTGAATTAACTAATTGACACTCCGGGCAGGACGCACGCCAGCGGCGCGTGTCTCCCCGGATGCCTGGCCAGTAAAATCGGGCCATTATCCATTTTCCCGTATCCCATGTGACCCGCCCTCGGATTATAGTGAGCCGTCTGGAAAATCATTTTCCAGACGGCTTTTTGGCACCAGCAACTGGGTGTTTTCCTGCCCTGTCCGAGTGTCACGACTCACCCTATGCAGTCTGTCCCTAATCAATGAAAAGTGCGGATACGACTGTGCTGCGTCAGGGCGCACCAGTTGACCATCAATTCTTATCACTTGGTCGTAGGCTGAGCGTAGAGTATCGTCACGAGACTGCTCGAGTGGAAAATCTTCCATGGAGCGAAACTCAGGAACCGATGGGAGTCTCTAACAGGGGCTCCGCCGATTCCCCTTCGCTTCCCCCGGCAGCGTCGGACGACCTCGCGTCACCACTAAGCACAGCACACATACCGCATGTCACTGTCGGTCGTGAACACACCCCCGCAGTCTGCCCCATTAGCGTGTTAAATCCCGGCCAATCTGTTCCCCAAATTACGGGGTGCGTCAGGCGGGAGCTAACCGCGACCTTCACACTATGCTTTTTTCCCCCTGTACCTAATTTCTAACGCAGTGCATCGCTCCCGGACCGGGGGAGGTTGATGGAGCGCCGGCAACCCGGATCAACTGTCCCACCTCCATCAGTGGAAGGTTCATTGCCTCCAGCTGGCACCATTCCCCGAGCCACTCTCTCCCCCCTGCAGCCCAGCCGAAACCACACCCGCCACCACAAACATCTCATCTAACATTCTAAACAACACTGAAATCAAACTATTTCCTCATGAATGCAGCATAGTACCACTTGGTGGTGAATACAGAAACTACAGGAACATAAATTTGCTTTTCTTCTTAAGTCAAGTCCTCAGTTTCTGAAACAAAACTGGTGGTTATAACTCATGACCAAATCGCCAAACTGTACAACTTTTTCTTTATGACGACCATCTCTCGTGAATAAAGACAGAGTAAATTCAGTCACCAATAACAGATTTGGATGTGTTAATTCATTATTCAATACAATGTTCCCTCCCTTTTTAACAAAACCATTTGCAAAGATATGTTGATCCCCCACAGACCAAATTGGTTCCTTGGATTGTTAAATTCATAGAACAGTGTCAGCTGTTCAGCTAAGAGAATCTAATACTAGTACAGTGTATTCCAACTAATTCACCACTAACAGGCAGTTTTATTTATGGGAAGCAGAACAAATATGTTCGGACTAGGCAGGCAGCAATATATGTATATAGTAGTGCTGTCAAAAATAGCGCGTTAATGGCGTTAATTAGATGCATTAACGCATTTCACGCATGCGCAGTGTGACAAATTATTCAGGTCAGGAGAGTACCTCTTCCTCTAGGGCAGTGGTTCTCAACCAGTGTCCACGCCCCTCCCGCTCCCCACGCATGTTGAAATGCGGTTGTGGTTGGACTATTATAACAAACAAATCCTCCTCCTGGCGACTTTTCTGTCAAAAGTGACTAGAGACAAACCTAGTGACATGTATACAGCATATTTCTCATCATTTAAACAAGTCTCCTGAAGAGAAACCGTATCGCTCTCTCCCCCTCTGCCTGCTGCGCTGCGCTGTGGACGTGTGTGTGAGAGAGAGAGAGAGAGAGAGAGAGAGAGAGAGAGAGAGAGAGAGAGAGAGAGAGATAGCCCTCTCAGAAACGTTTTCAAGTCACTTTTTTAGAGTTTTACTTGCCAACACTCCCGTTTTTCCAGAGAGTTTCCCGTTTTTTTACCACTATCACCCGGAAACCTGCCGGTTTGTTATTTCTCCCGGTGCGCCCCCCCCCTCTCCGTCAACAACTCAGATCAGAAAGCGAGCGAGAAAAATGCCCCCCCTCGTCGACAATTCCCGCACTCGGATCTCCCGTATTTTCGTAACCTAATGTGTTGGCAGGTTTGGTTTAGTCCCATAATGGAATCATCCTTTTTTTCCGTCTCCTAGCACCTCTTCTATGCCTGCACTCACTTGGGAACAATGTGCAAATAGTGATTAATCATAATTAATCCACTGAAAATGATTAATTTAATTTGATTAAAAATTTTAATCATTTGACAGCCCTAGTATATAGACATGAAAGCATCATTGTGTTGTAAAACCTGTAAAAAAAAGGAATAATCACAGAGCGGTGGTATGAGGTTAGAGGTCAAGGTTGAAATGCAGGTAAATTTGCCAGCATTTGGCAGGTTTGGTTTAGTCCCATAATGGAATCATCCTTTTTTTCCGTCTCCTAGCACCTCTTCTATGCCTGCACTCACTTGGGAACAATGTGCAAATAGTGATTAATCATAATTAATCCACTGAAAATGATTAATTTAATTTGATTAAAAATTTTAATCATTTGACAGCCCTAGTATATAGACATGAAAGCATCATTGTGTTGTAAAACCTGTAAAAAAAAGGAATAATCACAGAGCGGTGGTATGAGGTTAGAGGTCAAGGTTGAAATGCAGGTAAATTTGCCAGCATGGACATTTATCATCACATCAAGATCATTCCATGACTTTACATTTCCATGTGGTTAACATGGCAGCTAGGCACCTCATTCACATCTCTTCCTTCCATATCGACTCCACCAAACAGTGAGCGAGAGACCGAGCCGTGGGGATGCAGGAATTGTACTCGCTCATCCTTCAAAGAAGATGGAAATACTTACATATTATTTACTAATGTAAATGATTTGAAAAATGATTTTGTTTTAACTTGTCTAATGAGTGCTAACACGATTAAAGTAACGTACTTTAATAAAACAATTATTCTGAAGTAGACCTTTAGCTCACTGAAGTAGATATGTAGATATGACAAGTATGACTTTTACTTGTAACATACTATAGCGTAGTACTACGTAGTATTTCTTCCCTCACTGGATGATATTGTGTAGGTGATCCCGCTACAAGGCTCTGGCTTACTCAGAAGAGAGGGAAGAAGAGGTAAGGAGGGACATAGGAGCTTTGTTACCATGTCATGCCATTCATATGGAGGGATGGGACATACTTGTGGAGGTGGTGGTGGAAAGTACCTGGTAAAGTCCGAGTCAGGGAACAGGCTTATGTGATAGGGGAGTGGGACGGAGTGTAGGAGGCTTTTGTCACAGTCCACTGGGGAATTGTGTCTGGGGGAGGGTGCTTTGTCACATAGTTTGTTCACAGTGCTGTAAACTGGCTCAGGAGGCCTACAGGGGAGTGAGAGACAAGAGCAGAGAGGTTAGTGTCCAGAGAGAACGTCGGGGACGAAGGGTCAGGGATAAACATTGATAATGTAGACCAGGGGTGTCAAACTCATTTTAGGTTCGGGCCAGATACTGCCCACTTTGATCTCAAGTGGGCCAGACCGCGCGGATGGTCCAGCCGACGCGGGGGGATTTGGCGCTAATGGTCCGGGGGAAGTCCCCCCCTTCCCATCCTCCTCCCCCTCCCGTTCGGACAGTTCACCTGCAATAACAATACGGAACAACATCGCTGCATACCGGGAGCGCAAAACGAATCGGAAAAAAAAAACAGCGAGCCTCTCGTCTGTCAGAAGCGATTTGCCAAAGGCAGGTGCTCTACCGGCACCGCGTCAGTAAATGACGTGTTCTGGTCTAACGCATGAGCTCACTCACAGACTGCGCCCCCCCAGTGAAATCTTTAGGAAAAGCAGCTACTTTTATAGGAATGCGATTTATCTTTTCGAAGTTCTCACAACAGCAAATTCATCCGGCGGGCCACACTGGACCCCACCGGGGACCGGATTTGGCCCACGGGCCTTGAGTTTGACACCTATGATGTAGACATACAAATGAAAGACTAAGAATAATAGGAATAAAGCAGCAGAAGACATGGCAGAGAGAGTGGCTACCTATGGTAAGTGGTTCTCGCTGGTCATTAAAGTCAAAGCATGCCTTACATGTTGTAAAGAGAACCTTAGCTATTCCTATCTTACCAATGTTAGGCTACCAATGACAAGAATTGTTTCTATCCGCCTGTTAGAATCATTTTTGATCAATTGATTAATCTTCCAGCCACTAAAATATCAGGAATGATAGGAAATGCTCAGGGCCATTTCTCACGGTCCACAGTGATGACATCACTAACAATTTTATCTAACAGTTTAAACCACAAAAAGGTTCTGTTTACTATGAAAAGAACAGAATGTAAAAGGACTTTAATTGAGGGTAATCATAAGGTCAACAAAAGCAATTCTCTCTTATTTCAAATGTCATATTCTTGCTTTAATGTGTAGCATTCTATTTGAACCGAGTCATCTATTAGAGACACCCTTTGCTCAGATGACGATGAGATTATTTCAGAGCCAGGCACCAAAGAAGCCTCTTGTGATGTCATAATTATAACATGTGGAGCAATGTCTCTAGAGACAATGAGAGGGCGGTTGGTTCCGTGTTGTTTTCTTTTCTTTATACCCAAATTAGTTTTGTCTATTTATGTCCTCAGTGTTGAAACAGAAAATGTACCATATCCTAAAAACATTTCCCAGGGCTCTCAGTGTCATCTAGGCAATCTTTAACACATTATCTATAGAGCAGTTCCACATGTTATACTTGATGACATCATGCATTTAGAATTTAGCTCTGTATTTAAGGTTTTTGTTTATTTTCCCAAATATTCTTGGACTATCTTGGAACACAGTAATGGAGTACTGAAGGGATGATGCATTTTTGTAGGCCAACAAGGAAGTTGGCATTGGACTGGTTCCCTTAAAAAAAAAAAGGGATTTTACAAGCTGTCATGACAGGTTGAAAATTAACGCTAGAAGGTTAACAAGTGGGTTGATATCCGATGCCCAGGGTCACTGATTAAACAATGGTGTCGTAAAAATTGGGACTGAGAATATGTTCAGACATCTAGCCAACACCAAAGACAAAAAAACACGAGTTTGAGTCGAGAGAACCTGAAATGATATTAAACTCATTCTTGCAGCGATCTTTAACATGTATGAATCCTGAAAATGGCCTTAGTAAATTAACTTGTTTCACCAAGGAATTATCTTGTCCTCTATACAACATAAGAATGCCTGTCAATATTGCAAAAAGTCACCTGATGTTGTAGATAATAAAAAAACGTCTAAATATCTCACCTTAACTGGAAGTGCACGAAATCAAACTTGTGACCCTCCCCGTCATCTAACAAAGGATTTCTAATGGGATGGAAAGAGTGAGCTTTTATAACCAATAATTGGTAATCATCTGTTATCGTAACACGCTGCATTATTGCCAAGTGAATTCTCACCATTGATTTTCTCACAAATGTATGGCACGCTACATAGAAGAAAACAAGACAACTGACAACAGATAAGCCATGCCCTTAAAAGTATTGAGGGTTTGATGGTGAACATCGTCACCGGACAACAGAATGAGTTCTTTCTTTCTCTCTGTGTTTGCATCATATTTGTACAAGAATTCATTGTCACCATGAAACTCTTTCTTGGTTGACTGTGGATGAAGAAGGAAACAAAAAACATCTGGGACCCCCATAATAATGGTGACACTTAATCACACACTACCGTCCTTAACATCTAAGCATCCAGAGAAGAAAATGACACGCCAGGCATTTACAGAGGCGATTATCTTTCAGACAAGGTTGCAGTTGGGGATCGGGCAAAAGACTGGGTACACACTGGATTGGGCGCTAGTCTGGCACGTACACAGCCTATAATAAAGGGCTGAGGAGAGTTATGGTTGGTTCGCCCTCTACTGCATCTTGTGAGATGAGCTGCACTTGAAAAAAGCCAAAGACATGACTAATTATTAGGGCTATCAAAAATAGTGCACTAACGGCGTTAATTACGTCAATTTTTTTTAACGCATTTCACGCATGCGCAGTGTGACAAATTATTCAGGTCAGGAAAGTACCTCTTCCTCTAGGGCAGTGGTTCTTAACCGGTGTCCGCGCCCCTCCCGCTCCCCGCGCATGTTGAAATGCGGTTGTGGTTGGACTATGTTAACAAACAAATCCTCCTCCTGGCGACTTTTGTGTCAAAAGCGACTAGAGACAAATCTAGTGACATGTATACAGCATATTTCTCATCATTTAAACAAGTCTCCTGAAGAGAAACCGTATCGCTCTCTCCCCCCTCTGCCTGCTGCGCTGTGGACGTGTGTGTGAGAGAGAGAGAGAGAGAGAGAGATGCTCAGCGCACTTTTTTGTTTTACCGGCCAACGCTCCCGTTTGTTATTTCTCCTGGGAAACGTCGCATATGTGGATTAATCATGATTAATCCACGGAAATCTCTCTAATTCATTTGATTAAAAATGTTAATCATTTGACAGCCCTACTAATTATATCTCAATACATTGTCTAATTGTCTAAATTGTTTTTATTGTATCTGAGTCTGCCCTGGTGTCAAAGACAAATTTCTGTCACTTGCGACAGACAATAGATTTTTTCTTATCTTATCAACACGATTAACCAACATGGCAGCGTTATCAAGAAAATATAGATGTGAATGTTGAGTCCACTTCTGGTGAAAACACGCAGCAGAGACCAGAGAGGAGGCCTTACATTCCAGGGTGGAGTCTTAATCTATGGTAATGGTCACAGATCAGACATGTGAAGGTCTTTTAATTTATTATGGGAAATATTTCACGCCAGCTGTTTTTCTATTCTGAAAGTGGGATTCTGTGACTGTGCTGAGTTTCAATTGAGAATGAGAACATACGTGACGATTTGGGAGGGCTCTGAGCCCGTCCGCCCTTTTTGGTCTACCACACTATACGGACCTGGAAAGACATCGCGGAATTATAATAACTACTAAACGTAGAAATCACGAGGAAATTAGTGAGAAATGGAGAAAAAGGCAGCGAAAGAAAAGACCTTGCAGGGAGAAACTTACTAGCAGCACTAAGCGGAGGTATTTAGAGAAGCTGGCTGATTAACAACGTCGACCCATACGAGCTGCCTGCAGCAGAGACCTAGACTCTTTACCACCTTGTACCTACATGGAGATTGTTAATTACTTGGTTTTGGGCATCAGTTACTACACTATGCAAGAATTCAAAAGCATGAAATCGAACGTCGGCTGGGTGGAAGACTTGGTCCTCTACAAGCCCGCAAACACGGCAGGATTTTATTTCAGCTAGCCTGCTATGGTATGGTGATTTCTCCTAATTCGGTTAATTAAGGCTTTAAGATCAATTTCCAAATTGTATTCCTCTTTTTAGTAAACGTTTGCATGGGTGTATTCACTTATGCCTAGCTAGCATTGTAGTTAGCTAGCAGGCTATGCAACAACGTTAGGTGTACTACTTGGCTTTAAGAGCCGACAACGTAAACACATTTAAATATATTTTAAGAGAACTAAACCGAATGAAAATGCAGAGAACGCACTCTCATCGACGGGGAGATGCGGTCGAAAGTAATGTCCTTGTGGTGGCTGAGCGGGGTTTTCAGGACGTCTGCAGCGGAGAGAGAGGAACGGTGCCAGCTGGAGGCAATTAACCTCCAGCTGGGGGGAATTAACGGTGTGCTCTCTCCCAGTTCTTAAACAAGCATGGGAGAGCGAGCGGGAGGACTGGCTGACACACAGCTCGAGACGAGAGTCTGTCTCAGACCTGGAGACACGGAGCCACGTGCAAATAATGGCTGATTCTGAATTTAATAAAAGACTGGCTTGTACTTGGACCCTGCCTCTGCCTCCTCATTCCGGGTCACCTGAGTACCCACGTCCCTACAGTCCTTTAATTGCAGCTACCCAAGAAATCTGACGTCACATTAGAGACATAGTCTCCTTCATGCTGTTTCCATGAAGGGATACGAAAAAACTAGGGCTGTCAAATGATTACAATTTTTAATCAAATTAATCCGAGTTTTCAGTGGATTAATCATGATTAATCCACATATGCAACGTTTCCCATTAATTACTCAGCATCATTTGTATTTGAGAAAATAAAAACTTCATCCGATGTTTAATGGGAATAAAATAGCCTTAGACCGCCTACTTACTACGTTCCTGTCACTACCGACTAACTGAGTCGAGTGCAGATCGCACAGCGCTAGCACGCAGTGGACCAAACCACTGTGAGGCAAGGGAGGGGGGACTTAAAATGTTTCGAAACTTAAAAAGCATTTTCGGGGGTTTGTATTTTTTTACTTCTTACACAGATAGTGTAAGTATACATCATTATGTTATTTACAATACACACCATTGTTTAATGATATTTCTAGGGGGGGACAACCCTTAGATGGGGCGGTCCTGACTCCCCTGGGATTTACGCCCTCGTCTCTCTCTCTCTCACACACACACACACGACAAACATCTAATTAACGCCGTTAGTGCACTATTTTTGACAGCCCTAGAAAAAACACATAGTTCCTACGGTTTCCACGAAAATCGTGTGTGGAACTGAAGTTTTTGACACAGCAGTGTCTTCCAGGCATTCTGAAATAGTTAATTTTAGACTAGACTAGCGAAAAACAGATGAACCTCCTCTGCTACCAACACAAACAATGAACACTAGCAGCTCAAAATGGCGAAAGGAGGCGGGGCGCTGTGCCGTGACGACATCTGCTCATTTGCAATAAAGACCCACTGATGTGGGGTCTACAGAGGTCTGTGCAGATGGGTCCGTTTCTCCTGCTGAGTGATTGCCAGTGAAATGGGCTCAGCGAATCTCACCAAAGCCCGGTGACGTTTGAGGACCCTGAGAGAATAAGGTTTACAAGTTTTTTCCAAGAAGATGAATGAAAAATGATGCCAACACAGAGAGCTACTAAACAACTATTTAGTGCCAATATTTGATCTTCATCCACTATATAACCAGGGTGCGATTTGTAAGGTGGGATGGTGGGATTTACCCCGCCTCTGGTTTTCCTTTCCCCCCCTCTGCTAAATTATTTTTATCTCCGCTGGGGACAAGGATTTCCCCCCTTGATAGCGATGAATGCAAGTTAACTGCTCGCCTACTTAAACTCTTGAAATCTAACGGTCTTCGGTGTCAATACATCAGAGCAGCTATTCAGTAGCCTTCTGACAGACGGCGCATATTTCTGAACGTCATCCAACACAATTGTAACATTTTAGTGCGGGAACTTCGCAGGGAAAACAGCGCTGAACCAAACAAATGCGTTCAGAGCAGCATATCGTCCTACTTTACAGGACCCAATAATAAAAAACTAAATTAACATTAAAAGTGTTGCCATGTTGTGATGGGGACTAATCCACGGACCCGAAAAAGGGCCGGTCTACCCTTTGCATTTTTCTCCCTAGTTATGCAAGCTAAAAGTCCAATGTTCTTGTCTATGAATAAAGGAAAAAAACCATCCCCCCCTCTTTTTTTTTGTCAAATCGCACCCTGTATAGAACAGCCATAGAATTGGGTCAAATCAATTTGGTTTGTCTGACTGTATGTGTAAAACCGCATTCAGAGCATCTGTCAGAGTGCTTTACTTTAGGGGCAGAGACGTCAGGCACCTTGGCCAAGCAAATAGTAAACCTCTTAACTCCAGAGAGAATGGAAGACTAATCCTTTATTCCACAAAGCTTTACATGGGGGCTCCTTCACTTATCCTGCCATACTAGTTTTTGTTATCACTGCTACACTATTCCTTCAACCCTCTTTATGTACAACACAATTATAGCCACAGCAAAACAACAATGACCTCATCTAACTGACAAGCAGTTTGTGTGTGTGTGTGTGTGTGTGTGTGTGTGTGCGTGTGTGCTGTAGTTCATTGAGAAACATACAATCAATAAAAGACTTACGTCTGAAGTCCTGCCTCTCCCCTCCACCAACGTTGCTCTTAGATTTGACTCGTGAGGAAATATAGTAACATGCAGTGCCTCTGATTATCAACAGTGACCTGTGTGCGCTGTCCCTCTAGAACAGGGGTGTCCAAACTTTTTTCCAGAGGGCCACAAACAGAAAAATATACGATGGACTGAGCCACTCACTGGACGTGAGGTGCGCTGCCTCACTTCTAATATTGGAAAAATCAATCAAATGTAGGTAAATTACGTCTGATAATTGAACAAAAAGCCTCCATCATAGCTCTCCATTGGTAGATTTTCAGCCTCTGATTGGTTCATAGGGTGCTGAGCCCCCTTCATGGTCCTTTATGAAGGGAGAGACAAGAAGAGAAATCAGGGATGTGGATATTTCAAGCTTATTACACAAATAAATTATTGGGATTGTTAACGCATCAAATAACGTTTGTTAAAAAATTGTCGTCAACTTTAATTGAGTGAATTTATTAAGTGGATGGCGGGCCGCAGTTGGCCCGCAGTTTGGACACCTCTGCTCTCTGTGAAGAGGTCCAGTTAGAGAAAATTTCTGGAAGCAGATGTCCAGAAGATCATATTGTGACTACTTAGTCACAATATGATCAAATAATCAAATTAATTCTGTATGATTCTTTTTTGACAATATTTATTGTCACATAACAAAGAACTGAACATATATGTTTATCTGAAAATATAAATAATGTTCTCTCAATTAACTAAATAAAAGTAGGGCTGCAATAATAGAATCAAAACGGGAAGATAAGCTTGAATTTCCCCTTTTCTGCTTCATATTTGGACTTGAGAGTCTCAGAAAACTATAAATAATAAATCTAAACACATTATAACATTTGAACAGTTGAATAAAATACATACATTCACTCTTTTGGGAGAATTAACATCTAGTTTTCTCTGCCAGGATGTTAAACCTGGGCATAAATGGATCAGGCCGTTCTCCTCCTCACGTGGATGAGCTCATTGCACCTCATGATGACGCTTCAACAGGTTTTTCGCTATATTTCTCTTCTTCCTACCGCCTTCTTATTTGTAATTTAGCACTACACCTCTTGGCTGTCCGTACTAATCACGATCCTGCAAAGACTCGATTGGTTGAGTAGTACCACGTGGGATGGTTTAACTCGAATGCAATTGGTCTGTGCTTTAAGCTACTGCTGTGAAGACCACCAAAGCTGCGCAGTTTAAATCACAACCGTCTTTTTTTTAGCTTTTGGTCAGGGTCCGGATGGGACGGTTTCTGGGGCCTGATCCGGACCGTGGTCCGCAAGATAGTGACCTCTGTAGAAGTATAGAAGTTCATAGACAGTATTTTGATTACATATCCATTCAGTTTGAATTTGATGAAAATTAAGAAATGTTTTATTGTTGTTCTTCTTGCTGTTTTGTTTTTAAGATGTATTATTTTTGTTTTCATGTGGCGAAACTTTTATGTTTTTGTTATTGTGGCTTGGCTAAGTCTTTCTTGTTACAAGATCACAACTTTTTGCTGTCCTGGCTCATGGTAGAACGAGCTCTCTAATGACACTAGGACCACAGAGGCTCTTTACATCTTCCGCCATAAACTAAGGACATACCTCTTCAGACTAAAAAACACAAAACAAATAGTAAAACTTGAATTGTACTTATCATAGCAAATTGTAAATCGGCTTATTTGATGAAATTGCACTTTCTTCTTCTTCTGGGTTAGTATCCTTATGATTGAAATGCACTTATTGTAAGTCGCTTTGGATAAAAGCATCAGCTAAATGACATGAAATTTAACAGTCAGTATCTAAAGCACGTATGGGGCTGGACACCTTTACAGCACTTTATCCCGTCGGTTAATGGATTATAGATTATTCATAAACTGTAGGGTCTACCCGACTGACAATATCTGTCGCTTTACAGGACTGCTTTATTGAAATAATGGTTGCAGCAACGTAGCATATGAGCAAAGCTTATCTTTACAGTAGACACTAATATATTCTGCAACAATAGTCATGGGCCAGAGAGAACAGCTGACCTGCTTTTTTAGAGATTTTGTTTAAAACAATAAACACAACAAAAGCCAAAACAGAAAACACAGGCTGCCATTATGATACCTCATTTCCAATGATCATAACCCACATTTCATAACGCCTTTCACACCCACAGCTCATAGCACACACACTGTAAACCCAGATTTTGTTTCTTCTTAAACTTACGAGTGATCATTACTTATTATTTTATGTTTTTACAAAACCTGCTATCATTACTAAACAACACTAGTTGTTTGTACTAATTTAGCTGAAAAATTCATTGCACTAATCATGTTTAGTAGAGATAACTCTGTATGGTAAGTTTTAAAAGAAAGGGGAGGGGCTAATTCAAAAACCTGCCTGGTCACGTGAAAGACCAACGTCTAGCACGTCAAACGTTGATTTAGTGGTATCCGACTGTTCCTTTTACTGCGTGTTTATTGAATCAGGGAAAAGTTCCCCTCCAAGTTTGGGAGAGGAGTGAGCAAGGCTGGGATATATTGTTAATGTGCACATTAACATTTGAACAACGTTACCATGAGTGAACAGAGTTGTCAGAACGCAACACCAGTCAAACGTTTAACTCCTGCGTTTTGTTTTAAGCGCCTCAAAATCAGGTGTGCCCGTTGTATGAAAATGGTTCTAAAATAGGCCATTCATTGAAGGGGCACCTTACAATTCGGTGCGCCATAGAGCGCCGAAAATACAGTAGCTATAACAAGTCATAATAATAAATATATACAGCAAACATAAGGTTCCACGTTAATACAACTCAACACGTGTAGTTTTAGCTTGTGTAAAAACGTAAGTGGGATAAGGCAACGAGTTTTTACGCGATTTGTGAGTAAAGTCAACTAACTTGGGTTTACAGTGCAGCACAGACACTACAGTTCCCTATCAGGGAACTTCGAGCTGCGTGAAACCCTATGGGAACGCCTCTGCGTGACTACGTCAGGAAGCACGTGTGAAATCAGTCCTATAGCGAGATGCCACGTCATAGGCGGGTGACGTCGAGACCAGGAAGCATAAAGAGCCCCAAGACACAAGCTCATTCATCTCTGTGCCTTCATCAAGCGTGTTGTGTGAATCAAAAGTCCTTACGGTTATCGTACTATGGCGAACAAGCAACGCTTCTTTCAGTGTGCTTCTACCTGTACCCGCTCTATTACGGGAGGGAATACGCACCAACTGTGCGTTGTTTGTTTGGGAGCGGAGCATGCCCAGCTGGCTCTCGAGGGACCGGGCTTTGTGCATTGCAACGTCTTCCTATGCGGACGCCGCTTCCGTCGGCTGCTTTTTGAGGATTGCGGATCGGCTCGCGCTTCCCACGGAATACGATCTATGTGGGATTGAGACAGCTTTTCAGGCTTTTCCGGTTTACAGACCTAGTTTCTCTCCTCTCGTCGGCGCTCCCTTGGAGATCCCGACCAGGACGGACTTGCCCTTGTAGGCGTCGGGGTCGATCCGTTACCCCTGCACGGAGCTATGGAAACTGGGCGCCCACCTCTTAAGATCTGCTCTCTCGGCCGAGGTCATTGAGACCATCCTCCACTCAGAGCTCCAGCCACAAGGAAAGCGTATGCCGCTAGGTGTAAACTCTTCACCTCTTGGTGTGGAGAACGTCAACTAAACCCAGTCTAACTGCCCGGTGTTTGCGGTACTGGTGTTCCTGCAGGAACGTTTCTCCACAGGTCTATCCCCGTCCGCACTAAAAAGTGTACGTGGCGGTCTTGAAAAGAGAGAGGAAGATTCAGTGACCCAGGCCCTGCTGAGGGGAGTTCTCTGGGGTGACAACCGCTGGTATCCCGCTTCCTTCGTGGTACACTGAGGCTGAAGCCTGCAGCCTACACAAGCGTACCTTCTTGGGAGAGCCGGGCCGTTGTGCTGTATGGTCTCTCCCGTGCTCCGTTTCAGCCCTTTGAGGAGGTCGCAGGGGCGGCTCTTAAGACAACCTTTCTGCTTGCAGATCTCCAATTCTCTATCAGGAAAAAATATTGCAAGCCCTCTCTGTGTCTCCTTCGTGCTTGGAATTCTCACCCGGCATGGTGAAGGCGTTCTTACTACCTTCTCCCGGTTATATTCCTAAGGTTCCTGCTAATACTGTCGGACCTTCTTGCTGCAGGCCTTCTGTCCTCCTTTCTGACGTCGGATAAGATGAAGCTGAACCTCTTGTACCCGGTTAGGGCCTTAGACGCTTACGTCCACAGAACTGCCCTGTGTAGACGTTCCGAACAGCTGTTCATGTACTTCGGACCACCCAACATCAGGGGTCATGTGTCTAGATTGAGGATAAGCCTGTGGGTGGTTAAGACCATCTCACTCTACCAGGGGTATGGCATCTTTTACAGCCCTCTTGTAGCGCTACGCAACGTTATATTGCGGCAGGCTGGCCTCTCCGCACACGTTCGTGAGATTTATTGCCTTGACCTTAGCTCTACGCCAGGAGCGCAGATGCTTTCGATTTCACACGACGGACACTGGCTCGTATGGCGGAGTGGGTATTGGCGTTCCCATAGCGTTTCACGCAGCTCGTAGTTCCCTGATAGGGAACGTCTCTGGTTACGTATGTAACCTTAGTTCCCTGAGGGGAACGAGACGCTGCGTGTTTATGCCATACTCCCGGCATGCCCGTGGCACTTGATTCGGCCTTTCAGAGATGAATGGGCTGGTGTTCTGGGGCTCTTTATGCTTCCTGGTCTCGACGTCACCCGCCTATGACGTGCCATCTCGCCATTGGACTGATTTCACACGTGCTTCATGACGCAGTCACGCAGAGGCGTTCCCATAGCGTTTCACACAGCGTCTCGTTCCCCTCAGGGAACTAAGGTTACATACGTAACCAGAGACGTTCTATGGATCTGATATGCATAATGCTCCAGTGGGTTGCAGACGGGCGTCACAATGGCTCTAAACAACATGTTCTGATAGTAATTATAAAAAGACAAACACGGCACTACAGCAGACAAATTATTATTTTTTGAGCTGTAATTACTGAAAGAAAGAAAAACCATCCAACCTGTTTATATCCTCTTCTCCAAGTAAGTGCTTCGGGAGAGGGGAATAACTTCGAGGGGAGATTATAGGGAGACCAGACTTGTACTCCAGAGTGCCGCTGTTTGCTGGGGAAGAGATATGATTTTCCATAGCTGGAGAGAAAGCTGTGGAGGAAGAGAGAGAGAGAGAGAGAGAGTCTGCTTTAACAGAAGAAATAGCTGGGACATACTTCAATGATGCAAAGACAGTCACAATTAACATAATGTGCTCCTATTTAGTTCTAAAATACAACAATTTGGGGGTTCAAATCTAACTTCAGCAGTATATATCCATACACTAGGTGCTCTCTCACACAAGGGTTAATAATAATGAATATGAAATATACACTTTTTTTAATTAAGTGGGATTTTACACAAGATTAATTTTTAAAATAAAAAACTTTTTAATAATTTAATAAATAACGTTGCCTAGTTTGTGCAGCTAAAGTTAGCTAACAGCTAACTTATGCATTCAGCAACATTCATATATTAAACTGGCTAAGTCCAGATCAGTCATGAATCATGAGACAGAAAGAGAGGGAGGAATTGAGGTTGGTAGAAACAGAGAGTTAATGCTCACGTCTTCCCCCCCTCTCTCCGTCTCTCTCTTGCTGCAGTCTGAAGCACCATCATTGCGTGTGAAATCCTAAGATAGACTCCTCCCCTTTTTATTCAAATCTGTTTCTGAAACTATACATGTGCCACTATTTGTTCTCTACGTAGTTTACTGTGTTTAAGTCATTTCAAATGTCCTTACTTGAATGTAAAGCTTATGCGTGTGTCCTGGCCATACATTTATGTTTAAAAGTAACTGGAATTCATTGAAATGTTGTAGTAGTGTTTCAGGGCTTTTTCATACCTATAGTTTGTTTTGTTTGTGGATTAATATGATACAATACTGCAGTTACCATTTTGTTCAGTTTTTATTGAAACAGCAAGATTTATCAGCCGTTTAGATATTGTAAACAAACACCACGCACGAGCAAACTGTTCTCTCATTGGTCCAATTTTAATGCAGCTATAAATAGGCTGTGTTTCTTTTTTTTAAATGTTACGGATTAGGGATCGGGATATAGAAGGGGGTGCATGGCCTAAAAAAGAAACCGCTGCTCTAACATGAAATCATAGTTTTCTCCCATTAAAGTCTTTGTTATACAGCCTCACATTTAATTGGATGTGGAAAAATAAAGCACTCTATTGTAGTATTTGTAAAATAGAATGTAGAACACACATCTTACAAATGACACACTCCAGTTAAATTAAACTGAAATGTGAAGTTTAAACTCTTCTAAAAGCAGATGACTGGCTTAGATTAGATACAAGAGGGAAGGACTTACAGTGTGTGAGATCAGGAGACCCATAGGGATCTGATAGGCAGACATTGGTGGGCTTTCCCACCTTCAGGTAAACCACGTCCGACGTGTTCTTCAAAATGGCCACGGCCTCTTCATGAGACACCTCCTCCAGACTGTAGTTGTTCACCTGTTCGGATACAGAAGTAGTCCCTGTTTTTTTAATCAGGAGCTTTAGAGGCTGCAGAGATCTGAGCCCAGCATGCTTCCTGTCTACACTGGGTGATGACAGATGGTGTTCGGCTGTGAACACAACAGTAAGAAGGTAATTCAATTAAGAGGTGGCTCAGCAAGAAGCTCTCCTCAACAAAAGCTTGCCGTTATACTACTGAGCTTGTAGGTTGCCACATTATTCAATTCAATTTATTTTATTTTGTATAGCCCAAAATCGCAAATTACAAATTTGCCTCAGAAGGCTTTACAGTCTGTACACATGCGACATCCTCCGTCCCAAGACCCTCACATCGGCACAGGAAAAACTCCCCCAAAAAACGAAAAAACCCTTCCAGGGAAAAAAGGGAAGAAACCTTAGGGAGAACGTCAGAGGAGGGATCCCTCTCCCGGGATGGACAGACTGCAATGGATGTATGTGTACAGAATGACTCATACAGATGTAGAATACATTCAATTATTCAAAGAATTCCAAGTAGCAGGCCAGGTGTACGACAGGACCACTGCAGGGGCCACCACCATCAGATAGAACCACCATCCACAGAAGACTGTGGGGAGGGAAAGCAAAGATTTTAGTTAAGGGTAATAGTAATATGAATCATATTTAAAATAACAATGATGATGATGGCAGCAGCAGGTGCCAGCAGGGCCACGGCCAGAACTACGATCTGCAGAGATCTGCTCGGCGAGAAAGCACAAAGAACTCCCGGGAAGGAGCTGAATTAGTCATGTGCATTAATGCAACATGGATTTTAGTAGAAGGAGTGAGTGAGAGTGAGAGAGGAGTTTGGTGTGTCCTAAGAAGTCCCCCGGCAGTTTAAGCGTATAGCAGCGTAACTAAGAGCTGGTCCAGGGAAACCTAAGCCAGCCCTAACTATATCAAAGAGGAACATTTTTTCAGGCGTGATATGGTCTCTATTATTAGTTCTTGTTAATAGACATGCTGCAGCATTCTGAATCAACTGAAGAGGCTTAAGAGATTTACAATAACACCCTGCAAACAAAGAATTACAGTAGTCCAGTCTGGAGGAAACAAATGCATGAACTAATTTTTCTGCATCAACTTGAGACAGGAAATTCCTGATTTTCGATATATTACGTAGATGAAAAAAGGCAATCCTTGAAGTCTTCTTTATATGAGAGTTGAAGGACATATCCTGGTCGAACAGAACTCCAAGATTCTTGACGGTGCTGCTGGATACCAGCTGTTTTTTCTGAGTCTAACGAGCTGTTCGGTCTCCTCTGGCTTGATCGACAGATACAATTGAGTATCGTCTGCATAACAATGGAAGTTGATGCGGTGTTTTCTGATAATGTCGCCCAAAGGAAGCATGTAAAGGGTAAATAAAATGGATCCAAGCACAGAACCATGTGGGACTCCGTGACCAACATTGGTGGTCTTTGAGGATTCTCCGTTTACAAGCACAAACTGGGATCGATCCGATAAATTGGATTTAAACCAGCTAAGTGCAGTTCCTTTAATACCAATCAAATGTTCTTGTCTCTGCAGCAAGATACGATGATCGATGGTGTCAAAGGCGGCACTGAGGTCCAGCAAGACAAGAAAAGAGACAAGTCCTTGGTCCGATGCAAGTAGGAGATCATTCGTAATTTTCACCAGCGCTGTTTCTGTGCTATGATGCACTCGAAATCCTGACTGAAAGTCTTTGAAGAAAGTCACACAGTTGATTTGCGACAGATTTCTCAAGAATCTTCGAGAGGAAGGGAAGTTTAAGAGATCGGTCTGTAGTTAGCCAACACCTCTGGAGGAAGAGTAGGTTTCTTAAGAAGAGGTTTAATTACAGCTACCTTGTTGACAGGACATGTATCACAGTCCTGTCAAAAACAACTCCGGTGGAGGAAGAGACAGTCTTTCGCAAGGTTGGTTGCAAAAGACTGAGAACCAGGCTTTCAAATGAGTTATAATCTAGTTTAGGTTGAAAGTTTATTAAAAGGCAGGATTCATAAATAGTTGCTACTCCACGCTTTCGGCCTGTGCCTCGAGGGATACAAGTATTAACATGACTTGGAGGAGTCGCTTCATTTAAGATGAAATATTCCCCATCTGACATCCATGTTTCAGTAAGACAAAATACATCAACATGGAGATCAGATATTAGTTAATTTACTAAAACAGCTTTAGATGACAGAGATCTAATATTCAAAAGTCCCCCTTTAACCCTCCTATTTTGTTGCACTGTTGCATTCCTGGTTTTAACCTTGATTAAGTTATTTAGTATACCTCCTCTGTTGTTTACATTTGATTTAACAAACTGTGTCCGTGGGGCAGAGACGGTCTCTATAGGGTTAATTATGGTTTGGGTGGGTGACTGCTCCGATGAAAGTGCAGAGAAGTGTGTAAGACTGTGACTCTGCTTCGTGGTCTGAACTCTGGGTCCTGGATTAAGTCCACTAAGAAACTGGGTCAAATTCTTAAAAATGAGTTGAGCTCCATCCAGGGTAGGATGGATGCCGTCCCTCCTAATCAGAGCAGGCTCTCACCACAACGTCTTCCAGTGATCAACAAGGCCACATTATTTACTGGGCACCACCTTGACAACCAGCGGCGGAATGATGACATGCAGCTATACATGTCGTCACTGATGAAGTTTGGGAGGGGGCCAGAGAAAACTACGGTGTCCGACATTGTTTTAGCGTATGTACACACCGATTCCATGTTAACTTTAGTGACTTCCGACTGGCGTAACCGCGAGTTGTTACCACCGACGTGTATTACAATCTTACTGTATTTACGTTTATCCTTCGCCAGCAGTTTAAGATAAGACTCAATGTCACCCGCGCCGGTATACACGTAACTATGGTCCCTGGTTTTGACTGAGCTTCCATGGTGCGGAGCTGTTCTTCTAACTCACTAAGCCTCGCCTCCAATCTATCAAATATACTACACTTTTTACATGTACCATTATCCGTAAGGGAGGCAGAGGAATAGCTAAACATGTGACACACCGAACACGAAAAAGCAGGAGAGGTAGAGAGGGAAGACATCATTAGGTTAGCTGGTAAGCTAATGCTAATGGAGGTAACGTTGACGCTAAACAACGTCTAAGCAACTATTTTGATAAAACAAAACACTTGCAAGATGGTGAGGCGTTTAGCAACGCCTCACGTAGATAATAGATCATTCGCCGTTTGCACTGAAAAATACCACGGCACAGTCAACTGAGTATAGCTAGAGCTACGAAAAGGTGACATCGGGCACACTGCCAGCAGGAAGTGACGCAATATGCTTACCGTGACGAGCAATTATGCTTTTTAGATGACAGCTGCAGACTGATTTTATAATCTAAAAGTCCACAAATTAGCTAGAATCAATCACCTGTTTGAGGGTGATTGATACTACCAATTACTACCAACGTCGAAGCAAGTGTCCCGCCGGCTCCTTCAAATTCGGTCAACTACTGCAGCATCCCGGTCTTGGAGGACACATCTGATGTCGCCCACAGCTGAATGTCTGTATTGACTGATTTCCTCTAATTTCAATATTACTTTTAGCTAAAGAAGCGTAAGAAAAGGGATTACTCGAGCAGGAGGCCCCTGTAGGCCAGACTGTGTCACGCTTGGTTCAGACGATGCAGTTGTCGGACAACCTGGCTCAGGTAGACTGTGAAGAACGGATCCTCTGGAGCATCCAGTGGTAGTAGTAGTGATAGCAGTTGTAGTAGTACTAGTAGTAGTAGTTTTAGTACTTTTAGAGTTATTAAAAATACTATTTTAGATAGAAGCAGAAGGTTTGTCATCTAGTTTGAGAGCGAAGACCTTTGACTTTAATAGCAAGACTAGCTAGTGATATCATCAAGTAGCTGCTGTTGCAGTTGCAAAATGACGTTGTTCCGTCTCTGGGAGTCTGGACTCCTGAGTCTATTCTCCCCCGAGAGCACATGTGTGTTCTTGGCTTTCTACATATTGAAAAAACGGCCTCAATGAGTGATCATAATAATATGCAGTGAATACCACCAAGTCATGTGTCAGACTGCACTAATTAGCGAATACCAATCTCCTGTGTAAAGCCTAATTTATGCTTGTGCGTTTTCGGAGAAACGCAAGGACACACAGATACGAGCGCCCCTTGCCCTTGCGTACAGTTCCGCTCCCAATTGCGTGCGTCGACAGCTACGCAAACAAACGCAAGCCGCAAGGCTGTGATTGGTCTGCTAACTACATCCTTGCAGGAGTCTGTGAGATGTGGGTTTCTGTTTGTGTGTTTTTTTATCATCTTTTGAGTTGTAGAAAAGATGGTGTGACCGGATGAGACCATATAAGGCAGACAATGTGAATTGTGGAAGGGAGAGCACAGGAAAAATGAAGATAAAATATTATCTGAGATAGCGCACTTGTGGCCGAAGGGAGAGCCAGTTTGAACCCATTTTCAGGGCAAGGCCGAAGGCTGCGTGAAGGAGTACCAGGCACTCATTGTTCGGGGAAGGCAGAATGTTACAGAAGGATGAACTGGGTTGAACCAACGTTCAAGGACAAGAGAGGTTATAAAAAAGAGCAGACAGCGGACGGACTCTGAGAGGGACAGCTTGCGAAGCGTGTTTCAGCTCTCCAGGTATACCTGCGGAGGATTGCTTATGTAGCACTTTATCTCTTCTAAATAAAATGTTAACTTTTTTAACTTTAATTGAGTGCCGTATTGGATTCTTCTCATCAACCAACTCGGGGGATAGGAAATCCCAACAAGTCTCACATTCCGGTTTCATAGCATAATTCCGCCATTATTAAAACGAAGATATTTTACGAGAGAATTAATCAGATTGAAGAGCTTTTGTCGGAAGAAATTCATAAATATGACCACTTATACAACGCATCACGGGCGGACTATAAGTACGTGCGGATGGCCTCCAATTCATGATCGCAGATTAGGGATGCACGATGATATCGGCACAACATCGGTATCGGCCGATAATAGCTTAAAATGACCATAATCGGCCGATATCGTTTCTGCCGATGAGCCTTGCCGATAAGCTGGGGTGTTTACTATTCGCGCGTGATGACCGTGAACGCAGCTTGAGTGCCAGAAACTTCCAACATGTCGGCTGTGCAACAGGTCAATCCATCACACAGTCTTCAGCATCGTTAGCCGTTAGCTACCCGGGCTGCACGCTCTGAGGCTAACGTTAGCTGGCTAGCTAAGAGCAAACAGTCACGGAATGGTGAATCGGAAACTGCTGTCGCAGGTGCAGCGGCTGGTTTTAAACACACGCCCCACCGTTAACGTCTGACGGTGTCATGTTACAGACGGAGACCGAAATAAACCAGCATGATGTCATTCATTCAGCAGCCACACAGTGGACAACCTCTAGGTTAGCAACTCGCATAACAACACCGCATCCAGTGGGCCCTCAGAATAAAACATGGCTGGGTGTTGTTTTTTGTGTGACGAAGTAATATGATATTGAGAAGGAGCCAAGCGGTGGAGTACAAATAGGTATTCTGGAAAGGAGTTTTCATTTCATAATTTTGATCACATACAATAACAATGCATGTTATGTGTTGTGGAAGCGTTCGGAATAAAAAGGCAATTCCGCGAGTTGAGAACACCAGCGTGTGTCTCGTTTATTTTAACCACAAACTGCCAAAGCAAGATGGCGCAGCCCTGCAAACTCACAAGCAAGGGTCTCTACGTCACCACCAACCAAATGCTTAAAGGGACCGCCATCCCGGAACAGTCGCAATCACTCGTACAACAACACAAGTACAACAAAACAAGAACAAAGGTGAATTATGCAGTCACATTCACTACAGTGTAACATTAAAGCACAAACATAACATAAAAATGTTTATATGAAGCTTATGCGCAAGTTCAGTCAGGAAGACAACCAGCTATATCTGTTTGGTAATCAGCTGATTGGAGGGAGTGCACATTTTTGCGTCCAATCAGTCTACATACCGGTTCCGGGAGCCAATCATGCTGTTGCTGTCAACTCTAAAAGCGTTCTCCTCTGTTAGCTGTCAGTTTCAGCGCGTAGCTGATACGACCCTCCTCCACCACCTCCAGTCGGCATCGGCGTTCTTGGTTCGACATGAGGTGGCTGCTATGCCTCTTGTCGTCGTCGTCGTCATCATCACCACCACCAGTGTCTGGACTCCAGGGGGATTGGGCTCTTGGACCGCAGTATCCCAGCCCTCGGGGATAGTCCTTCAGGATGGAGTCCAATCGCCAAAGACGTTGCAATTCATACTTGATGCTTGTGTAATAAATTGTGGGTTTACTATTTAATGAGTCTCTCCTCATTGAAATATTGGTATCAGCAAAAATCCAATATTGTGCATTCCTAACACAGATCTCTGCAAGCGCTGCAGGAATTACCTCCTAACATCTATTCCTATTCCTGACCTCTGTGGAAAATGTCCCTGGGTCAAGGAAAGAGGGTTAGGAGAATTCATGTGGAGTTAGGAAAAGACAGCCGCAGTGCACGTCTACGGAATCTACGGAATCTACGGAATCCACTTTCACAAAGCTAAGTAGATATGATGCAATATAGATATTTAGAGAATTTGAACCGATCATGGCAGCCACTTACACTATTTCGCAATAATTTCATTGGTTAGGAATTTCCCTAAGCAACAAGAACTATTCAAATCCAGCCAGAGAGTGAGTGCCTGTGTGCGTGTGAGCCTGGTTGCCGTTGTGATAGTCCACAGACTAATCACAACGGGGAGATATCTGTGTCACCAGGACTATAAAAGTCCTTAAGGAGAAATAATTGGACTTTATCTGACTCTCAGGGTGCAAATGTGTAAGTCTGTAGAATTCACACAAGGAGTCACACAACCAATGCACTATTTCATATTTCTGGGAATTGTGGAAACGCTGACCACATAGAATTTTCAGAATAGAATTTCATCACATTCAAAAACTGTGATTAGATAAGCCAATGTGAGGTTTGAAAATTCTTGTTTGGCTCCAAGTCTGCACTTTTCATGCGTTTGAAACTTAAAATAATTGAACAATGTTGAATTATGGTGAGATACTATTTAGTGTGTTTTTTGCTCTTTTCTTGACGAAACCCTATTCGTTCCTATACAGAATTTTTGCTCATTTTTTGGCAATTTCTAGGCAAACGGCCAGTCAAATCTCTAAAAAAAGTCATAGCACACGATCATGTTTCAAAGTATCATGAAGAATGTGTTACAAATTGTCTATATAACGATATAGATTCTTGTGTTGTTGCAGCCACACTGAATAATCCATTATATATAATCTTTACATAATAACCAGTAAAAACTGAAAAATCTGTGGGATGGTACATTATATTTGGGGCCAGGGCCGGCGATTCCTATAGGCGAACTAGGCGGTTGGCTGGAGCGACAAATTTGCCAAGGGCGACAAATGTGTTGAATGCGACTGGCCAGCGCACTTTGTTCGACCCGCTGACTTTATGCGCGAGCGTATGACACGCGCAAGGTCCGCCCTGTCAGAAATTGGACGTTGAGGGGGGGCGCAAAACTTGATCTCGCCTAGAGCAACCAACAGGATAGCGCCAGCGCCGTTTGGGGCTTTCGATAAATTGAAAATAACTAAACAATTGCACATTTTTTAAAATGCTTGTTTTTTTCTTCTAAAGACTATCTTATAAATTAACAAGTTATCACTTTAGAAAGCGTGTATTTTAGACACTGTTTAATTGAACTTGAAAAACAAAAGTACCCACATTTGGCTGTGTATAAGATCTAGCCAGGACGTTTTCCAAACTATTATCTTTTAGGGACACAGTGGTGGTCCTCTGCAGATTGTGTAGCGCGCAAGGTAAACGTTGAGAGGTAGCCCAGCAGCTAACTTAGCCTAGCCCACTGTACGCACTGCTAGGCTAGCTTAGCCCAGGAGTGAGTAAAGTGGCCCATTCGCCACTCATGAGCAGGACTCAAACGCAGCATTTAAAAAAATAAAAAGGACTTTTATAGTCAAAATCAGATTTCAACTCAAAACTTGCAAAGGGAAAAAACAGACTATGATCGTGATGAGGAACAAAGAACTATGCCATGGACCAAGGCTCTCACCAACACAGCAACATTCGACAAACAATGATCCCACAAAGGACAAGCGACCCACATGGCTTAAATACACAAGAGAAATACACAAGTGGAATCACTTGGACAATCACAAGGGGAGACAGGCCAAGGCAGGAAGTGAAGTTACCCAGGGACGCCAGAGACATGAAACTTCACAATAAAACAAGGACAGGACCAAACCGTGACATAACCTACCAATAATGCACATATATTCACTTTCTTTCTAACTTATATACATGTGTTATATTTTCATGCAGTTTTCAATGTACTCACCATTAATAGCCGGTCGCCTACTTGTAGCCGGCCATCCTTCTGTGCTGCCCCGCCATCAATGATCTTGGTGACATATATGCTGTTGTCACCGGGGATGTGCTGGTTTCCAACTCCACCTGCTATACTGAATCCAAGCCCTGTGTGTGTGTGTTTGCATATATAAAAGTAGGTGGTTAGTTCCTTAGTTGTATATGTATAGTGTATATGGGAGATTCCTATCAGGCATCAGACAATACCATGTTTTACTTTCCCGTAGACAAAAGGTACTGCAGTAACACTGGCCATAAAATCAACCTCAGAATAACAGTCACTTGTGACTGTTATTCTGAGTGTGATTCTGAGTGTTGGATCTCACCTTTTGGTCCTTTGATGAGTTTGATCTCAATGATGGTCTCGAGCATTGGCCTGCGGCGCCGCACATACAGCCGAACAATAGAACCTGCAACCTTAAGGGCTTCTACTGCTTTACTGTGAGAGACTTCAGACACGTCCGAGTCGTTCACCCGCAGGATGCAGTCGTTTACTCTAGACGAGAAAGAGTGTGCACCAATGATGAGTATTATTGTTAATCACTAGGAGAAGATTGATACACTTTATGGTTGGTTCACAAAGCAACAACTTCTTTTTGATGGGACTCAAATAACTGTTTACAGCAGTAATGAATTCTAACAATGCTTACTTTTTACTAAGAGCTGCACTATCTCAGTGAGGGCCATCACCATATACAGGTATTGAGAAAAATAATGATGATTCAAAATAAAATATTGATATTGTAATAATAATACATATAGGAGATTATTGTGTTATAATCCCAAATCCTCTTACTTCACGTCATAAAATTGATCTATCATGAATTTACAGACTGTTCTCACTAACCTCGTATTTTGAGGGTAATTCATCCTCTATAATTAAAATGCCAAAAAACGCCATAAACAAAAAATATTTTACTGATCCATCATTCACATTTAAAAGTTTCTTCATACATATCGGGGTAATATCCTTATTAGAATTATGTTGATCATGTATTCAAAACAGCCCAATTCAAAGGTAAGATAATGCTAAGAAGAACTCTTAGAATGCTTAGAAAACAGCAGTTAGGACAAACAGAAACTGGTAGCATGTTGACACACACACACATTTGATACAGTACCCGCGACCAGGGACAGCCTGGGTCTACAATCTTGAATGGGAAGGCTGATAATTGCCCTTAATCAACTCTGGCACTGTTCTTCCGTTTTGTGGGGTTCAGAGCGTCGTCCACAGTATATAGCCCAAAACCTGAATGCGCTGATATACCAAATCGTGAGAAAACTAAAAATACTTTCTGATGTATTTTTGCTTATCTATGCAGCATATTACAGCCAAGTTGATGTAGCTATGTCTGTGATGTAGAGACAGTGGGGATGTTAAGTTCCAGCACATCAGAGTGTAAATGTCAGTCAGTCTGAATTCCCCTGAGGTATTGACCAAATCATCCATGTACTTGCACTCAAGGATACAACTCTCCTGAGGGTCCACAGACCAGCTGGGACTCAGCAAACACACACACATGCAAACACACAGGAGAGCATAAGGATCTGCATACTTCCACACCATGTCCCCAGTAAAATATTAGCATCAAATCTTTGATCCCTTGTTTGCTTATCTTGTTTCTAATTGAATGTTTCTAAAGGTTAACCTTTAAGTTGCCAAAATAAAAAAACTCTTGATTATGATTATTAAATGAACTTCAGACAATTATTATGAAAATCTCTACATTCTGGGAAATAGTTTAAATGCATTTAAACTACGATTTAAATACATTTCATATAGGTTAAGGAAAATGTTGTAGAGAAATCAAACAGTTGTTTTATTGTGGCCTCAGTCTTTCACCAATCAAAATGACGGACTCCATGTGAAACACTTAAAAGGCTCTCAGCGGCCCCTGAAGCCTAGTATCTGCATTAAGTATGCTAGTGCTTTGTTCCATCGTCCCACAGCAGCGACAGCCAGTAAGTATGTCTGGTTCCATCATATTTTAACCAAATCCCTCTCAGACCTCCTTCTCCCCAGAGATTAGACTGCAAACATAATTCATTAGTCTTGCTGCCCACTTACGGGTGACCATCAATTAAGCTCAGAGTGATTTATGCCCGGCCTGCTTCTTCTGCTATCTGCTCCAGATTGACGCTATGCAAGCATTACGCTCTCCTCTAACACATGAGATCTGAGAGTAATGTTGCAGAGAGTGGCTTAGAGAAAGAACAGAAGCCTGACATTTGCCATGAAAAAAAAGACCTGATGGACTGTATCTGATCATTTGAAAATAGTGTTGATGCTGTGTCACATTAAAAGCAGTGACTATCGCCAAAGCTGCAGAGTACTTTAGGTTTGTGGATGTGGAATTCAATTGGAAAGAGAAGAGAATGCTTCAGAGCAATGATAGTGCTGTATAATATTTCAAATATGGGTTATATGCAAGATTTCTGAGCCCAGATTAACCAGTGCAGTAGTGGACGAGTAAGCTATGCTATTGTGGAGTGGTTAGAGATAATCTTAAGGAGATGTCTTTTCTCCCATGTTTTTGTGACATGTAAGTTTTATCCTTGGCAATACTGAAAACGTTTCTTGTCATCTCCTCTTAAATGCTGTGGGGTTAAGTGGGAGTGACTGACCTCAGCCGTCCGTCCTCGGCTGCAGCTCCACCAGGGATAATCTTGGTAATGAAGATGCCGGGGTCGTCACCAATGTGTGGGTTATCTGTGCCTCCGGCGATGCTAAAGCCCAACCCAGAATTACCCTGTGGCCATGGAAAACAGTCAGTCTCACTCTGTATGTAGTGAGCCACAATGCCAACACATCAGCTGCTTGTTCTCCTGTTAAGTGGGACTCAGGTACCACTAGCTCAGAAATACTAACATAATTATACACAAGTGATTGATTCCAAACAATTCATACTAAGAGAAAAAAATAATTTCAGATGGACGCTCATGGTGAAAACAGATAACTGAGTGTAGATCCTCTGCTGAGGCAGTATGGATGAGTCAACTCCCTTCAGCACCACATTGTTATTCTAAAGCGTCCAGGAGACCATTCCACCCCACCACAGTGCAGAGGCATGTTCTCATGGATTATCCAAAGTTGAGAGACACTCACCCGCTCTAGAGTGATTTCCTCAAACTCATATTCAATTTCTGTGCCGTTGACCTGAGGGAATAGAAAACAGATTTAGTCTTTTAGGGTGACATATGGTTGTTTCTTTTTTTATGGTTCATGCTTATATATTTTTTCGTGTCTATTATATATGTTTTAGAAAAAGTGCCTTACAAAAAATTGTAACTGGGGAAGTTAAATATTCAGCTGCAGTTCACATCCCAGTGAAACAATATCTGAACGATGTAGAATAAAGGAAACATGAGTTTAAATCCAATCCTTTGTTTACGATTGGACAGCTAAAAAGTGGGAGGGCTTAGAATGAAGCGCTAAAGCAGGAGTCTCAAACTCCGGCCCACCGGGGTGTTACTGTCTGTGGCCCGCCGCTGACAGTAATGCGTCCGTCAAAGTGGTCTGCATGCGGCCCGACCCTGAAATGAGTTTGAGACCCTTGCGCTAAAGGGAGCTTCAGAGGACTTTGTCTACACACACACTAGTTGTTGTCTTGATGCTCAATTTTTATAGATTGCTAGATTGGGACTTCAATGGTTAAAACTGGTTGGTAACCGTATAAACTAAAATATATGCTTTGTAATCTTTTTGAATATATCGTTAAATAGGTGACACATATTAACGGTGATCTATTAACACATACTATCTCATCTGAAATGATAATGTGCTCCTGTTGAGGTGTGCTGTAATCTGCTGGAGATGTGAGTCTTGAATGAGATGCATCCAAACATACGCAGAAACTCACGTAGGGAACTGACTCCAAAGTGTCTGTATTGACGATTATCGGTGCAGGGCTGGCCTATAAGAGAAACGGAGAGAGAAGGGGGAGTCATGTTTTAATGATAGAGGGCCCACCATTGTCTTACTTCCCATGAATGTATCCAGGGGTACTGCTTGTAGATATCTCAATCATCAAGAATTTAACAGCCACCCATTTGCAGGCAGCAGAAAGTCATAATGTCTGAGTTGAATTACTTTTTACAAGAGAAGAGGAGAATGCTGGTGGTAAACGAGGGAATGGGGTTAAGTCATATTGGAGAGATATGCTGCACTGATATTAAAGAATGCAGAACAGCAGCTACTGCTGAAAAGTGCCATGAAGGCCTGTAACATTTAACATTGTTCACATTTTAACTTCACATAGTAATACTGTCAAAACCTATTCAACTGACATTGAGGTTGCCTCTCCTCTGCATTTCAGTCTAAACTCTCTTCTTTATTGGTAAATGGACCTCCAGTCATGTGATGATATTGAGGTCATATATTGTGCAGTATATAAAACCAATGTGCATGTTATATGCTTTCCCGTGATGGACTGTGGAAAATAAGCAATTGGTCAAAGGCAGCATTCCAGAAAGAGGAACTATGATTTTTGGACACAATACCCAACCAGCGGTTGTGTTTATACCTGTCATGTCCAGAAAAAGATGTTAGTCAGGTTGTCTCGTGTCTGTCTTGTGAGTTCCTGTTTTATTTTGGAAAATGAACCTTCCTCTTGTTTCAGGCAACTTTCCCCTTCCTCCTGTGTCGGTATGATTGTCGCCCCTCCCCCTGATTGTTTCCACCGGTGCCCTTCCCCTATGTGTGTATATATTGTCGGAGTCTCCCTTTGTCCTGTGCCAGTTCGTCTTGTCCCAAGCCACGATACCAGCGTTACGTATTTCCACAGTCTTGCCACGTTTTTGTCTGCACCTTAGTTAAGCTTGCTTTCTGTTTTGTCTCTAGATAGTTTTTTCCTCAGCCACGAGCGATTTTTATTTCAGCGGCCCATGCTCTGCCTTTTTGTTAATAAACTTTGATTCTTTTTTCGAACCACGTCGTGTGAGTTGTGCATTTGGGTTCCCGTCCACCGTCCGGTCGTGACAATACCATGTAAACAAGGAGCCTGATGTATGTATTAGAATTTCATACTTTGATCATCACAAGACTAATAGAACACAAAAACTGACAGTAACAAAAGGCTATTCATTCTCAAATAATTATGACAGGAAGACCATGTGAAGTGTAGCACACTTGGACATACAGCAAATCAAATAAATAAATAATTGGAAATAAATGGCGTATAGGGGGTGTCCATTTACTGTTACATCTCAATACAGTATATATAAAAACTATCATATATCTCATATACCATAGTGTGCAAAAATCCCAGTGAATATGATGACAAACATGTGAGGCGTCATATGACAGTCTAGATGCGCATTTTTGAGCTCTTACACGCTGTGTGCCTGCTGTGCAGCTGACAGCTGACAATTGCTTGGTCCTCAGTTCAGTGACAGTCCAAGTCATCACCAAGAAACCTTGTCTGTCTACTCATGTCTCTATAACCACTATCACACAGCTGAGACTACAGCTTCCACAAACCCAGAGCAAGTTATCTTGAATAATCACCTTTATTACACACTGCAGTGGCTTACAAAGTATGTGATGCTTCATGAAGCGTGTTGAATCAGAGCAATTCATTTTTTTATTCATGAGTGGTATAGGGGCCATGACAGATATGGATTTCTGGTTTCCTTATTTTGGATTTTATTTATTTTACTTTCTCTCAATTACTTGATGTATTATCTTTAGATCTAAGTTTGTACGTAGTGGGCGGGGCTTACACGCTGAATGAACGGTGAGTTTCGGTTGGTGGATTGACTGGGCGTCGCCCTGACCTCTGTAGTAACGAAGTCCTTTGAATTCCTGTCCCACCTGAAGATCCTCACCATACCCTCAACATAAATGCTTTCCAATATATGTTGCATATCTGTGGTTCCTGCACAGTGAGCATACGTCTCAAATTAAATAATTAATATTCCCCAAATTCTAATATACCAATATACACCTTTTTGGCTTTTACATTTGGGAAACACTGTAATGAAACTGTAAACGGTTAATATATTGTTCAATTTGAAGTTTTTTTTTTTGCTTTGGCAATTAAAAAAACCCTTTCTTTAATTTCATCATTGTTATGTGCTTTATTAAAATAAAAAAGTATTGTTTATGGGCACCGTTTATTCACCGGTGCTCTTTTTGTGCTCTTGTTGAGGTTGGGCTCAATAATTCAGTAACTGCCATACAGTGGATTCAAAAACCGGAGGGTGTATCAATTATTAATTGGAATAAAATGCAAAAATGGTCAACAGACAAATGTGGATACTAAAAGTATGGTCAGAGTTGAGGCTGAAGGTAGGAACTGTGTGCGCAGCAAGGAGTAGAACGTGAAAAAAACACTTAACTGTATCGGCATATTTGTAAGTCAGAAACTAGAGTCTGTATTACAGAACATGTTTTTAGGACCTTTAGGAAATATATCTCCACACAGTGTATATTTACTTTTTAATCGTTTCAGCGTAAAATATCCTGCTCGTGAAAAGCAGATAAAAAGAAATATAAAAAGAATATCTGCTAAAAAGTTCCAGATGTTTTAAAATATTCATATAAACGATTCAACTTCATCCTAACTCCCACTATGATAGAGATCGGTGGCTGCCAATGCCTAAACGATTAACTGGAAAATATTCCATGTAGCTTTGATTAAAAAAAATCAATCACTGTTGTCAATCTGTGGAGGAGTGAAGACAAATAGCAATGTATAAATCCCTGTCTGAGTCTGTCTTAAGAATATTGTATTACAACAAGAAAGCCTGCCCAATTAAAGCCTATTGAGCAACTCATGGAATTTTTGTTGGCAAAACATTCCTAAATACAGATACATATCATGACAATCTTGCATCCCCATCATTTTCAACACATATTTCTGCAGTGACAATCAGATACTAACCTGGTTCATAGCTGTGCTGTGAAAATCAATTTCATCAGTGCTGCCAAATTTTCTTTAATATTTGTGTAGTTGGAACTGTGTTTGCGCAGTAAAACTCTCTTTGCTTTGATTACTTGACGCTTTTTCTCTTCGGCAGGGCAGTTTCTCATGTTTGGCAAACAGTGCATTGTTAGATTGCCAAGACTGTTCAAATTGCAAGTGTGAATATTGCTGGTTCTGTACCTAATACACCCACGATGCAGTCCCTGACCTCTTTTATTGCTAACATATGTTGTGTAGGATATTTGAAATAAATTGACGACCCGCTTAATAAATTAACTATTAATAAAATGCATTTAGTGTACAACAGAACGCAGCCATGATTCTGGAACTATGTGATCAATAAAATAATGACAATATTGTAAAACCACTCTTATTTTGACACTGTAATCAATAGAATAATACCAATGTACTGCTATGATTGTATTTAATGTAAAGTATTCAACTCAAATAAAGCTTAAGCGGTAGTTCTGGAAGGAAGACTATTTCACAGCGGGTCAATAGGAAGGGCTGGCGTCTCAGCAGTTCGCTAACAGCAAGGGGGGAGGGAAGGGCGGGGTCCACGTGTAACAAACAAGCAACCAATTGGAAGCGGCTATGGGTCGGTCTACCAATCATAACATTGCTGTCAAATGTTTAAGGAGTGATCTTGGCGGGTCCTGTCAGCTGTCATTTCAGGGCAGACCGGATCCAACCCTCCTCCACCCCAAGCACCTCCGGTCACCGTCAGTCACACTACAGGCAGCATCGGCCGGCAACAACTTCCTGACTGTACCACCCCACCACCAGTGTCTGGACTCAGGGGGGAATTCTGGAGGATCAGAACTCTGAATCGCGGCCAAATCGCCAAAGACACTAAATTCTGTTATACAAGTAATAAAGGGGTCTATTTGCAGAACGAGTCTGTCCTGATTGAAATGTATGCATGTGATAATTGATAGCACCACAACTGATATTGACTGAGCTACATTGAACTGACCCGTAGACCACTCCCAAGGGGCTTGGACACTGACTTTCACATCTTTCCTGATCTGGATAAATACCTGTAGGCACCCTATTTTCTAGAGTTCGCTGGTGGAGGCATATTGGTGATCAATGGGCTGCCATGTGGCCTGCTTTCTTTCCTCAGCCGAGATGTTCTTTTTAGCACAACACATTTTCTTTCACTTTTGATTTCTAACTCTTCAATCAAAGATGTCTTCTGTCCAACCGGTGTTTTTGAAACACAACAGTTGCCAATTTGAATCCTAACCGTATTTAATCGGCTGTTCATGTTATTTTTCTTTTGTCAAAACCTTTAATTTTCCAGAAAAATGTCAGTTTGAGATTAGTGGCACAGGTGGGGTGAAGTGAGCTTAAGCTAACCTTAATGAAATCACAGCGAACGCTCTGACAAGCTGACAAGCTTGGTATGTTTGCGACCACACCAACAGTGGGCCACACACAAGCCCTCACACCTGGCCAGACAGAGAGCAGCTGTACAGAAGCATAGCTGGAACGCTACAGGAAGACAACATATCAGGCCACCAAACTACTGAACACATTCCTACTCGTGCTTCTTTACTGACATTGGGAGCCACAAAAATTTATATTTTACTTGGATCTTGATATTGGTCAAAAAAGAATAACATTCAGGTTTCTTCAGGATAGAAACAACTTAGAAACTGCCCTTTATGAGAGCCCATCACATCATAATGACAGTCAACACATGTAAAGTGCATCTACAAAATATAATTTATCTTCATCTAGATCAGGGGTGTCAAACGTACGGGATAAATCTGCATTATTGAAAGAAAAAAAATAATAAACTTCATTTTTTATAAAATATGCAGCTCCTATATTGACCGCTAGTGGCGCTGTGTGTGGAGTCAGTTCATGTGTTCAGAATCCGCTTGTTAAGTCTGACGTCACACGGGACTTCCGGGTCCAAGCGCTCCGCTCGTCCACATCTAATAACACTGGCGGAACCTGTTAATTTATTGACAATCACGTCCTACTTTAGTGATGCACCCTTGGCGGTCATAAAGGGTTTAAATTTGTTTAACTCCAACATAGTGGTTAGTGTAGCGCATCATCCAGGTGGCATAATTAAGGGTGAGTTAGCTGTAAGGTTAAGCTAGCTAGCTAGTTGACATAAGGTGCCATTCCTTGTTCTGGATGAGGTATTTCAAAATATAATTTTTTCAGGACTTCTTTGACTGTGAACGTAACTAAACAAAGATTAAAAAATATACAGAAGTATTGTTACGATAAACAGCGCTGGCAGCAATGTAGTTTGTGATCGTGTACATGGCTAATATCTATGAAAACAGCCGCTTGAAACAGCGGAGTGCCTTAGCAGTAGAGCACAGTTTGATCCTTGGCTCCGTTAATCCATGTCCTCCTGGCTATGAATATTAGTTACTAATGAACATGTGTCAGTGTGTATGGTAGCTGTGGTCATCATTGTGTGAACACGTGAAAACCTACGTACGTTAACGTACCGGAACGTTACCTTCCCGAAAAACCAACACCGAACTACAAACTAACCTTCAGGCAACGTTTGCGAACCAAACGTTAGCGTAACCAAAAACTAACGTTCTGGGGACCTTAAATTGTTAGCTGGGTTAGCCCATAGCATCGGCGTTATCAACTGCAGCTATTTTCTCGTATCTTTCTTGTCACAGGGAAAGCGATAGAATGACAGTTGAATGTCACTTGTTTTTTTAAACTCCGATCTATTTAAACAACACGGGACACAGCACTGCGGCATGTTAAAACTCGGGCGAAAGCGGTAAATAGGTAGAGAGGACCCGGACTTTGGACCCGGAAACAGTATTATTGGAGCGTGGTGACGTCACGACTTAACAAGCGGATTGCTTCCCAGAAGCAAAATGGATTTTAAATCATTTATACATTTTGAGGTGTTTGATGTATTTTAACATGCAGGACAGTGTTTTAACTTCCACAAAACTGTCAATAAATGTTTTGCAACAGTGTACAATCACTGTGATCAGTTTTTATGCATAATGCACTTAAATAAATGTTAAACTGGGTGAAAATGTTGTTGAAATTTCACATAATTTTCTTAAAAACATAATATATAATAATTGTTCATAATATATTTAGTAAAAGGACAATTCATTGCATAAAAAGATTTTATAATTTACTTCTTCTTTGCACTAATACAAAGAAAAAAGTGGACTTATTTCGGCATGAGTTTGGCCCCCATGACACCGATTAAGTTGTATGCGGCCCCCAGACCAGAATGAGTTTGACACCCCTGATCTAGATAAGACTACAAACGTCTCCAACAGCTTGCTGGTCTCCATTGACACATTTGCTGATTGATGGTTGAAAGCAGAACACTTTTACCTGGTTGGGCTCCTGCCAGCTCCGGACACAGCTACACTCAGGGGGCCATATGTCACAGCTTCCCCCCTTGGCTCTGACTGATGGTTGATGGTGCAAGGCGCAAGAACATGGGACCTCCCCACAGTGCCCCCTTCCATCCAAGTCTGCTAAGCAACTCTGCTGCTTGCTCAGGTAAACAGTCATGCTGTGGCCTCGCAACACTAACCTCTGCCTGCTTCAAAACGCTGTCTTTGGCTTCTGTCTGCTCATCTCTTTACAGCCTACAAACACAAGACGCAGTCCTTCCTGATACCAATTCCTCGCTTTGGCAAAAAAAAAAAATGGAAGAAGCGAGTGGCTGGCAAACAACTCAAGCTGCACTGTGTGTGTGTGTGCGCGTGTAGGTGTGTGTGTGTATGTGTGTATGGTGTGTATGTGTTTGTCAGAGCTTCTGGAGTGGAAGAATGATATATGAAAAGAAAGGGGAGGGAAGAATAGAGCGGGAGAGAGACGGAGAGAGAGAGCTCTGTGCATTGGCTGCCAGACCTCTGTCAATAAATGACTCAACTGGCCGTGCTGCTTAGCGGCTTTAACACCTCCAGGCTGAAACAATTGATAGGGCTGCTGGGAACTAAAGGCAATGGAGAATCGTAAGGACAAGAAGGTCCTCATTGATTCATATGCGGATGACAGGAGCTACCTCACACAGTAACACATGCTCATCGGGAACTAACATTCACACACTGCAGGCAAACTACGGGAACTTTTCGGGGTAAAGTGTCTTGTTCAAGGACACATGGACAAGCGGAGCTGCCTATTGAACCGCCAATCCTCTGACTGATCCCCTTAAAGTCATCACTCAAGTGTATTCTAATGCTGCTGTGTGTGCTACGTAGATGTACAGGTAACTATAGAAGTTAACGCTAACAAGGCAACAGATTTGTATATATAATTGGAATAATTCTCTTCCAATCCTCTTCTGCTTCCTCCTCGTAACCAAACCGTCTGTGCGCGTAAAAGTGAGCATCAAGCCAGTTGGACTTTGGATCCCATTAATTGCGCTGGGGGGGGGGGGGTCTCCGTAACAGAGAATAGGAACCAGCTCTTTAATAATAAGAGCAGCGCGGAGCTGCATTACTGTGAGTGATGGCCTATTACTTTTGTATTGGTTTTGCATATTAACAGGCTTTAGACATATTTTATTTGTTATTTATACTAGTAGCCTACTGTGATGATTTTCCACGTCCCAGATTTTTTGATGCCCCCCCAGGCATTTGGTTCCCTACGCGCAGTGCGTGATGTGCGTGTGCGTCTTACTTTACAGGAGCCAATAATAAAACAACTAAATGAACATTAAAAGTTTTGTCATGTTGTGATGGGGACTAATCCATGGACACGACAAAGGGGTCTGTCTACCTTTTGCGTTCTTCTCCCTAGTTATGCAAGCTAAAAGTCACATGTTCTTGTCTATGAATAAAAATAAAATAAAAACATCCCCCCCCTCTGCTTTTTTGTCAAATCGCACCCAGATGACATATACACTGAGTCCTTAAGACTATACTATGCTCATGAACTGCCTTTCCCGACGCCAACCTCCCCACATTTCTTCAGTCAGATGGAATTGCTGATTACTTTTTATTGCTGCCATCTGATACTAAAACCTCCATCGTTACCATCGAAATACAGGTCATATGTCTCAAGGTGTCTCAAAACGCAAAGATGTTCACACATATTCTGAGTTCTCACACAAGATGATGTCACCATGAGAGCTCTCCTTGTTGTGAAATACAAAGAGGTTCAGCTAGGGAGGGATACCTTGCTACCTAACTTTACTAAACAACACAGTACACTTCCATCACATGCTGTGTTATGTGAATGAGGAACAGTGTTAGAGGTTGAGGCATAACCAATTCTCAAGATACAACATGACATTTAGATTTTAAATTGAATACACTGTTAGACGGGGTAGACATAAAGCAATATGTAGTATCTGGGCTTTAGCGGCACTGGGACCCATAACCATTATAGATATTCATCAGGAACATGTACATCATAAAAAAAGCATCAAAATACATGCCTTCCCTCCTGCCTCCTGAAATCTGAAGGGGTTGGGAAAATCTGATATGAAAATGTTATCATACCTGTCGTTATTGGATGCCATAAGAGAAGAATTCTTTCCTAAGGTCACTCGTGTTTATGGCAGGGTGTATTTGTAGTTGATGTAAATAGTAAATAGTCCTTTATTACAGCCTAATACACAAATTCACAACTATTCATACACTAATGACAAGAGCTGCCAAACACCTGCCGATCTCGAACGAACCTTCACTCACTGTAGTCACATTTACAGGCATACATGGACTGACATGGACTGATGGAACTGGGGATCCAACCGTCAATTTGAGGCTGAACCTGCGCTAGCACTGGGACACAGTTTCTCCCATTGGCTTGGTATGTTTGCATGTGTAGTGTGTGGGACATTTGTTTCTTACATTCATCAATTAAATTGCACAATAAACACACATGCCAGTTTAGAGTCAAGACATCTCTCTGTGGCTCATGCAGAAAGTATGATGGATGCTATTACTCATGTGTGTTACACACCCCAACAAACAAAGTGGGTTGCAATAGACAGTTTATTTTTGCCTCTCCCTGTAACCTACTGATGGTTATCCGTGTGATGTTGTCACAACCCTTTGAGACCTTTCCCGCTCTCACTGACTCACAAGGTTTTAATCAACAAATAACATTAGTATTCGCCTAATTTTGAACTCAAGGGTACGCAAACAGCCCACATAGATCTCAATCTCTCTTCATCTCCTCCTGAGGACCAAACAAGTTATTACTATTTTCAGTGTGGCAGTCTGTGTATGGAATAGATACTTTATTGCATATTATTTTACATTGCTTTAGTACATCAGTTTGGTAACTTAAACATGTTAGATTGTACATTAGCGAATGAAAATGAAAGCGCAAGTGCTAAAAGTTGTTGTTTTGTGCAGTGTAAGCGCCATTTTGTTTTTCTTTTGATTGTTACCTCCCACCACCTAGGGGGTGGAGCTATGTTTCAATTAAGCCGCAAGATCCATATAATCAGCAGGATTAGCTGTCACAGGTGTTGGTGTTTGTGGGAAGAAAAATAATATGAAGAGAAATAATTTTTAAGAGTGAGCATGAAACTGGAGCGTGAGCGTGGAACAGGAGCGTGGACTTTTGGTGTATGTTTGGAGCGGCAGCAGTTGGAACATTTGTTGGAACGGAACTTCACTCAAGGGAGGTAGAAACAAAGCGTCAGAGCACCTGCATGCCAAAAGATGTCAAGGTATCTGTAATGCTACATCCAACAAAGTGAATATTTGTTGTTATTGCCTTGAACAATGCAAGAGGCAAACGCTGCTGATTCTGAACTCTTAGCTGTACAACTCAACGTTGCATGCCGTGGTAAAGCAATAGTTTAATGGAAGTCTGATGACATTCTCCCTGTACAATGTGTGTTAAATCATAATAAATAATACATTGTATAACAAAATATATCTCGATTATTAGATTTATTAAGAGCAAAATGTTAATGTAATGGTAGGCATAAATAGTGATACAAACAACACACAGAATCTGAATCTTTGAGTGCAGTTAATGCATTAATACTGCGTAATATGCAATAAATAGAACGTTCCATATGGGTCACTTAGAGTTCACACTTGATGAACTGCCGACATTAAGACAAACTCTCTCTACGAACAAGTCTTAAAGTCATTCATTTGTTTGCAGACAGATACAGTAAGGCAGCTCTGTACACTTGCCATTTACCAATGAAATAAATGGTAAATGGTCTTCCGACCACTCAAAGTGCTTTAACACTAAATTACATCATTTACCCTTTCACACCCATTCCTACACTGGATGACAGAAGTTACCAGACACAGTGCCACCTGCCCATCAGTCACTAACATTCACCCACTGTAGTCGTAGCTACAGGAGCAATGCTCAGTGTGTGTTTTGCTCAAGGACACAGACATGCACGTTAGCCACGCAACTGTCAACCCTCTGATAGGAAGATAACCGTGCTCTCCCCAGTCGCCACATGCTTCCCTTTAATTAGAATTGCCAGCAGGACACATTTCATAACTTCTTGAACTCACTAATAATAAATAGTAGATGGACTATACTCTATATATGTTCTCGTACCAATGAAAGCTCTAACACTACATTCACCCATTGACACCCATTCAAACACTGATCTCAGGGGCTACCATGGTCACAACTACAGGAGCTTATCCACCCTAATCTCTAAGCCCTTAACCTTAAAGGACGTAACCATTTACCAGCTGACGTTAGTCGAGTGTGAAAGTCTGTGATGAAATGGTGAAAATATGAATGGGACAGCATTTTGCTCCCAAATGTTACGTTGCCATGACAACGTCAAAAAATATGATTTAGAAAGGTATTTATGTTTATGTTTTACACTGTGATTTAAATGTTTTACAGGCTTTGTCCTGATAAGATGAGTTAATTGGACTGATCTCTCATTGTTAATTCGAGTGAGTAAATCTCATTGGACTGAACTCTGCTGGGGATGAGTCTGCCTACAGGTGGGAGTCCGACCATCTGGTGAGGTGGTGCAGTCAGAACAACCTGGAGCTCAACGCTCTGAAGACAATGGAGATGGTTGTGGATTTCAAGAAGAACGGCGTCCCACCTTCACCGATCGCCCTGTGTAACTCCCAAGTCACCATTGTGGATTCCTTCCGTTTGCTGGGCTCCATTATCACCCAAGACCTCAAGTGGGAGCTGAACATCAGCTCCCACTGATCGAGTCCATCCTCTGCTCCTCCATCTCCGTCTGGTACACTGCAGCCACAGCCAAGGACAATGGCAGGCTGCAGCGCGTCATCCGCTCTGCAGAGAGGGTGATTGGCTGCAATCTGCTGTCTCTCCAGGACTTGTTTGCTTCCAGGATCCTGAAGCGAGCTTGCTGACCCCTCTCACCCGGACAAAACCTGTTTGTGCCCCTTCCATCTGGCAGGAGGCTGAGGTCCATCAGGACCAAGAGCTCCCGCTACACAAACAGTTTCTTCCCGTCGGCAGTCAGACTTATCAACAGAACCCGTGTCCCCCACTGACTGACTCTGACATTCCACCGGTCACTTTTTTCACACACTCCACTTTCTGTTTGCTGCGGCACTTTAGTTTAACTTGTTTTCTTCATTTATTATTAAACTAACCCATAGTGTTATATTTTATTCCTTGCACTATGTCGTCTTGTTGCCCATTGTCGTCTGTTGCCATCCACCAACCGCCAAGTCAAATTCCTTGTATGTCTGACATATTATAGCAATAATTGTTTCCAGATTCCTGATTCAAAGGGAAAGGGACTAAACCGTGACAGAACCAACCCTCGCCCCAAAGGACTGAATCCCAGGCGGTCCTAAAAGTCGGCCCGGGTCCCCCTAGGGAACTCTGGCGGGCGGCTGGGGAACCAACAAGGGTTGGCCAGGACGGCAACCAAGCGTCCAGATCTCCGGGGTGCGGAGGTCAGGCGTGGCAGTCTTCCGGGACCTGCCATGACGACGGCCAGACGTGGCAGTCTCCGGGGGCCGACCGGGACAGCGACCAGACGTGGCAGTCTCCGGGGGCCGGCCGGGACGGCAACCAAGCGTCCGGATCTCCGGGGTGCAGAGGTCAGGCGTGGCAGTCTTCGTGGGCTGCGGGACATCGGGCGCCACGGACTCCGGCTGAGGCTGCGGGACGGGGTTCGCTGGGCACTCAGGCACCGGCTGCGGCTGCTGGATCTGGGCGACCGGGGGGGAGAGGACCAGGGGATGGGAGGGCGGGGGAACGACCAGGCGCCGTGGAGCGGCAACTGGAGGATTCAGGGCCACGAGGTGTGGCGCAGGAACTGGCGAAGTCTGGTGGCTGGCCAAGCAATTACTGCTTTGACTTTTGACCTAATACGAACTCGGGTTTCAGTGATCAATGTTTTTATCTTCCATTTCATTCATCATTCCCTGTCTTCACGTATTTAAGCCATATGTGTCTCTTGTCCTTTGTGGAGTCATTGTTGAATGTCGCTGTGCTGGCGAGTGTCTTGGTCGATGTTCCATGTTATAGGTCCTCGTTCATAGTTTCCAGGTTCCTGATCATAGTCTGTATTTTGTTTGTTTGTTTTGTTTGAGAACTTTGCATCTGAGTCCTGCCTCTCCTCACACACCTCGTCAGCTCTACCGTCGTGACAAATAAGTTGGGCTACGTTCACACTGCAGGCTGAAACGCCCCTATGCGACCTGTATCTGATGTTTTCATGACAGTCTGAACGACACAGAACCGATCTTTTCAAATGCGACCCAGGCCACTTGGGTATGTGGACCCAAATCCGATACGTATCCGATGTTTTTAAATGCAACTTCAGTCTGAACGGCCAGGTCGCATGTATCCGACCTGCACGTCACTGATACTCGACAAACGTCATAATTCCGCAGACGTGTCTCTTCCCGTGACAGAATTAATCGAAGGCGCTCACAAACATAATCAAAGGTGGATCTGAACATTCGGAAGTTACTGATGAATTCGGTGTTCGTGAAGCAACTCACATCATTATCCCACCACTCCTGGCTGCGACTCCGCAGACACACATTTCTTTGTACCGACGTTGCTACCACTGCTCCACAAAACGCCAGAGCTAAAAACTTTGCTCTCCTCAGTTAACATTTTTTTCTTAAAACGAGAAGATTGTAACTGTAATGGCTCCATTGGCAAAATAACTTCAATATGTTTAATATCACTCCACTGTTGACATCCATGTTTAGCTAACAACGGCTAAAACGAACGGCCTTGCAAAAAAATCAATTTCTTTCCAAAAATCGGAATTGAGCATTAAGCCCTGCAGTGTGAACGTAGCCTTATTTGCATAAAGACAAACTGGGCCATTAACAGCTAGAGGCTCCCTCACATTCAAACCACTAAATGTAAAGAACAAAACAGCTGTAGCATATACTCTACACAGTAAATCGCCATGACTTGGATTGGTAAATTGAGTGAAAAATAGCTTGTGAGCCGAAAAAGTGTGGGGAGCCCTGCGTTCGACCTTTTCCACCACGTCGGCTCTCCAAACAGCAGCGCCCGCTTGAAAATGACGCCCGGCACTTTCCCCGGACCATTAGCGCCAAACTCCACCCTCCCGCGTCGGCTGGACCATCCGCTTGATATCAAAGTGGGCAGTATCTGGCCCGAACCTAAAATTAGTTTGACACCCCTGCCTTAGAACAATTTTGTTCAAAGAGCAATAGTTCAAGACTCAACCTCCAGTGTAAAGTGGATAATACTAAAAAAACATGTAATTATACGCACCAATATGCTATTAATGTCAGTGAAAGTGAAGAGTGGTGAAAACCACTTTGGGGCTTTAAACCGCAAGGCTTGTTAATAGATCCCCAGCTAGCTACTCCATTCACTGATACAATGCACTCATAAGTAACATATCCTATCTAAAGAACTCCATACATTTAGAAAAACATTGGTAATTACACTGCCTATAAGAAAGTGAAGTAATGGCAGTAAAATCAGGGGAGCGGTAGATGGTTTCACTATTGCTGTATACGTAGCTGGACTCTCTTTTCTCTATTTGCAATGAAGAGCCATTGAGGAGTGTAGATTGAAATAGCTTTGCCTTATATATTTTTACTTACAAACCTAATTTTTTCTTGCAATGCAAGAATTTTGCCCTTGAAACGTTGTTTTTTGTTTGCATAATAAAGACATAAATTTACCTTCATTGAAATATCTTTTTCTTCCGAGACTGCCCGGTTGCATTTTGATTTTTTTATGTGACTGCTTAATACTTTTTTTATTTGTTTCTTCTGTTTATCCTGATGCAGATGTCTAGGCCATGTTACTGCTTGATGACAAAAGAGATTGAATATGTTAAACCTGTTTGCTGTTTACAAATACAATGTAGTGTAAGCATGACAGTCATATCAACTTAAGGGCTTGAAAAAGTACAATAAACCGTGGGTGTCGATCAGTTTCCACGCTTCTGGTCCTTGCAAGAGCTCTAACCTGTGATTTGTCCTCAGTGCCACGGTGTCTCTTCTTCAGCTTATCTGTCAGGCTCTGTTTCCACTTGCAGATGGTAACTGATGAGGGCCATTTTACTGGGCTCAAATTGAGATTGAGCCCCATACTGAGGCTCCCCAGGTCCGGGGCCCAGCCTCGCAGTATGTCCATGGATAGTCTTTTCTTGAGGGTCCCCAGTTCCTCAGAGCGTGGGGGGGACAGGAGGTTTGGAACACTTCCTCCATGGAAAGTGTAGCCCAGGGATGAGTTACTCAACATGCAGTCCCAGCGGCGCTTCCCCACATAGCTCATCTTGTACTTGGTTTTGGATGTACCCTGACTGACAGAGTACTTTTACTACCGGCGACACATACTCTTTTAGTAAAGATGATCCAGCGAGGGGAAAATCTTAAGTAAAATAATCCATAGATCTGCTGTACCTCCAGATAAAAGCTTGAAATATGTTCAACATCAACCTCTCATCCATGAGAAGGAGTTTATGTGGATGAGGGGCTCTGCACCGGACACATCTGCCACCCTGCTCATCTGTGTTTCGGTGTGACACCGAGTGGCAAACAGTCGATGTAGTGAAGCTGTTGAGGACAGATTGCTTTAGGGGAGTATAAGCAAAGGGGAAAGACTTGCGACACATAATCAATATATCTGACTGGATGAGAGCTGCGTTGGCTGGGCCACAGACGCGGATCCAATTGGATCAGACAATGTAGAGTGCTGGAGCCTACTGAAATAAATCACATGCAGGCGTAATTAATGCCTGAGGGAAGTCAGCTCTGTCAGGAAGCCAAAACTAGATTACATCTAGACAGATCAATGGAGGACGTTAAGGAGAAGAGGTGGAGCAACAGCAGCATACGCCCAGAACAACATGCACCACAATGAGCAGAAAACAGTCTCTGCACAAATACCATGCTGAATACTGCCTTGAGGCTGATTAATAATTCTTAGAACAAAGAAGTTCTAAGCTTTGGTCTGGGGAGAGAAGAGTTGCTATCTACCTGTCTGTCTCCTACTATTCTTTTTCTCACTCTGTGTCCTCCAACTCCATGATTTGATAATTTGTCAATGACCATCCTCTCCCCCTCACAGCCCCAACCATCTTCCTCCCACACACCAGCCGCTCGTGTGTCTCCCTTCCTATCTTCTGCTGGATCAGGCTGCAGGTGTGTAAGGGTAAGAAGAACTTAGACCAGAGCTGCCTGGTATCAGCAACACTGAGCGCCGGATAACAGCAGGATTAGATGCACCTAGCATGACATTGATAAGGTCCGCCGCCTCATGCTCTGGGAAAGGCTCAAGCACTTAATCAACAAGTAAAGCATCAGCCATTGCACGTGCTAAGGCAGAAGCAGCAAAAGCACAAGTTGCATTCGCTAAAAAAAGAAATGCAAATGAAGATAGAGAGGGCACGCTTAGATGGGTCACTAGACATATTGAAAATGGAGAAAGAAGCAGCAGCTGCCATCGCCGAGGCAGAGGTCCTCGAGGCAACCGCAGATACCGATGGGGAAAAACGTAGCTGTAAAATAGACCTACTCAAGCCTAAAGACCCTGAAGAGCGTACTTGGTTGCCCATCTCTCTTTCAACCTTGTCCCAACCGGCTCCTCATCAAAGAAAGATACAGTGACTCTCTGTCAAAAGACCTCATCACGGGATACCTTAGAGATGATACCGACTGTGACAAAGAAGAAAATCACCTTAGGTGCATGGTATTCCAAAGGACGAAAGACGACAATAAAACGTCTCTCTCGATTGAAGACAAGGCCTTCTTAAGGATAATGGAACAAGGACTTCAAAAGGATGATGCTAACAACTGGGTAGCGCCCTTCCCCTTCAAGTCACAGAGACGCTGCCTTCCCAACAATCGAACACGGGCACTGAAACGGCTCTCTGCACTCAAGCGCAACTTTGGCAGGAAACCGGAAATGAGAGACCATTTCCTTTCATTCATGGAAAAAATATTCCAAAATGACCATGCAGAGATTGCTCCTCCTCTGAGGGAAGAGGAACGTTGAGCCCTTCTCCAGCTGTTGCTATCTACGGCCTTAAACGTTCAGCGCAGGATGACGAGGCTGACTTTGGGTTGGATGTCAAGCAGTTCATAGATCGTCATTTCTATGGTCACGGTGGCTTGAAGTCACCGCCCTCTGAAGGAGCTGCCATCAGCTTGCTCAAAAGAACTTAAGACACACTTGCCTGCTCGAACCTCAGGTTACATAAGATTGCATCAAATAGCAGTGAGGTAATGAGAGCCTTTCCCTCCCAAGACTACGCAAACAACTTGAAGGATTTGGAGCTGGGTTCAGACACATTGCCAACGCAATGTAGCCTTGGAATCATTTGGGAGCGTTTACATTCTAGGTTGTAGACGAAGATAAGCCATACACTCGTCGGGGTGTCCTGTCTACAGTTAACAGTCTATAAGAACCCCTGGGATTCGTTGCTCCAATTACCATCCAATGCAAAGCTATCCTTCGTGAGCTCACCATGGAAGTGGGTGACTGGGACTCCCCATTACCTCCTGATAAACGGAAGCTGTGGACGGCATGGAGAGACTCCATGAAAGATCTGGAAAGTCTCCATATCCCAAGAACATATGCACCAGTCTCCCTCTCCAAAGCTCAACGGCGAGTACTTTGTATCATCTGTGATGCTGCAACCATAGCAATAGCCACAGTTGCCTATATCAAAGTTACAGATGCTGACGGAGAACGCCATGTAGGGTTTGTTCTAGGTAAGGCAAAACTTGCTCCACGACCAGAACCAGAGCAGTGTTGGCAGTGGAGTTAGCTGAGCTCGTCACTTCAGAAATCGATGTTGACCTGGATGCCACACATTTCTACACGGACAGCAAGGTTGTGTTAGGTTACATCTACAATGAAAGTAGATGGTTCTACGTCTACGTCAACGTAGAAACTAATAAACGGAAGGTCTTCTACATTCTCTGAAAGAAGATTATGAAAATATAACGCATACTCCTCACTAGAAATGCCATCGAAATGCATACAAATTCTGACGCTTTCTTAAAATATTGTGTTTTTCACAGATAATACGCCGACAGTCCGCCATGTTGTTTTTTTAGCTGTGGGAAACTTCATAGTCACGTGACGTAGTTGCAAGGCAAACGTATATAAACGTATATGCCTGTACCTCGTATAGGCATAGCCTACGGTACTTATTCTGAAAGAGATAACGATAAGCAAGATCTCATTCAAAGATGCCTTACTTCAAGCCTACTGCCAATAGGCACATTTAAAGAAATATAATATGATTGATTTGCGTGATGAGCCACTATATCTATTTCCCCAACACACAGGCATTTAGCTTGTCTGTGATAGTTTGCCACGCTTCTTGTCTAGCCCTTGCTATGCTGGCGGTGTCAGATTTTGCCATTATTCAATTAATTTTATTTTTTAACAGCCCAAAATTGCAAGAGGGCTTTACAGTGTGAAAACATGCAACATCCTCTGTCCCAAACCCTTGTATCGGTACAGGAAAATCGCCCCCAAAAAACAAAAACCCTTTGATAGAAAAAGAGAGAGACTCTCGGTCAGACTGTGGTCAGATATGGGTAGACCATATGTACATACTCATTTACCCCAGTTCAACCAGCAGGTAATTTACTTTAGTCTGATGGTAATGCTACAGGCTTTGCAATTCTTTCCATGAGAACATTGTAAGAGATTTCTTACCCCTGGGAAATTAGGTAAAACCCAAGCACTCTACTTCACTGTACTGTGTCGCACTCCCAAACACAAACATTGTTGCTAAGCAGCATGCTGCTTTTTGTTCTGTTCATGTGGCCTTGGCATACACGCTGCAGGGCTCCAAGATTATGTATGTAGCTAAACTGTAATCAGTAATATTTAGGCTGCAATTAATGGAGGACAGTGGAAGACTGCATCTCACGCGATAGCTTAAGCAGGGAAGGTACGTCAAAGTGTGACAAAAGACCCAAGGCCAACAGATGAGGTAAAGGCAAAAAAATTGGCTTGTTCCAAGAGCCTTGGTTGGTGAATAAGAAACGTTGAGCTTCTTAGTAGTAGTAGGATACTGTTATTATTAACACTTGAATAACCCTTAAGATTAAGATTAACCCTGTTTTGTTTTGCTGTGCCAAAGGTATTATGTTATTACGGTGTCGCTGCTAGATAAAATTTGGTGGTCAGAAGCTTTTTATGATATCGATCAGTGATCATCAACTGGCGTCCAGCGAAGCCGTTTGATCCGGCCTGCGACTTGATTCCAAACAGGAACGCGTGCCATCGAACAGGAAATGACATGCCGTCAAACATGCTACCGTGAGAGAGTACCGAAACTAATGCTTGTGGGCTTCGCTAGCACCCCCCTCTCCCCCGCCCGTCAACCCATCAGCCCGTCCTGCTACCTAACAATTAACCTCAATCATAATGTTACATCAAAGTTTGATTTTTATTTAATTTTTATTTAAGGGTCCGGCCCCCAAGAAGACTGTCTGGTAATATTCTGGCCCTCTTGACAAATCTAGTTGAAGTCCCTAATATAAATTATTCACTATGGGATTGTGCCCGGAGATTGTTTTGTTACGTTCTTTCTTTATTTTGAACCATATTGTTTCGTTATCCAACGACCTGCAGGCACATACACATAGGTCCAACCACAACATTGCATATTGATTAGAACCTTCATACACGCGTCTGCTTGTTTGTCTGTATGTTTATAAGTACTTCACCTGCCTCCTTCCATGTGGTTTGCAGCCACTGATTGCGTTGCCATAGCACTGGTAACTTCTTCTCCCTCTGTGGTTTAATTCTCAACCGCGCTACCTTGCTCTCGCTCGCCCCTAGGGTTTGCTAGTCGGCATTACACTAATTGGATTTCTCGTCTCCCTTCGTGGTTTAATTAAGAAACACTACTACCGCCATCCTATTGTCATTCTCGTCTCATTCTGTCGTTAATAGTCGGTACTACCACTTGTAGCATATTTCCTGCCTCCATCTGCTGGTGATGCTCCCTCTCAACACCTCTGCTTTTAGACAGCCGTTACAAAAAAAAGGGGCAACTGTAGTAATTGCCAATCGCACACACACAAACACGCACACGCTTATTTGATTGTTTAAGTGGTAGGTTTATACAAGTGGTATAGGGATTGTCAGTTACAGATATAGTTAATCTTGATATTAGTGTTTCTGTGACACAATAAACTTTGTTATACTTTAAATTTCTCTTGTAAATTATTAATAATTCGATTGACTTGCTGTCGACCGGTGCACCTCCGCGGATACGCGCGCGTGTCCATATGATCGCGCATTATGTTCGCGGAAGTTGCATCCGCACACGCACATCACGCGCTGTGCGTAGGGAATCAAATGTGTTTGTGTTCGATGACGTTCAGAAATATGCGCCGTCTGTCATAAGGCTGCTGAACAGCTGCTCTGATGTATCGACACTGAAGATCGTTTGATTTCAAGAGTTTAAGTAGGCGAGCAGTTAAGTTGCATTCATCGCTATCAAGGGGGGGAAATCCTTGTCCCCCCCGGAGATAAAAAAATAACCAGAGGGGGGGATAGGAAAACCAGAGGTTTGTATATACCTGTCTGTATATGTATATATATATATATATTATATTATATATTATATATTTATAATATATATACAGACAGGTATATACAAACCTCTGGTTTTGGTTATATATATATATATATATATATATATATATATATATATATATATATAAATAAAATTTATATTTATATACGGTATGAATACTATTTTGCACTATTAAGAAGGTAAATATAAGTAGCACCTGCTGCTCCAGCACCTCAATCATACACCTTGACTAAAATGAAGAAACAAGAAATTAAGTTGACTCTAACAAAGGTTGTGTTTGTATCCATCACACACATATGCCATGAAATTGAATTCTGTAACATTTTTGTAAATCCGTGAAAAAAGCACAACGATGAACCTACCTTGTCTTTTAGCAGTTTAGCTTTCCGGCTGTTCTGAACAAGTCGTCTCCCTAGCTTCTTGGCATACCAAATAGAGGCCAACATAGCAGCAGTTGAAATGATGATGTTCTATGGTCTGCGGTGACAGCCGAAAAGGCTCTATCTGCTGCCCATCTGGGCTGAAGGCTTCTTATCAGTGGATTGTAACGCACAGGCGAGAGCAGAAAAGAGAGGGAGGTAGAAAATATGCGATAATGCTGAGGGAGGAGGAGTGTCTAACCCAGCAAAGTCAGGTCTTTGCCAGCCACAAGAGCAAGGGGAGGGCGAAAGAGAGAGACAAAGGGAGAGAGGGTTTGAAAAACAGAAGAGGAGGAGGGGGCACCACTGTCCACGTGAAAACTACATCTTGAGCACCAATCGAGACCTGCTAAAAGACTGTCGGTAGCTCCCAGTTTCCAGAGGTGTGGGTGGAAACGAGTATGTATACGTATCATATAGCTAACAATCCAAAGCATAGAACCAAACTACTCTAATAGTAACATTTCTACCATTAATGATGGTTTTCACTAATTAGGGTCCTCGCTATGACTGGTTATATTGTATTTCAAGGAATTATTATTATTCTCTCAAAAACTTCAAAAAGTTGGCATGCATATCAGGACTGGTGGAATTTGTTTCTTTGTGAAGGTCACACACGTCCTGCAGCCGGACAGCCGGACAGGCTGGAAGCCGAAAAGCAGGAAGCAGCGAGCGGATTGGTAAGATGCAGAGGTCAAAGGGTGCTGATAGCTGACCAACGGGAGGGACTTAGCAGGTCTCCCTAATACAACAACAAACAGGATAAGCATAACTATTTTTTACAAGGGTTCTGTTGAAAGTGATATGGTCACAGTAAAGCAAGATACTTTGGAGGCCATAAAAAGCAACCAAAAGGTTGTTTTGATCTCCTTAGAGTCAAGGAACAGAATTCGAAAACCACACACTGTTTGAATCCAAATGTTTTTTCTGTGCATCATGCTTTAACCATTTTTTCAATATCACTGCATACTGTTATTTTTCTTAATTTTCTGCTTTTCAGATGAAAGGAAGCGCTCACCAGTCCCCCACCTTTGAGACAATACAGAATCTAAAGTTTCTGATGCTGATTATGTAACACCTAAGACTTTATACAGTTTATTTTGAGACATGCGTTAAATTAACACATGCCTCAGCAGGGGAGATGTAGATAGAGATGTTTTCCAAATTGAACTATGGAAACACTTAAAAAAAATAATTCACCAAAGGTTTTAGATACCACAGGAAATGTATTGTGAACAAGATTTTACTTCTATTTCTAAAATGAATTTGAAAATATCATCGTTCTTCTCAGTCAGCAGGACTGAAGAAACAAATGGTACAGTTAAACTAAACTTAAGAAAATAATGACTAGAACAGACAGAATTCGGTACAAGATAAGTAATGTTTACATTTTCATCATCAAGAGACACACACACACACACAGGTAGCCACCCCATTGTGCTTCTCTATTTAACAGTTGACCAGGGAATCCTGATCTTTCAATACCTCTGGTTACCCGAGCAGTCCAGTCACAAGAACTGTGATATTTACAATACCAAGAAGTAGGAGGAGTTAATCACAAGTCAAGAACGACCAATACGCATCGTCTGATCAAGCCTCTGATAACAGATGAGGACGGAGAGGAAGTATACACATGCACATCACAAACACAAGCATCTCACAAACACTTTACTTTAAACTAGGGCTGTCAAATGATTAAACATTTTTATCAAATTGAGTTTTCAGTGGATTAATCATGATTAATGGATTAATCATGATTAATCCACATATGCAACGTTTCCCAGGAGAAATAACAAACTGGGAGGTGTCCGGGTGATAGGGGTAAAACACGGGAGCGTTGGCAGGTAAAACTCCAAAAAAGTGCGCTAAGCGGTCTGCCTCTCTCTCTCTCCATGGGCGTAAATCTGATCGAACAGTAGGGGGGGGGACAGTAAACGTAACATTTCTGAAGAGCACACAAATAATAACGTTAGCTAGTTTTAGTGAGGGCATATTAAACAAGCTGTGTAACATTACATTATATTACACTAGCATAGCAGCCTTTTTTGTCATGACTAATTCATTACTTAACATCATTTGTATTTGAGAAAATAAAAACTTCATCCGATGTTTAAAACCCTTTAAACTCTAGCCTCTTTTATGGCCTCTCCTCCGAAAATAGCATAACCATAATAAAAATGTCAATAACTTTGTAAATATTTATTTTTATTATGTATAATATAATATTATTATTATAATATTATATCTATTTGGACAATTTCTTTTCTGTAGGATAAAGGGAAACCTATATAAATTGGACGATGTAAAATATCTGTATACATGTCACTAATTAATAAATAAATGAAGATGGAATACTTTTTTTATTTTTAAAGTACAGTGCATCCATCACTATAAAACATTGAAAACCAAGGCTAAAAACTCATCCATTCCAAAGCCCAGGTTGTAGACAGTAACTGTGCAAAGTTTTGATTTATTTAAGTGAAGCAGAACAAGAGTTTTTTTAATCGTGGGCACATCTCAGCCAATCCTGGCTCGATTTTGATAATTGACACCTCATTTTAATCGTTAGAGCCAATAGAATTGAGGTAAACACCGCTGAAGGAGACTGGCAGCTCTTTTAGCCAATAAGACGCAGCCATAGAGAAAGTCCGTGTTTTCTCGCAAACTGACTGGCCGTCACAAATCCCAGACAAAAAAAAACGCAAATCTCAGCCATATACGGACTAAACCACCTCCGGGGTGAAATAACATATCCGGTTAACGTTTGGCGTTTAGCAGCGAAAAACAAACGGAATAAATCATTTCTTTTGCATGAAAACAACAAACATAAGTGACAAATTGTGATTGAAAAGCAAAGTTGAGATTTCTGTGGCTGGTGGTTGTTTGGACTTCATCTTGGGATGTGATACACATATTGCTGTAATCTGTGCGCTCTCGGCTAGCGGTTAGCTATCTCGGTTTTGTTGTTAGCTCAATTCGTCAATCGGTAGTCGGTAAAATAGTTAACATGGTACTGTTTTTTTGCGAGCGATATTTACAGATGTCTTTTCACATTTTTGTGCAATGCTCTCGTTATGTTTGGAGCACGTTCAAACGGGTTTGATGTCTTTGTAGCCCAGACTCTGACGTTTACAGTGATATGCAGCATTCAGCATATCCGTTTTGTTTTTATACAGCAATATGTGTCTGTAGTGAACAGTTGCGAGTGTCAGCGCTCAAACAACCCCGTGTGGGGCACTTTAGAGTCCAACTTAGGCCGCCTACTTACTACGTTCCTGTCACTACCAATGTGACTGAGTCGAGTGCAGATCGCACAGCGCTAGCAAGCAGCGTACCAAACCACTGTGAGGCAAGGGAGGGGGGACTCAAAATGTTTTGAAACTTAAAAATCATTTTTGGGGGTTTGTATTGTTTTACTTCTTACACAGATATTCTAAGTATACATCATTATGTTATTTAGAATACACACCATTGTTTAATGATATTTCTAGGGGGGGCAACTCTTAGATGGGGGGGTCCTGACCCCCCTGGGATTTACGCCCTCGTCTCTCTCTCTCTCACACACACACGTCCACAGGGCAGAAGGTAGAGGGGGGAGAGAGCGATACGGTTTCTCTTCAGGAGACTTGTTTAAATGATGAGAAATATGCTGTATACGTGTCACTAGATTTGTCTCTAGTCGCTTTTGACACAAAAGTCGCCAGGAGGAGGATTTGTTTGTCATAATAGTCCAACCACAACCGCATTTCGGACACATTACTGACCTGAATAATTTGTCACATTGCGCATGCGTGAAATGCGTTAAAAAAATTGACGTAATTAACAACAAACATCTAATTAACGCCGTTAGTGCACTATTTTTGACAGCCCTAGTTTAAACCAAACACTACTTTTAGATTAGAAAAGGGGACCGAATCGGCTCATTTAAATTCATACTAAAAATTATTAAAATATGATATTATTGTGAGAACAAGAAACCAAGGTTTATTCCAGAGCCACTAATCCAGTCATAATGTCCAAACATTTGCTATTGAATTTTCATATTGGACTGACGGAGAAAGAGAAAAGTTGTGCTCATTCGGATAACACATAGACACAGTAGACAACAGACAATAATGCACCACCATAAATACAATGAAATACTACATTAACCTAAAAGCCACATCAACAGGTAGAATGGAAGCAATGAGAATACATGGATGGAAGGAAAATGTTGTTTTTCTTCAAGTTGAAGCACGTTATTTGAACACGCACAATTTTATTTGATTGATTTTCTTAAATACTACTTTTTTTTGTTAATGAGAGAACAGTATTTATATTTGCAGCCATACATAGATGTTCAGTTTTTTGGTATGTAAACGTTTTCGAACCGTACTAAATTTGATTTGTCAGTCATGTATTGATTACAGGAAGATGTTGATACAACTTCATTCCTCTATTCAATCACACAAAATAGTTATGCATTATGATCTTGCGGTGCCAGGAACCGCAAGGTTGGTGGTTTGAACCCTGGCTGCTCCATGTCCCATGTTGAAGTGTCCCTAAGTAAGACACCCAACGCTTAAAAATGCTCCCCGGGAAGCCCTTATGTCTTATCTCCCACTGTGTGGGATGGGTTTAAAAAAGTAAAAATATTGGTTAAAAATACAATATAAGTTGCTTTGGATAAAAGTGTAAGCTAAATGACACGAAATGTAATGTAACCTTTCGGACCTATGGTTCTAGAAATGTTCTCTAACTGGACCTCATTACATTTCACCTCTGAACATAGGAGTTCAGTTCACATTAGAGTGCGCGTGTAGCTAGCATCTTCGAGACCAACCTCCTGTAATGATACGGTTGCCCTTCAATCAGTAGAGGAGGAGTACTGAATGTTAATTTCCAGGACATACGACACCACACAGCTGGACAATAATAAACTACAGGGTGGGGAATATGACGTGGCTGTGTTCTTCTCTTTTCCAAGAGCCTCTCCCACGCTCATCTCGTCCTGTTGTGTGTTAATAAAGCTTTCTGTTTGCAATCAATGCAGATGGGTGCGATCAATAACAATTTATACTGTGCACATCTTCTGCATAACGTTGACTCCTCCGCTTAAATGTCAATGAACCATTACAGTTTTTGATCTGGATACTCACCCCCGCAGTAAGGTTGTGACTTGCTAGAGTGCTGCTAGAACGCTGGTACCAAACCAAAGATCCTATTCTATTGGAACAGTTGATAAAACTTTTTCTTGTAGATCAGATCTCTCAGCATTTAATCTTAAAACATGACATTCAGGGAACACCTGGTGATGAAGAAAAATAATTGCGTTTTAATTTTGTTTTAATAAAGTGATTTTTTGATAAATGCTAATTTGGAACTTCATTATGTCTATTGGTTGATATAAAGGCAGCTTTTTAAATCAGGGGATTGGGCTGATCATTACAATGTAAAATGGGACTAAACAGAACAGAAGTCTGTCTGGAAAGGCTATTATATTTGATATTTACAGGCAAAGACAAATCATTTGGTTAGCATTAGAGAACGACAATCAAAGCTAGCTGGTCTATCTGCTTGACTCTGACATCACGCAGTGAGGGGATTATTTACTTTAACATTTCTCTGCCTAAACTACATATTCATGTTTATATTATCACGTGTCTGCTGCCGCTGCTGTGAAGGTTTGCTTGTCTGGTGTGGCAAGATCCCTCTAACTCTGGCCATCTGGAGCGAGGGGTCCTGCTGTCCCCAGGGTCACACTCAAGTAATGTTTGTGTATGGAAGGAGATGCAATATTCTCCCCGGTGTGTATGTGTTCTGAGGAGGTTTGTGTTTGTGAAAAAGGTCTGTATGGCAGGGAGGGGAACTCAGCGGGGAGGAGGCTGATCATGTCAAGACAGCCTTGGCCCTTTAGAGAAGGTCAGCGGCCTGAATTAGCATTCTCTTCTACGCCAAAAACAATATTAAAAAGTTGATATTTCTAGTTTTTTAAGTTTAGTAGAGAGGGGGAGTGAATGGATATTTGGGATATATCCCTTTCCTGTGTTGAAGAGCGGACCTCTTTTTTTCATACTTTATTTAACAATAATAAATGTTCAATATCTGTACGTATATTATGTATTTGAGTTCAGTTCCCACCTTTAATTTATGTTCACCAATGCTTTTCAGTGGATATAGAAGAAAACAAAATATTTATTAATAATAATAATAATACTAATAATAATAATAAATGATATTTATATAGCGCTTTTCAAGAACTCAAAGCCGCTTTACAGGATAAATTATAAAAACAGAACCAAACACGGAAAAACAACAAAAAACAAAACAGGATTCAGCACAGATGAGGAGGGAGGAGGTCGTGGGGTCGGTGTAGGCAGAGATGAAGAGATGGGTCTTGAGGAGGGACTGGAAGATGTTGAGGGACTCAGAGGTGCGGATCTCTTGGGGGAGGGAGTTCCAGAGCCTGGGAGCTGCTCTGGAAAATGCCCTGTCCCCAAAACGGCGCAGTTTGGACTTTGGGGTACAGAGCAGACCGGCTGAGGTGGATCTGAGGGGCTGTGAGGGTTGGTACGGGGAAAGGAGGTTGGTGAGGTATGAGGGGGCCAGGTGGTGGAGGGCTTTGTAGGTGAGGACCAGGGTTTTGTAGGTGATCCGGTGGGAGATAGGAAGCCAGTGGAGTTGTTTAAGGACTGGAGTGATGTGGTGCCAGGATTTGGAGCGGGTGATGAGGCAGCGGCTGAGTTCTGGACTAGTTGAGGCCGGTTGATATTGGCAGAGCTGATGCCGAGGAGGAGTGAGGACGGTAGTCCAGTCGGGAGGAGATGAAGGCGTGAATGAGTCTTTCAGCAGCAGGGGGTGTGAGAGAGGGTCTGATGTTACGGAGGTGAAAGAAGGAGGTTTTAACGACTTGACGGATGTGAGGCTCAAGGGAGAGGGTGGAGTCAAAGATAACGCCAAGGTTGCGGGCCTGGGGAGATGGGGAGACGATGGTGCCGTCGATGGTGAGGGTGGGGTTGTTGGTTTTGCTGAGTGTGGATTTGGATTTCATCTCTTTTCTAGTCTTCATACCACTCAAAGCACTTTGCTTACCATACAGTTTCACCTGCCAATCAGGACTCCATATCTTTATTTCCATTATTTATAATTTAATCTATAACTTCTTTTAACTATGTCTGTGTGCACTTTACCCCTGTGATCATCCCTGCTGCAGGAGAAATTAAGGATTATTTAATTTTATCTAACCATTCATTCCCATTCATAAAGCACAGGCTGTGCATTACTAGGTAGGGTAGAGTGTGTAAGTGTGGTCTTAATTGAGAATATTTTTTGCAGTATTCCATTGTTCTTAGTGTACCTTCATTTGTTTTAATTATTTTATATATAGGATGTTAAATTTAAGTCAAGAAAGAATAGCCGAGTTATGATTCAGTCCGTTTCAAAGTAGAGATACCTACTGTCACGACCAGGCTCAAAGGCCCTGACACAACTTGGAGAGGCAGTGCAAAAAGGGTTTACCAATGTGTTTATTTAAGTAAAGTAACAAAACCTAAAGTAAAAGCAAATATGAGGTGTGTGCATCAGTAGTTTCAGTCATGTCGGTGTGGGTGCATTGATCATGTCAGGTGGAATGTTGTGAGATGAACATAAAGAAATCAAACAAACCCAACAACGATACGAACGCTTGCCCAGGAAACCAGCGAACTCCCGACAGGCAGCCGCCATGCGCTTTTAACCCCCTGGAACATCGCAGCTGCTCCCAATCAGATTGATGACCTGGGATTCAATCAGGTTACTAGGCGGAGTCGTCTCACTACCAGTTTGAAACATACTGTTGAACAGCTTGACCCGTGTGAAAGAGTGTGCGCGTGTGTCCGAAATTTACTCTAAAACGAAGGATGCTCTATCCAAAACATTGTCATGCAAGTTGTTATTTTAATAATGATTTGATTAAACATCAAGATATTTGGAACAGTTCTTGGACAAAATGTGTAATTTTCATTCCATTGATACAGGCCTACCTTATGCAGCAGTTATATAATGATTTTTTTGAAGATATTTTATTCAACGTATATAGAAAGCAAAAGTATGTTGGAAGCACAGGCTAATAATTTACATGAGTAAAGTGCTCCTTGTTCCCATTTAGACTACAGTGTAGGCAAGAACCACTCAAATCTAATTACGACTTAATCAAATGAATTCCTGCATAAGATGCTTTAACCAGTGAAAATATAGGCTGAATGTTGGCATTTCGGCTTGCAAATTAGAGAGACCATTAACAATGGAGGAAATTATTATTATTTGCTCCCTTGCTGATTTCATTAGTTTGCCCAACGCCATGAAAATGAACGGTCTATACTTGTAATGGCAGGTCTATTTTAACAGTGAGACACAAAAAATCACAACACATTTAGTTAGATATTGATTGGCATTTGAATGTGTGAAAAAAGTATTTGATACCCTAATAAAACATGGCTCAGTACTTGGTGGAGAAACCGTTGGTGAAGTTGGTCACCACGTTTGAAGAATATGTTCCTCTCCTCTCCACACCTTTCAGGTTTCATCTGACCACATCACCTTTTCCAAAAGCCATTAAAAAATAAAGTGTTAATGACTACAAAGGGCCATTGTACGTGATGCTGTCAGACAACGTTCCGCTACATCCAAGTCAGGATTTTAAGAAGCTACAAGAGCAAGAGTAAAAATGGCTGTTTCTATGTAATGACTTTCCATTTCCCTTTCCTTTATTTAACAATATTAAATGAACTGTTCAATATCGGTACGTATATTACGTTTTTGAGTTCAGTTCCCACCTTTAATTTATGTTCACCAACCCGTTTCAGTGGATATAGAAGAAAACCAAAGCAATTTTAAATTACATGTCAGCATTCAAATACCGATGACAGAAAATACCATACAGTTTCACCTGCCAATCAGGACTAAGTGCACAAATTGAACTCTTACAGAAACCCACTAAGAGCAAATCAATTTGAGGATCCCATAGTGTGCTGGAGTCTTTCAGAGATGGCGAGATGGATCTATGGTTTATTTGCAGTGCAACATTATATTCAATCTAGATTTGATGGGAACACCATTCGAGAAGTTCATCAGCAGGAAAGGTCAGTCACACTTTGTATGACATTTTGACTGTTTCCTTTCTTCACTACCAGCAGTGACAGATAAGAGAAAGGCCTTCTGAACACAAACAGAGGATCAGTTGCTAGTTCTGTGTTTTTGCACGATTCCAAAAATTATTATAGAAGGTTTGGACTGTAACATTCAAAGTTTGGAATGGTACAACACAAATATCATTGTCCTTTCACAATAATTCTACTCAAAGTTTGGAACTGACCCTTCAGTTAAGCCCTTCACTCTTTTGCTTTACTTCTTACTTCTAATTCAGTGTTCAGTGTGATTCTTACTTCACAAGTAAGAATCACACTGCTATAGGTTTTTGGACACATCACGTGAAGTGGAGAAAGCGGGTCACAGCAGACACAGTCTTTGAACTCAGCCAACTGACAGTGTCTGCTGATGAATGGCATTGGCAACACCATGATGAAAAAACAACTGCCTCTGGTTTTCATTTTATCCTTCTGAAAGGCTGCGAGTCTGACATACTGCACCCAAACTCCAAGTGGCAAGAACAAGACATTAGACTCTAAAGCTACCTTTCAGAAAAGCCAATTTCAGCTTGCCTACAGTAATAACCGCCAAAATGCACAGCGGTAATAAATACAACGAGAGACTCTTCGTCGGCACAGAAGGAGGCTGCATGTGATGGGGAGGAGGTATCCATGCTGAGACCACACATCATAAGGCAGAGGTGTCCAAACCTTTTGAAAAGAGGGCCAGATTTGGCGAGGTATGTGAGGGCCGACCATTCAGCCTGACATTCTTCACATGGAACACAAATACATCTAAACAACTTTTACCAAGTCACTCATTTCATATTTGCCTTTTTTATTTGTATTTCTAGAAGCTTAACCATGTCTTAGGTTCATTTGAAAAATGGCATATTATTGGCAATTAAATGCTCACTGTAAACACAGGATATTATTGGAACTTTGAAATTCTAAACAGAAATAGCTAATCTTATTCAGAAGTGCAAACACATAAATGTGGTTTTGATAGTCACAAAACAAAATTAATTCACTGAGATTTTAGAGAGTCAGTTAGTCGTGTTGTCATACGGCTCTTGTCTTCTCACAGAAATACGTCGAGCCCAAAAGCTCCGCATTTTCTTAGCAAATGTTCGACTCTCATGGAACCTGCCTTCATCCAGCTGGCGGTAAAAGTCCGGAGGAGAGAGCTGTAGTTGTCGACTGCAGCACTCGGCGTCACACTGCGATGGGCTTCAGTTAGGGGGAATCAATAATTATCTCTTCCCTCTATTTAAGACAGGAAGGCGGCGAAGGTGGTCGGCACGAGCGAGCGCGACGCAACCGAGTATTTGTGTATTTATATGTATATATAAACAATAAAGCCGGATTGTATCGCCAGAACGCTTATCCGAGGGAGCCCTCTTAACACCCACACTCTTACGCTGTGGTATTGGGCTGCGTTTGTGACAGGTGCCTATAGAAAAGTTGCAGCTTGGTTCGAAAGGCTTTGATATGTGAAAACAGTTGGCTTACCACTGCATTGGGCCCCTGAAGGCTAGTGTTCAGTACGTTCAGGTGCTTTGTTGTGTCAACTAGAAAATCCAAATCAGCCAGCCAAACTGGATCACATGGTTCTGGGATCGATTGTCCCTTTTTTGCCATGCACTCTCCAATTTCTCGCCTAAGAGAGTAAAAGCGCTGCAGTGCAGACCCCCAACTGAGCCATCATCTTGTGATAGACAACATGTCCGTATTCACTTTGGATGTCGATTTAGAAACTGTTGAAACTGACGGTAGCACAGGGCTGTGGAGCAAATATAATTAATAGCCTTTATCACCTGAAGCTTTGTGCTGACCAGCTGTCAGCTCCACCATCATCCCTGTTTCCAAGAAGCCCAGGATCACAGGACTCAATGAACCAACAACTACAGCCCATCAACGAACATTACGAAATGCTTGCATGATCTGAACGAGAGACGACAAGAGTCTTGAGGAGCAAAAGAAACCAGGACTCATTTGGTGAGTCTGAACATCCACAGAATTAAAGAGAACATCTACTCTTTTGGACGTTGTCATGAAAGTGAAACGTCAAGGAAGCAGAACCTTTGGAGAACGACCAAAGACGGTCGTGTCAGCACAAACGATTCGAAGTTGACAAAGTAAGAGCCCTGATGAGAGCAGAGAAGAGAAGCTGCACCAGGGACGAAGAAAGAAGAAGAAACATTGATGGGCAAAGACATTTGAAACACACTAGGTGAGAACATGTGTGTGATCACCATGGCAACGTGGACATTGGAGCTGAGAAGTGAGGGCTCACACTGGTGGTGGAGCAGTGAAGGAGCAGGGGGGGGGGGAGGCGAGGTGGACCCCAGTGATGGATCAACACACACCACACCCCGTTGGGTTAATTTTAGAGTATGATTTACTAATTAAACAAATAAATGCACGCACATACTTTAAGTAAAATGCTGGAATCACAGTTCGGCAAATAAAAGAACTGGGCTTATCACGGTTTATTTTTTTCTCAGTGGCTGTATCGCTCCTCGCTGTGTTTGGGTGCCTCTACTTGGTATTTGAGCACTACAGCAGCGTTGGGTGGATGCTACACCATAAATAACTAATTTGAACCAACAGTAATCTCAACAGGATGATGAAAATTGGGGAAACTGCAGCATGTTGGAGGAGTCATCTTGATCCCTGACCGATTATATCGAGGCCTAAAGGGCGTTATAAAAGAAAAAATGCTGAACCAATGATTTGGCAAGCCTACTCCCACAACAAGTGTCAATCAACCGACACAATCGTTGCAGTGACCACGGACGGGTTCACAACGGGCAGTTGACTGACAAACACCCAGTGCATGGTGATCTGTGTCCACTGTCTAGAAACGAAAAGTAAAAGAAGACCAAGAATCCCGACAATTTCATTTCCAACACTGCCCTCCGCTGGCTCAAACCTAGCACAGCCCTCAAACACAATTTCTTGACAATAAAGTGGGTTGACACCTGCAAGCTAAACTCATGTCAATTTTTAGACATCACTCTCTTATTGACCTTGCACGATCTGCATTAGAAGAGGAGGGGGGGGGGGGTTCATCCAACATTGGACTCTTCTTTTTAGGCACCGGCTTTCCATAAATCAAAATAAAGGGAAAGGGTGGGAAAAGAATCTTAAAAGGAAGCAAGACAGTATTTCGTAATGGTATCTTCCAATGATACACACAAACTGTGAGCTCACAACTATATTTTTGTCCCCAATGTGTGGTTATGTGGAAAATAGAGAAGCAAGTGAAGCATCCAAACACTAGACTCTCCGAACATGCTGCCAATCAATACACACCCACATCAATACTGTATAAAAAAACTACGAACCTCACTTGGAAGTGGTAAGATTTAAGCTAAAAAGACAAAACGGAGGAGGCGGGGAGCCAGAGTCAAGGCCATGGTGGCAGGCGGTTATAGGGCCGAACTGCCTGAAGGGTCGTTTCTATGTTAGGTGCAAAAGCTCAAACATGGAACGGAGGGAGAGTGTGTGGAACTTACCTTGAGAGGAGAGATGTGGGAATGGGACACATAGCCGTGCACATTCTCAATCTCAGACAGGTTCTTCTCGGACACGTGCACAAGCTCAGGGGCGAGTACCTCGTTGGCAAGTCGTGAAAATCCCTGGTCAAGAGGCGGAGAGTCGTCTTCTTGGTAGTGGTACTGCTGAGAGAGGTAGAGAAAAAAAGAAAAGGGTGGACATCAAGAGACAGCGAGAGACAAGGACATAATAAAGGGATAAAAATACAACATCTAAAAGAAGTCTGGGCTTTGTGTTCTTATTCTCAGAAAGGGTAAAGAATAATTTATCTTGATGCAGTTTTGTACATTACATTTTCAATGTTTCCTTTTCTTTGTTCGATTACTGTACAATTCTTTAATTTTCTGATTACAAGAAGAATGATGTTGAAAAATGTGTTTTCTTTGATTTTCAATTACATTTGATAAACATTTGATTGATATGAAAAAAATGGATCATTGGTCACTATGCAAGTAGCATGTTGACAGACACATGACTAGTAGTTTAAAAACGCTGAATATCAGAGATGGTCATGAGAGTCAGCAATCCTCTAAAGTGAAAAGAAACAAACCAAAGTAATGGCAATCACAAGTCAAATCTCAGAGAGCATTATCATGACGAAATCCCATTTTCAAACTTGACTGGGGAAAATGAAAGATTAATCATGACTCCTCATATATGATTTCAGCAGAGCAAATACTGTAATTCATTGAGAATGATACTTTGGGTTTGAATGGGGTGAAAACTTTTACCCCACTCCTCCCCTTTTCTCACCCAAGGAGCGCTCATCAAGGCAAGATTCATGCAGGTTGGGGTTTGGCTGTTGTGGGGCAACCCCTGTACTGCTGGTGGCCTGTTCTGGAGAGAGCAACAGGACCACATGTAACCACCAAGAGCAAAGGAAATGAAGTGCAGAAACAATCAGTCACGTCCAAAATGCTGAGCATTCAACCAAACAGGAGTAAGATGCTCAGAGTAACCGACACAAACTACACAGTCTGTGCGGCTGTGTTTCAGCATTTTGTACAAACACCCAATGGGAAAACAGAGCAACGATACAGAGCAGGGTGAAACCAGAAAAAGTCAAATGAAATAGTTGGCTAGGATAAAGAGTGGAATCTTGACACATACTAACTTTCTGGTACAAAGGGACAAAAACGAGTGAACAACTGTGAACAACGTTACGTGCAGATGAGCATGTCCTTTGTGCTCAATGGAAGAAATCATATCAGAGGATCTTAAAATAGTTCTTAAAACTCCAGTGGTTTGCTGCAAAGCTTTGTCTCATCTCTGTCCATGCTGATCGCGACCGGAACATGACAGTTTCTCAGCCAATCACTATGAAAAGCTGTTTTAGCCATAATTAAATAAATAAATACATAAATAAATGAATAAATAAATACATAAATACATGAATAAATACATAAATATGCATTAGAAATACATCGTGAAATAAATAAATCAGGCAATAAATACATCAAAATGAAATACATTTAATTATTTCATGGTACCTTTATTTCATAATGCCACATTTATTTATTTATATACACTTTTATTTAATAATGCCACATTTATTTATTTATAGACACTTTTATTTCATAATCACTTTCCATAAATCACAGGGTGAGGTTGACAATCACAGCGCGAGAAATGTTCTTTCACACACACACACATTCTTCTCTCACATACATATATTTTCTTTACACATGCATACATTTTCTTTTTATATCAATATATTATTTAAAATAATGACTGCATTGGCATTAGATCAGAAATGTATGAATAATTATGTTAAATATAGAAATATGAGAGAAAATATATATTCGTTATATATCAAATATAACGAATATATTTGATGTTATGCTCACGTTTCTCATAAGTGACGTTAGCTAGCGTCAGCAGCTTCGTACCTAACAAGCAAGCCACTAAGCCACTAACATCAAATATATTCGTTTCAAATCGGTAAAATAAAATTGGTATAATAGACTTAACTAGTGTCCCGGACGAGTCTTAATGTCGAGCTATGAGGGGCCGGATAAGACATTATTCATTTTGGTACTCTCACATACATACTGTACATTCTCCTTTCACATGCAAATATTTTTACTCTCACAAACATACATACATTTTCACCCTCACATATATACATTCTCCTTTCATATACATATATTTTATAACGGTGTAATTTAGGTAGTTGAATATCAGAAATTGTTTAAAGGTTTTAAAAAACACCTTAATTGTTACCTATATTATTTGTACAATATCATAGCTTATCTTTGTTGTCAAAGGATGGCGGGCTTAGGTTTGCCTGGACCAGCTCTTAGTTACGCTGCTATAGGCTTAAACTGCCGGGGGACTTCTTAGGACACACCAAACTCCTCTCTCACTCACTCCTTCTACTAAAATCCACGTTGCATTACAGTTTTTACCAACTGCTTACACACGTTTTCAAAACTAAGTCTCTTTTTTCAAAACTCTACACACAATTCTCAAAACAAAAAAATTCTCAAAACTAAAGCTCTTTGTATTGAAATGTAGATATGAGCGTATGAAAGACCAATGTTCTACAGTGAAAGTGATGTGCTAAGAGCGGTAACAAGTACAAAAATTACTGTTGTATACGTTAACATACAACATAACTATAAACATGTTAACCAAAGTATATTCTTTACAGTACAATACAGTAAATTGTGTGTGGGGTCCCGATCAGGGAATTGGCAGGGGACATGGTAAATAAGTGTAGCATTTTGATTGGTCACTTTCTGATAGATCTTTGTGTTTAGTAGGTAATTGTGTGTACGGTGTTTTGAAAAAAGTGTTTTACGCAATTGAAAACTGCTTCAAAGGCTGAGAAATAGCCTATGATTTTGAAGATTTGGAATGTAGTTTTGCACTTTGAGTGAGAGGTTTCAAAAACTGTGTGACTTGAAAATATTTTGTGTGTAAGCAGTTTGTAAAAACTGTAATGCACATGACTAATTCAGCTCCTTCCCGGGAGTTCTTTGTGCTTTCTCGCCGAGCAGGTCTCTGCAGATCGTAGTTCCGTCAGGACCCTGGTCCTGACTCTGGCCGTGGCCCTGCTGGCACCTGCTGCTGCCGTCATCATCATCATCATCATAATTTTAAATATGATTCATATCACTATTGCCCTTTCCTAAAATCTTTGCTTTCCCTCCCCACAGTCTTCTGTGGATGGTGGTTCGATCTGACGGTGGTGGCCCCTGCAGTGGTCCTGTCATACACCTGGCCGGCTACTTGGAATTCTTTGAATAATTTCTGTTATAGAAATTGAATGTATTCTACATCTGTATGAGTCATTCTGTACACATGACATCCATTGCAGTCTGTCCATCCCGGGAGAGGGATCCCTCCTCTGACGTTCTCCCTAAGGTTTCTTCCCTTTTATCACCATGAAAGGGTTTTTTCGTTTTTTGGGGAGTTTTTCCTGTGCCGATGTGAGAGTCTTGGGACGGAGGATGTTGCATGTGTACAGACTGTAAAGCCCTCCGAGGCAAATTTGTAATTTGCGATTTTGGGCTATACAAAATAAAATGAATTGAATTGAATTGAAAGGGAAAGGTGCCTAAATAAGTTAAAATTATTAAACTGTACCCGGACTTTGTGCATAGACTATTTAAACGCTGATGTTCTTATTCAAATGAAAAGTGCCTCAAATTGTTATCGTTATGTCGAGCCATTCTCTTCAAATTAGATTTCCACATATAATTTAACATTTTTCACCTGATAGTAATTAGTTTTATTGTTTTTATTGTATGTATTATGAATTATTATTATTATTATTATTACTGTAAGATTTAGCTGACAAATGGTATTCTATCTTAATGTACAATCTGGTATATTCATTCCACACAATATGTTGTCTGCATTGTATTTACGGTCATGTTAATAGTAGATACTTGTGAATACATGTGTAATGTGGTGTAATGGAATGCTATTTTATATTTGAAAATGTGTAGTCCAGAAATTTCTGCAGTCCAGACAACTGCATTTCCCCCCCAGGTTCACCTCTCTCTGAACCTTGTAAGTTTGTTTCTTTATTATAGTTATTGGTGGTAGTAATAGTTTTAGGTGTAGTAGAAGTAGCATTCTATAATGCATATTAATAAATCTATAATCATCTGTAATAGTTCAAGATTATGTAAATACACTCAATATGACTTCCATTCATTGTAAATGACTTTCAACCTCATTCTCAATCGTTTCATCATTTTAAAGAATTTATCACTAATCTGGTTACAATCTGTGCTTAAGTACAGCTGCAGGTGAAGGGACATCTAGGATCACACCTGGCACAGCAGCCAGTGAAACACAGACCGAAGACACAGAGCATGCAGCAGGGCACGGGGGTCCCGAGGCCGTCTGCACTTAAGGACACCCCAGACGCGGAAACGCGAGCGCGTTTGAGGATATACGTTACCGATATATACGGATATAAGTCAGCCCCGATGTTGAAATTATCAACACAGGCCTAGAGCGCCCTCTTGCGGTTTAGTGTAAAAATGTGAAATTACATGATATGTTCGAAAAATTTTACACATAAGTCGCTCCAGAGTATACGTCGCACCCCGGCCAAACTATGAAAAAAACTGCGACTTATAGTCCGAAAAATACGGTAATTCAAAATGTTTGAATAACTACTCGATTAAACACTGATCTTGTTAAAAGAAAAACAATTATTTACTGCCTGTTGTATTATGACTTACAAGATTAGTGTTAAACCTCAACATATGAACAATGTATCTGTATTAATAGATGAACATCAATTGTATACTATTTGTCTTCAGGTGAAGAAGCAACAGACATGATATCCATGAGTCCGTCAGGGGAAACCGATCGATTCTGCTGACTGGCCACCCATGTCGGACATAGTGGCAACTAAATTTGTCAGTAGAGGACCATATCATACCAATCCAGATTTCACAAAGTTGCCATCACAATTATTTTAACTATTTATTTTTACTTTGTTTATAGCACATTTGCATACGTACAGTACATTTTATAGTAATTCAAATTTGATAAAAGGTGTGGGCTTTCTAATTTATCTTTTAAATCTTTGTGTTTATTTGGCAGGCACAGCGCAGAACGTATAAACGACGGGCACATAAAGCCAGATAGTTAATTCATTTGTTTTTGGAGTTTGTAAAGTTCCAAAGATATTAAAAATGTAAATGTTCTGAGACCATTATAATTGCCTGTGGTGCATTTATCAAATACAAATGTACAGTTTAATACATACAACATAGTTTACCTATAATGTATATCAGAATGATATACATTATTATTCAGCATTAAATAGATTACAAAACATTGTCTCTAATAAAGAAAAAAAGAAGGGAAGGGTTGATCTCATCATCTTTTGATAAGCGAGCAGATTTGTACAGAATTCTATACAAAATCTCCCTTTAGAGTCTAAGCTCGATCTGATTTGTAGGAAAAAAATATCTAACAGCATCTTGTTTTTGTTAGCCCCGCAACAATATATGAGTAATACCATAGATTGTCTTATATGAAAAGATGTGGCACTCTCTGGTTACTTCCGGGTTCTGGACGGGCTGCAGTAACACGTCTGTCCATGCGAGGGCGCTCAGTACATACACTCAGCTGAAAATTGAATTTTTATGTTCACTCATCTGTTCTAATAATCTGTTAAAAAAATGTGATGACGTCACATATTTGCATACTGCCGGAGGTGCTGCTTTACGGCCATTTCCTTGGCGATCTCTCGGCACTTCTGAATCATGGCTTCCTTTCTCACGGCATCAGCAACATGATCGACAACAATAACACCAGCTGTTATTTGAGGTAAACTTCGGCAGAAAGTCCTCCTAAACTTTATATTTATGATTCTGCTTTAGCTTTAGCTGCCATCAAACGGGGTCTCTGGTCGTAATCGGTCGCAATCCGTCACTGACCAATCAGCATTCATTAGCAGAATGCTAGCGTGTTCCGGCCAACAACGGCCCAACCTGTAAGAAATCGAAAGGACATAAGCACTCATTCATTCGACTTTTGGCCTATAATTTATATTGAACGGAATCAACAATAAAATCTACGTTGATTCAACGACAAGCAGGAGAAAGAGCTACATTTAGCCGTCTATCTCCATAGAGTCCAATACGATCTGCACTCGCCTGCAATCACCTCCAGTGGAAGTTAACGGAACTGCAACCAAGATCGATACAATGGGACAACTGATTCCCACGAACAGTAGGAGGAAGAGCTGAACCAACGGGGAAAAAAAGCCCCAGTCCTGTTTTTTTTTCTCAAACCTTTCTGTTTCCGTCTAGTATTTGTTTTTTTTAGCTTCTATGTGTCAGACTTTTTTTTAGGTGAGCAATGGATTTTTTACCCACTGGTTGTTGGCTGTATAGTATGTTATTCATAGATTATGTGGAATCATGATATGGTTCCAGATGATTGGAAATGTACTATAGCACCGCAGCACAATTATGGTTTGAATCAGATACCGTATAAGAGATTTAGTTTCTATAAGTAACTAAGTGAGGAGAAAAGTGTGGGAGTGGGAAACGTAATCTCAGTGACATCCCAGCAATATTCACCTCCAGTGATGTCGAAGCAGATCTCTGAATAAACCACGAAGGAAACGGTGACCAGAGCAACAAAATACAAATATCAACTCTCACTTTTGAAATGACTGATAACTGTACACATGTTCATTCATGTAAAAACCTGTGGATGGAAGTAGAGACAAAAAAGCACTTTTAGAAACTAACTCTCCAGGGGCAGAAAAGATGTGAAGTTGACGTCTGAATGGCCTAAGTGAACAGTTTGACAGTTTTAGCTGCATCACAGTCGGTAAAGTCAGTGCACAGCAAAGCAAACTGTTCAAATTCAACACAAAGACATCAATAGATTTTTTAGAATAGAGTTATTAAATATTGAGTTAAATATTTTAAGTGTTAATGTATAGTCGTGTTGTCATCTTGTACACAAGCCTGACAAAGCATGAATTCAAACTTTTAGCATCATTATTTAATCTTTTGTATGGTTATTGCAATTAAATCCTATCTAAATCCGCGAAACAAAGAGAGCAATAAGACTTCTGATAAAAGCACATTTTAAGCCTGTCGCAGCAATAAATGAAGGCTGGTACAGGGATGCAGATGTCTCACAGGAGCTGTAAATATGAATGCCTTAAGCCCTACAATCGTTGCCTTTCAAAAAATGTCAATTATTTCTCTGAAGACAAACACAACCAACATCGAACTCCCCTACCCCATAGGATTCTCTTCCATCCAGTAGTAGACAACAATACAGAGATCAGCACAAGATAATGGTCCTTAGAACAAACAACTGTCAACAACCTACTGTTCCTCTGAACCAAACACAGTGGTCTGCAACCTACCTTGCATCCAAACATCAACGACAAAGTGTTGTTGGTGCACCCAACTCTGCAATGGCAGAGCACTGGGGTGCACTCTGGGCTTTTGACTATAGGAGACATTCCTGTAGAGAACAGCCGCTGGAGATACTCTTCAGCTGCACGGAGCTTCAAGGCAGACGGACAAAGAGCTCAGGTCGGACCGAACAAGAGAGCCACAAAGAACGATAGCGCTGTATGAGAGCAAGGGGTTGCATACAGGCTTCAGCTTTCACACACATTGACACTGTGTTCTCACCAAACACTCCCCTTTCCTCCCCATCTCCCTCTCAGGAATACCCACTGTCTCTATCGCTCTCATCCTACCCATCCTCCTCCTCATGTTTGACTAGTCTCTGTGGAAGAAGGAACTCCTTATCAGAATAATATGGCATATCACTTGTTCTTAACTAGTACAAATTTTGCTTAGGAAAATCAAAAACTGCTACTACCTAATACACATATATATATATACATACATATATATATATATATGTATATATATATGTATATGTATATATGTACATATATATATATATATATATGTATATTATATATATATATATATATATATATATTGTCTATACAGCAGCTGTGTACATGTAGCAGCAGGTCAGACAAGCGGTAGTGCTCACTAATGATGTAGGGGGCCCCAAGCTGAGCAATATTGCAGATTTAAAATGCAAACAGCTCCTTTAGTGTTAGGTTTCCCACAAATATGAATATGTATTAATTATTTCTTTATTGGATTCATTCATGCACAATTGTATAAATGTAAATAAGTAACGTGATGATATGATGGGGTGGCAGGCCCTTCATGCAGATGTTGGGTACATGTAAAGTGCAACTTTTATATAATAAATACTAAATATAAAACATATAAAAACAGGAGAAAACACTGTCATTGTTTACTTGTGCATCACTGACTTTCACTAGACATTACTGTAGTCTTCTACAACACAGGAGATCTGACTGGGTGTGGTTTATACGTGTGGCATTCTAGGCAAATAAAACTTTGTAAATTGAAATGTACTGTACTGTCAAATCTGAGGCCCTCAAGCAAACCAGTAATCTGTTGTGTGTTTGAATCCGTGCTGAAACCTTTATGGATTCAGAATTTCCCCACCCAAACCGAACGCTCCCAATATCCTCAATCAGTGTACATCGGGATTAAATTCCTCTGGTTTTCTGCCAGGGTGTGTTACTTTCTAACATTGCATAATCTGCCCGCATTCTAAATGTTATCATCAATGTCTAAGTGTTGATCCCTCTTCTCCTGTCCCATGGCTGGTTGTCTTTGCCTTCCTTTACTACTAAATAGAGGTGTAACGATTCGTTTTAACAACGATTCGATTTGTATCACGGTTCGTGGTTGTCGATACGATTCAAGGACGATATTGGTTCATTTAGAACGATACGATCCGAAACGATTCAGTGACTTGAAATCGATTCAGTAACTTTTTAGCCAAAAATTCAGTGTGACTGAAATAAATACCTGTATACTGGACAGTGCAGGTGAAGTTTCCTGGATTCCTGTTGTTTCTTGTAATGGAATCAGGTATCAATTAATTATGAATATAAATAAACAAGTAAACAACAATGAATGGCAAATGCATTCACATTTTATTTGAATAAAGTGCAAACAACACTTAAGGTTGAATTAACAAGACGTTAAAATGCTCTCATTTTCAATATTCAATACATTTTCAATAAAAGTTGCCTACTTTGCGTCCTGATTCACCAGATACACTACCCTGCATAGGAAGTGAACCACTAGATGGCCCCATAACTCTGAGGATACCACCCTGAAGGTGTGGAACATACTAATGATGATTGAAAACCTCTTTTACCCTTTAATGAATGGTAGTTCCGGCCAATTTAAATGCATTGTTCTTGTATTTCTCTTTTCTAGTCTTCATACCCCTCTATTCTCTTTAACACTACATGTCATCTCACACCCATTCACACATACATTTTACAATTTTTCAAACCAACTTATAGTGCATTGCACCAAGAAGGTAAATACAAAGAACAACAAGAATTACAGTAGTACAATTTTGTCAAAGTACAAAGCACTATAAGTAAGGGTCAAGGTAAGTGCTAATAGTACAGCTGTGTACCGTCAGGCACCAGGGTGAGTTTTAACAGCGACAAACCCTGGCTCACAGCGGAACTCAGGAAAACTACGACTGCAGAAGGATCAGGCATTTAGGACTTGTGTACAAAGACTTGTACACAGAGTCTAAATACAGGTTTAGGAAGGCGGTGAGAGACGACTAAATGACTGTACTCTGAGAAACTACAACAACAGCTCTCAGAAAATGACTCTGCTTCGGTTTGGAGAGGCTTTAAACACCTCACAAACTAAAAGCTAAAGACCCCCCCACACCATGAATGACCTCCGCCAGGCAGACGAGCTGAACGAGTTCTACTGCAGATTTGAAAGACAATGTCCTGACTTCATCCCCCACAGCTCCACCAACCTGCACCAGACCCCCCTCCCTCCCCATCAGGGGCTCACGCCACTGTGAGAGACGTTAACCGGCTCTTTAAAAGACAAAAAAACTCTCAAAGCAGCCGGCCCGGACTCCGTCCCCCCCCCCCCCCCCCCCACCCCACACGCTGAAGCATTGTGCTGACCCCCTGCAGTTCGCCTACAGAGCCAACCGGTCCGTAAATGATACGCTCAACATGGTCCTCCATTTCATCCTCCAGCATCTGGACTCCCCAGGAACCTACGCCAGGGTCCTGTTTGTGGACTTCAGCTCTGCTTTCAATACCATCATCCCGTCTCTGCTGCAGGACAAGGTCTCCCAGCCGCAAGTGCCCGACTCCACCTGCAAGTGGATGACTGACTTCCTGTCTGACAGGAAGCAGCACGTGAAGCTGGAGAAACACGTCTCAGGCTCTCGGACCATCAGCACCGGTTCCCCCCAAGGCTGCGTTCTTTCCCCTCTGCTCTTCTCCCTGTACACCAACAGCTGCACCTCCAGCCACCAGTCCATCAAGCTCCTGAAGTTTGCGGATGACACCACCCTCATTGGACTGATCTCTGGTAAGGGATCTCTGATAAGTCCGCCTACAGGTGGGAGTCTGACTATCTGGTGACGTGGTGCAGTCAGAACAACCTGGAGCTCAACGCTCTGAAGACAGTGGAGATGGTTGTGGATTTTAGGGTCACCAAGAAGCGGAGGATGTTCTTCCTGAGGCTTCCTTGGCTTCCTGCCAAAGACGATGATGGTGCACTTCTACACAGCCATCATCGAGTCCATCCTCTGCTCCTCTATCACCGTCTGCTACACTGCAGCCACAGCCAAGGATAAATGCAGGCTGCAGCGTGTCATCCGCTCTGCAGAGAGGGAGATCTAAAAGATTGTTGCTGACCCCCCTCACCCCAGACAAAACCTGTTTGTGCCCCCTCCATCTGGCAGGAGGCTGAGCTCAGGATCAAGGACCTCCCGCTACACAGTTTCTTCCCGTCGGCAGTTAGACTCAGAGCCCGTGTCCCTCCCCTACTGCTCCTCGTCTTCCTCTTTCGGTGGGGGACCTTAAATTCCACCCTCTCCTCCTCCATCTCCTCCTCACTGTCTGAGCCGCCCCGACAAACTCCTTCACCGTGATGCACCCCACTCATCCCCTCTTTCACTCCGTCACACACACTTGCCCGCTGGGCTACATTCAACCCCCCATCCACTCCTACACTCACCCCCTCCCCCCGTGACCGACCGGCTGGGCCTCACTCATCCCCCATTCACTCCCTCACCCGTCTCCACACTTACACCCTCATTCACTCCTTCACCCACCTGAATGACCGGGTGGGCCTCGCTCACCCCTTCGCCCACACGCTGGGCCTCGCTCACCTCCTCACTGACCTGCTGGGCCTCACCAGCCCCCTCTTCCTCCCCGGCCCCCCCAGCAGCCTCCTGGGCCTGGTCCTGACTGGAGGGCTTCTTCCCTGGACACGCTCTCGCCAGGTGTCCCTCTCTGCCACACCTGAAACACCTCCCGTCGTCTGAAGTGGCAAACATAACGTAATCAAACGCGTCGATCCTCACCTTTATCACTATGTCGAGGGCCTGATCTCTGGTGAGGACCATGTGGAGCTGTCTCCTGTGAGACACCACGTGTCTCAGCAGGGGTGACCTGCACCCCGAGGACACCTTTGTTACTCCGGACACCACTTTCCCGTGCTTCGCCAACTCGCCGAGCAGCGCAGAGTCCGGTACGAACGGCGGGACGTTCGCCACCGTGACTCTGACAGCCGGCTCGGCGAGAGGCAGCACGGGCACGAGCGTCCAGCGCACCACCACGCCGCTCGCCACCACCTCGCGCGCCTTCTCCACGCCGTCCAGGGAGAGGACCAGCGCGTTGTTCATCCGCGCGGCGGACTTCACAGAACACGGGAAACCCAGTGTGAAACTAACGCCGTGTTAACCCTGTGAGGTCCATGCCGACCGGCTACAAACACACCCAAACTAAACCACAGCCAGAAAAACAACAGTCACACACACAAAGCACACATTCACACCAGTTAAGACACGGAACATACACGATACAAACGATCAAACAAGAGAGAGAGAGAGAGAGAGCATGAATGGTTAGAGGCCGCTTGTTTGGCTCTCACAAAGAGAAGCCGTGGGACCAAAACATGATGAATCAACATTCTTTACAGCAATCATTACAAACTCTTCCTTCAAATTATCACAGCTCCAGCTGGCCTGTCTGAAGACAGACTGATTTTGTTGAGATGAAAAGGTAATTCTGTTAAATAACAATATAGTACTCCTAGCTAGTATTTAAAAAAAAAAGGGTGACGGGTTGGTTGCCATTCATTTAGACCAGTAAAAATCTATGTGAACATACACACTGCATGAAAAGTGGGATTTCCGTCCCCGTAAACGCCCGAAAATCTCCCTAATTTCCGACAATTTCCGACAATTTACAGTCTTTGAGTCGGTCTCTCCCGCTCGTTCATATCGGCAGCATGGTGATTCAGCTGACGGACAGTCCGCTGATAGCAAACAGCAGTTTCTTCTCGACTGGCTGAAAGCTGTTGATCGCGTCCAAGAGGAGCTGAACGCGAGTTGAACGTCCGGATCCTCCAATCAGATACGAGGTCATTGTTACATTGAAGGACTCGCGAGACCAGACCGCGGTGTCTGTGAAGCACCATGTCTGCGAGATGTAGTGTTTAATATGTCCTCTGTGCATTTAAGTAAGACTAAAGAAAAGGTCACTGTATTCCTGCCACTGTGCACATTAGTTGAGCTCTAGGAGAATGTGATCTCTGCAGAGCCTTCATTCTCGTTCTAATGTTTGCATGGAATTTTACCTTGCTGATTCAGATTGAAACTATTTTTTTAAATAATTTAGTGTATCTTTTTTACATAACATTTTCCATAGCTAATGGCATACACAGTAATCTAGCATACTTAAATTAAATAAATCAATACAAGCTAAAATGCTAAAACTTCCAAAATCCCCTTATATCTCTACCTCTACTCATCAAACGTAACCATTGCTCACTGCCTCTGGGAATGCACCCATATTCAAGATTTCTGGAAAGAGATTATTACAATTGTATCAGTCTGTATCAAAGAACAACTTCCATTATGTTCAAGACTCGTCTTTTTGGGTGTTTCCCAGCAAATTGTACTCTGAACAACAGCAAAAAAATCAATGGCGATACTTTATCTTCTTGAAGCTAAATATAAACTTGCAATGGCTTGGAAATCCAGACCGAGCAAACCACATTGGATAGAGGTACTTCTACAGTGCCTCGCGCAGGAGAAACATACACTTATAGCCAAAGGGAAATATAACATAGTTCATTTATGAAGTTCCTAGGAGGAGAAGACTTTGTTGTAACCATGTAGCCTATACCGTTTAGGGTTCCCAATTCCCGCCACTGATATTTATAGTTTTAGATGTGCCTTCTTTTGGTTTTGTTTCTTTGTTTGTGTAATGTGGAGAAAACAATATAACACATTTTTAAAAACTAAACACTGCAAACCTGCGCGTGTCCACCGCTATAATGGCCCAGGTTGAGAAAATTGGCTGTTTCAAAATGATTTGTGCAAAGCCACAGCTTTTTCCCCCCAATTATTGCATGGACATGGACTTGTACCTTCTAACCCTGGGACACGATGTAGAGCATGTAAAGCAATGTAGAGTAATTGTGCGTAACTGTGCAGTCGACTAAAGCACATTTTTAGGGTTGATTTTGCTTCATGCTGCTAGCTAGTTTATCTGAGGTTTGCAAGAACAAAGTTGAGTTCTTTGGCGTGTAGAAGAACTCGTGCATTGCTTTTTTAATCAACTAAACATTAACATGTTAGCCTGCTGAAATTATCAACTTGCAAGAGGAATTTTTCATTAAAAATTAATTGAATCATTCTGGGATGAGCTGCAAGAAGTGGTGGAGTGTACAGAAGGAGGACGGCATGTTGGTAAAGCATGTTGGTAAAGAGAACAGAGGTGATGGGAGGAGAAAAAATGAGCATTAGCGGGTATGTTGTCAAGTAGACTAATTAACAGGAAAATAGTGGCCAAATAACTGAAATGTGGTGCATACATTTGGAAAAATGCCTTAAGCAGCAGATGCAACTTGGAAAACTGTAAAGAGGTAGCAGGGGAAATGGATGAGATTAAAGAGAATTAATGGTTCAACGCAAAAGTGGTCTGTAAACAGGAAACCATTGTTTGAGCCATGTGTCAAAGCTAGAAGTTAACATTGACCATTCATTATGCCTTATTTAAGAAAACGCCACTCCTGTTGTCATTTCAATCCAAATCACAAAATGTCTGCCCTCTGTGTCTGCCCTCTGTGTCTGCCCTGTGTCTGCGCTCTGTGTCTGCGCTCTGTGTCTGCCCTCTGTGTCTGCCCTCTGTGTCTGCCCTCTGTGTCTGCCCTCTGTGTCTGCCCTCTGTGTCTGCGCTCTGTGTCTGCGCTCTGTGTCTGCGCTCTGTGTCTGCGCTCTTTGTCTGCGCTCTTTGTCTGCCCTCTGTGTCTGCCCTCTGTGTCTGCCCTCTGTGTCTGCGCTCTGTGTCTGCGCTCTGTGTCTGCCCTCTGTGTCTGCCCTCTGTGTCTGCCCTCTGTGTCTGCCCTCTGTGTCTGCGCTCTGTGTCTGCGCTCTTTGTCTGCGCTCTTTGTCTGCCCTCTGTGTCTGCCCTCTGTGTCTGCCCTCTGTGTCTGCGCTCTGTGTCTGCGCTAGCTGCGGCTGCCTCCTCTTCCCCTCCCTCTTAAACATGACACCGGCTGTGAGTGTGACCGGCCGATGATTGGCTCTTCTGCCTTAAGCCCCGCCTCTCTTTGTGTGTTAGATTGCTCTGCTTGTGCTGAGGAGGCAGGAACTTACTGTAGGTGGTTATGGTTATTTTACAGGTACTTTGAACAAGTGTTTATGCTTTGGAGGTTTTTAAATAAGGTTGATATGTGATGTTTTGTTTATGATTTGTTGACATGTCTAGCGTTTTCAATTTTATATTTCGTTTTTTAGACTAATGCTAATTGGCATATTGTTCAGCAGCTAGCTAAATTCGTGTGAGGAGAAAAATGTGCATACCCGTTGAAGATCTATGAAAGAAAAGTGTTACATTATTTACAACACCATAAAAAATGCTTTGTGTGGCCGTTTTTTTTAGAATATCTCCCTTTTCAGGGCAAAATATAGCAGTCATGTTTGACCCACTATCAAGCTTTCCACTGTATTTTTGTGATGCAGTATTATTAAGATGCAGAAAAGAAAGAGACAGGAGATTGACACCTTTTTCAAGAGAAATCCTATAAGTGTACTTGAAAGCATAAAGATTTTTTAGGAAGTCTAGTTTGGACTTATTTTCTGTGTGTTTTAAGTGTGTTTTGATACTCTTCATTTGAATGGGAAGCTTTTTATATATTGTATGTTATACCTTTTGTATGCTTCTGTCATTGTATTCATCGTTTTATTGGTAAACAAAACATCCATCCCCCACACATTTGAAAAGCTTACTACGCCCCTGCATCATACCTGCAAACTAGTCAACTCAAAATAGGTCATTTACGTGAATCGTGTAGATCCGAAGAGGGGGGGGCTAGAGGTTTTTGTCCGCCCCTCGCGCGCCTAACGAGCTACTTTAGCCCTAGCGTTCCGCACGGAGCGTGCCGGCTGGCTTTATGCGCGAGTACATGGACACGCAAGTTCATCCAATAGCATGCAGCTGCAGCCACGCAGACTCGCCTCTGGCTAGACACCAGTGGCTGGACACCAGTGGATAGACAGTCTACGTTGTTTCAGTTTCGCCGCTAATTTCTGTTTTCACCGCTGGATGGACAGCATTCTATTTTTTGTGACTTAAATTGAGCCTAGATCCCTATTTTGTGACTTACGGTTTAGCTTAGCGGTTAGTTATGTAGCATCCGAGGCGTCCAATGAGTCTCTCGTCTTCTTCTTTAATTCAGTGGCGGACATCAGATGAAACGTTTACGGTGCATGCCGCCACCTACCGTCACGGATGGATAGATTATAATCAGTGTTGGGAGTAATGGCGTTTAAGTATAACAGCGTTTCTAACGGAGTTACTTTTTCAGTAACGGAGTAATCTAATTAATTACTGTCCATCATTACAACGCCGTTATCTTTACTGAGATTGAAAGTGTCGCGTTACTACAATTTGGTTGAATGGAGCGTGAGGTGTCTTTGGCTACACAACAGCTGCCTGGAGAGCGCTTGCGGTGGCGACGATGACGCCGTTGCAAATGCGATGATGATTGGCTGGTGGGCGGGGCCTTGCTCACGTGGTCTCGCTGCGGCTGCGCACACTGCGACTACCAACAAGACAGCGTCAGCGACAATAGCGACGAGCCGGGAAAGTTCAAAAATAGCGCTGTCAAACGAAGTACCGGCACTACTTCTCGCTCATTGAAGACAAAGGCGAGAATGTTTATGTTACATACAGCTACGCCCAGGAAAAAAGACGTTATCCACGTCTGCCTCAAGCAACTCAAACCTAATGAAGCACCTCACATCAACACATGCTAAGACGACACTTGTTGCTGCTGCTATCCCAAGCTGCTATCCCAATCTTCTTGGGGCCTCTTGGAGGCCCCAAGAAGAATTTGATTTTCGGGCCCCCCTTCCACCACGCAGAGTCACCTGTGCTAGAAGATTATTGGCACAAATTTCACGCTATAATGTTATAGCGAAAATTATAAACGAATACAGTGAGGTTATAATACAAAATAAATAAAAAACTTCTGAATACAAACTGTCACAAAACATATTAAATACATGATTTGCAATTGTGCATTAAATGTGCAATCTTTTTAAATAAAACCAAAATAGGCAAACATTAATATAATCAAAAATAGAATGTTACAAAAAAAGATACTTAAATAATGAAAGCAAACATAAGAACAGCAAGGGTTCCACAATGACAACTTTACAACAATTACCTCAAAATCGTTCCTTCCTAGCTTTTCTGGAGGCAAAGTCACTTATGACACCATTGTATGGTATTGCTTGGCCAACTTTGTTATTAATACTAATGACTGCAAGTTCACTTAGTCTTTCCTGGGCCATTGATGATCTCAAGTATCTTTATCAATTTGAGCTTGGAAAAGCTCCTCTCTGCTGAGGCAACTGACACAGAGTGCAGGCGATCCTGAGAGCTACCCAAAGATTTGGGTAAAGCTCACACATCTCATTTTGTGAGAGGTATGCAAGAAGCTGAAAGGCAGTCATCATAGTTTGTTCAGGAAGACTTTCAATCTCTACAGCCAGTGCTCTACCATCAATATCAGCCTCCTCTCTACAAGAGAGTTTTTCCCCAAGAAGCTCACATTGTTCCCTCTGGATCTTTTGATCTAGCTCCCTAAAATTGAGCAGCACTCAAAAGTTCTCTTTAACCTCACTTAGAGACTTAAATCTATCCTCCAATGACAGAATGCTACAGTCCACTACAGCAATGATTTAAAAAAAAAAGATTGGGGGGCCCCCTGGTGGCCAGGGCCCCAAGCAGCCGCTTAGTTCGCTTATGCCTCGGGGCGGCCCTGATTGGCAGGTATGTTGTTGAAAACAAGCTCCCCCTGTCCACAATACCAATACGAGGAGGATGGCAGCTGCAATCTATTGAGTTCAAATAAATACCGAATGTTCTAAAATACTGTATATAGTGTTTTATTCTTCAATAAGTTAATATAAACATCTTTGACGTTAAATGTTATAGAACGTAATAGCGTTTAGAACATAAACAAAATAATGTGAGTTACTTTGCTGAGTAACTAATTACTTTTACTATGTGGTAACTGAGTTTCTAACTCAATTACTTTTTGGGAGAAGTAATTTGTAACTAATTACTTTTTTTAAGTAAGATGACCAACACTGATTATAATTAAGAGTTTACAAAAATCCAATTAATAACTTTCGGAATTTTTGAATTCTGACATGACCTATAAATCATCGACAGGTTATTAATTTTTCTTACCGCTGACATCTGCATGGCGCCCCCCCCCCCCCCCCCCCCGGCCCCCCGGCCCCCCTCCGGTCAGTCCGGCCCCCGTCTGGTTTAGTTTGTCACCTTTTTCAACCCTTATGGGTTTGGAGGTATGCTGCATTGAGGGACCCTGGTGGGGTCAGAGCGGGCTGTCAGAACACACTAGAAGAAAATCAGACTTTGGTGCAGCTTTCTGCAACACAACTCAGGCTCCTTCTCAGCAGCATTAACCATGCACAAATTTGTCTACGCGCACATACACACACAATAACAGTCTTCCCCTCTCACCAACGTATCGCTTGTGAAAACTTAAACTGAGAACAGTCCATCCTTACCTCCACAGTCTTTTCCTTCTCCTCCTCCATGCCTGTGTGTTGTATGTGTGTGGAGATTCAAACTGCTCTCTATTTAGAAATGGCTCTCTTTAAACTACAGCCTGCTCTCTGGCAGCACTCAGACTGGCTGATTATGCCGTTCTGTATGTGTGTGTGTGTGTGTGTGTGTGTGTGTGTGAGTGTGTGTGTGAGTGCAAGCGTTTTCAGTGTTGTGGGACAGCAACGAATTGCTTCCCCATCGCTGCATCAGTAACTGCGGCAAACAAGTTCCCTCCCACACCCCGCCCCACTGTAGGGAGTTCAGCCAAGAGGGAACCATAAGTAGCACCGTCTCGGCATCAGCACGGACACTTGACAGGGGACACCCACACACACACTAGAGCACTAAAAAGTTTCATTACAAATAGAAAGAAAAATATGCGATCATTCAAAACCTGTTTTGCGAATGTAAGCACAGGAAGAAAAGCTTGTGAAATGTGTAAGCTTCTTGTTACATAGGAGTTCATGGTTTTCAGTAACACGGTAAACTCTTGTGCTGGCAGGTGACACTTTCCATCAAGTTTGTAACAGTGATACGAGTAAAGAATGCAGGCTACTATTCTACCATTGAAGAAATAATGCTAATTCACTAATTGCCGTACTTTTCCTTCAGCTTCAAAAAGCTAACAAAAGAAAAACAGTGCACAGAATACTGGGGTTACTAATTCAAATAGCACAAGGCCAGTGATAGAATGAATAGACAGACAAAATATTTGAAGGGCCACTTCCTCATGCAGACTTGAGGAGCCAGGGACCAAACTACTAGTCATTAGCCACTAACAGAAGCTCAGGTATTCTTAGACAAAAAACATTTCAAACTCACTACTGTACATCAAACTGAGGAATTGAAAGCCATCAAGTAGCAACAGTTGCTAGATGAGCTCTAATTTATGTTCCAGACAACATCCCATTAAAAAAAATGATTTCCCAAATTGCGTTTTCAACAAGAGTACATACAAGACAAACAGAAACGCAAATAGACATAAAGGAGTTGCTAGTTTAGTAGTGTCGATAAGGATGTATCTTGTTTTCATTTGAAATAAAAATGTGCATTAAACTAAAGTTACGTGTGTACTAACTACGGGTCTATGAATCCTGGATGCCGTTTTTCACACAGGGTATCTTCCTCACGTGTGAACTCGGATGACCTCCACGGGCTATAAGTTCCAGTGTCATAAGTTCCAGGGTCTACAGAATCTTTTTGCGTGTGCACAGGATCCCTTATGACCCAGGACTATGCCCGTTAACCAGGATTTATAGAACCGCAGTTCCACACATTCACGTTTCATTCTATTTCATCCTTACTTACTGCCAGAGGCAGTGTTGTGTGAGAGAGAGCCCTCTGCTAACGTCGGGGATACGTTTGACTGAGAGAGACACTGCGCATATGTGGAATCTAACTGAGACAACTGCTACTCAACTTAAAATATTGATTGATTATTGATTATTAGTGACTAAGTTGTACGCTGTAACTTGTTTATCTTTTTAACAGTGATTATACTCCTTTTAATCACTTCCATCAATATTCATCACTAAGTAAATAAATTATACAGCCATCGGAGTACAGAATAAAAATATCTTCCTCTTTCCAAATGGCCGGAGGTTTGTGCCACACACTACCCACCTAGTGGTCAGAGTAATATTAAGCTTCAGCATTACTGATTGACAGTATGTAGGTGTGAGCAGAAACTACAGAAATCTGTGGGAATGGATCAATCAATTATTCATCACAGAGATCAATAATTGATTCTACTCTAGCTCCTCTGCTGTGGAGGGAGGCATAAAAAAATGTGATGATTCATCACCAACCATTGCATATTGAAGCCATAGGTGCAACGTTCATACGGTATTTATATTTGTCAGGTGTTATTGGGCAGCCAGGAAACTTAATGATTGTGTGTCTGCACGCCACAACCAAACTGCTAACCAAACAGACTGAACAAATAGAGAAGAAACGGAAACGTTGACACCAGCATTTTCTGTGCAAGGTGATGTGTGTTTTTAAGTAAAAACAATATATGTCAATTTACGTGTACTTGCATTGCGTTTGTAATGCTTTGACCATTCACAGGGCTTTTTACACTATTTCATTCACACCCATTCATACACTAATGACAGGAGCTACCAATCACGCACCGATTTCGTGTGCTAACCTACTCTGCTAATGTTAGCACGGCAGGTTTTATGTAAAAAAGTATATCCCCTTCCATCCTTTCTGGGTAAAGATTAACACTATTACACTACGTTTATTCACAAAGAGATCCAAATAGCCCGAAACCAGCCACAAAATAAAATGTTAAACCATTACATGTTCTAAATGTTTTTTTTGTTTTTTTTTTTAATTCTGCTTTTGTCTTGAGGGCTGGATAATCAGAAATATGAGTCATCATGTAGGTAGGGATGCGAAGCAAAATCCACGAATGCCCATATATGCCACGTGCCGTTTTCTAGTACACCTCTACAGGATGTCATGTGGGTCTCTATCGTTAATTCCTTATGTAGGTGTCCTTATTTTAGCACAGCAACTTTGCACTACTTCCCTGGAATTTTATAACGCCCGTAGAACTGTATCAACATGATGAAGCTGGGCAGTATCGGTTAAATCTTCTTCAACAATTAGAAAACCCTGAATGAACAAATAGCAGGATCAGATGATAGAAAGCAGGAGCATTCATGAGTTCATGCAAAGTCTCCGGGCAACCCGCCAAGGTGAAGCCCTGCTAGCTGAAAGTGACATGTTGAGGAACCAATGGAAATTGAAATAAGAGCAGATAAAAACAGGCCATCAATAGCCAGCCGGTCAAAATTCTTCAGATCATGTTCCCAAATAAAATTAGAAAAAAACATGACAAAAGAAGACCAGAAAAACAACAACATGGACTAGAAATATATGTTATGCAACTAAGGAGGACCAAAAATGACTTAAGTATAAATAAATAAATAAATAAATGAAGAAATGTGTAAATAAATGAATGTATAAATAAATAAATGTAGAAATACAGAAATGTAGAAATCGATTTATTTAATTATGTTCTGTTTAGATATCAACTTATATTAATACATTAATGTATTTATTTATTTATTCATTTATTTACACATTTATTGATGTATTTATACATTTATTTATTTATGCTTAAGTAATTTTTGGTCCTCCATATGCAACAGTTATATAGATACATAAATGTTTTTTTTCTCACAAATAAAGCTTTGACTTGTATATATTCATAAGGGTCTTGATGCCACACTAACATTGCAGCTATCTCACATCTGAGGTCGGCTGATGTAGCTTGAGGCAAAAAAGTGCATTGACTTTCCTGGTTGGCATCAGGATTTAATAAAATACAGTACATAAATACTTTGAAATGACTGTCAAGTTCCTTTCCGTGCTACAATAAGAAGCCTTAAAGTTGTGGTGTTTACCCAATTGAAAGGGAAATGACGAGTACCCCCCACTTAATTAACAAGTAAGATTCCACAATCAGCAGGTCGCTGCTGCAAGAGGCTAATGCTAGCGCTACCTGCAGTTGCTTCTGAAGCTACAAAGTCCCTCTGCTGTTCCACAAGTCACCGCTCTTACCGGCTGCTTTTCAGGGTTTTAGATCTCGCTTGGGTCACCACACTGTCCAAATATCACCGTCAGCACAGTCTGTCTAATGCTGAATCTTGTATATCTGTCAGCTGTTCTCTGTCTCCACATCTGCCAAATTATCTACTTAAGTGTTACTTAAAAGTAGTTCCGCCCTATTTTCTAACTGTTTGCTTAGGTTTCTTCAATTGATTAACTTACCATCTTTCTTATACCTCAGTTTATCATTAACTTTATATTTATGATATTGTTTTATCAGAGAAACCCTTGTTTGACTTGAACGACTATGGAAATACACAATGGGTGTTAAACTCAATCACAGAGGGGGGTCAAAAAATTGGAGGATGACTGTGAGTGTGTGGAGGGCACAAACGTCCTACAATCCATGGTGGCTGGTGGATTTGTTCCAAAACATAGTCAAGCGCTTTTTATGCTAGAGCTTACGGTAGTGGGCTAGATGTCTCGCCTTTTGAGAGGTTCGGATGCCTCCTCCACACCGCTAAATGTGATCAAGATTCTTAACGCCATCTCAAAGTGTGCGTCATCAGCCTAAACATGCTCTTACACAAACACATACACGAAAAACACAGAGCCGCTTGACTGGCCTCCTCCAACCAAACCCAAAAGCGGTCGGCATGGACCTCACGGGGTTAACACGGAAGCACGGTGTGAAGCTCGCGCCGGGCTTCCCGTGTTCCGTGGAGGACTGCGGGCTGGCCGTGGGGGGGTTGGTGGGTTACGGCAGCGTTAAGTCCGCTGCACGGATGAACCACGCGGTGGTCATATTTGTGGACGCTGTGGAGAAGGCGAGCGCCATGGTGGTGCGCGGCACGCGCGTGCCCGTGCTGCCGCTCGCCGAGCCGGCTGTCAGAGTCACGGTGGCCAACGTTCTGCCGTTCGTGACGAACGCTGCGCTGCTCGGCGAGTTGGCGAAGCACGGGAGAGTGGTGTCAAAAATGACAAAGGTGTCCTCGGGGTGCAGGTCACCTTTGCTAAAACACGTGGTGTCTCACAGAAGGCAGGTGCACGTGGTCCTCACCAAGGACCAGGCCCTGAACCTGGTGATTAAGGTGAGGATCGAGGGGGTCGACTATGTGATGTTTGCTACGTCAGATGATGGAAGGTGCTTCCGAAGTGGCAGAGACGGACACCAGGCGAGAGCCTGTCCAGGGAGGAAGCCCTCCAGTCAGGAACAGACCCAGAAGACGAGTAGCAGGAGAGGAGGCTCTCAGGCAAAGAGGGGGGGTGCGTCGAGATTTAAAAATTATATTTTCACTTTCAGATCTTTTTTCGCGTTTAGTCTTTTGACCCTGATGTGGCGTAGGGGGCGGGGCATCAGCTGGGAGGGGCGTGTAATCAGCGTTTGCGATGCTACGCTCGTCAAAGCGTGAATACACTTTATTAAACACTCAGGCAGCTGAGACTCACCGCCGGTAAGTTAGTTTGTCTCTAACCGAGAGATGCTGACAGCGAGCCGACACAAGAGGTCATCAGACCGGCTGCTGGTCAGCCTGAAGTAGCGCTGCCAGCGGCAGTCATCCAGACAGAGGAGTCGGTGACATTTAAGCTGTGTGCGGCGACCGTTGATGCCCCAAAAGCGAACACAACACCGTTTGTGGTTCCGATCTTTGTGTCATCCACACAAAAAATGAAAGAGCAGAAATAGTGGTTATGTTTTTTCACGGTGGATAGCAGAAACGATAACTGTCTCAGAAACAGAAAAATGCTGGAGAGATAAACCACGCCTCTTTCAGGCGTGAATGAGGCAAAATAACTACAACTAGTCGGGCGAGTAAACTCTCGCGAATAAAGCATGCGAAAATTTGTTTGGTGTGAACGCAGCAGTTAACTATATGTATAATATATATATATATATATATATACATATATATATATATATATTAGTCTCATATACATACATTCTCCTTTCACATACATATTTTCACTCACACATACATACATTCTCACGCTACACAAGACCAAACCGTAGGATCAAGACAGTCTTTGCGATATCAAACGCAGCAGCACTTTGGCAATTGTCCACCCCCCCACGTCGGCCGTAGCGTCGACCATATCGTTCGTCTCGCCCCCTCTGCCGGCCGTAGCGTCCGTCCGCCCCTCCTGTCGGCCGCAGTGTCGACCATATCGTCCACCCCCCGTCAGCCGTAGCGTTCGCACGCGCCTCTCCATCGGCCGACAAAATCTTACGGCAAGGTTTTTTGAAAACTTGGGAGCCCTGTATATCAATTACGTTACTGTAATGAAGAGAAGGAACAACAGCCATTGAAGTTAGTTTTAGGTTGGATATTTAACATACAATCGGCTAATTAACCGCCCCTGGCGGACTCCTGCTGCTTCTGCTGCTGAAACTCCTAAAGTTGTCGCTAAAGATTAAAGAATGTATTTTGAATATCCAACCTCAGGGCTCTCAAGTTTTCAAAAAACCTTGGCGTGTACAATATGGTCGACTGGGTGCGGACGCTACGGCCGACGGAGGACGGGGGGGGGAGAAAGGACAATATGGTTGACACTATGATCGCAAGCTGAACATGACAGTTTCTCAACCAATCACAGCGCGATGTTCTTCCAGCCATTTCTACCATACTCCTTCCGTTTCCACTAAACTTTCTCTCACACTCATTCTTCTGTCACGTACATATATTTTCACTCTTACACATATTTTCACTTTGTATGGGACAGTGAAAGTATATGTATGTGAAAGGAGAATGTATGTATGTATGAGAAATGTAGTTATCCTATTGGAATAACATTGTGACAACCAACCCCATAGCGTGTAACAACGATCTACATGATCGGGTTGGTTGTCACAACGTGCCACTGTCTGATTATTGATTCTCTCTTTGTTAGGATCAGTGTTGCTGTAGAGGCAAAAGGACTTTCCACCGCATTGACTAGGTTTTCCTGCTAATGTTATATCGTGCATGTATCGTCTTCCACTGTGTTAAACAGTCTCAGCAACTGTACGTTTGTAAGGCAACGTAGATGCGCAAACACACGTGAAAGGCGAAGGCTTTTGATAATCATATAATTTACCAAAGAGCCGTTTGTTATTTTAAAGCATAAACAATGCAACATCAAGATATCACAAAAAGGGAAATGGCCTACTGCTGGTACAGTCAAGGGTCTTTCTTTTCATTTTACATGAGGTACTTTCTTTTCAGTTACATCTGCCCAATACGTTTCATATGTATATGTTGGTCAAACGTAGCACTGGGGCTGCTTAAGTTAATATTTCTAGACACCACTACCGAGACAAATTTCCATTTTGAAGCATTGAAATCTTATCAGGTAACCACATCTTTTAGTTTAATATGTGTACCAAGTCGAGCATGTTTAGTCCCTCAAAAGCACCAAAAAATAAAATGCTTCTCGCGCTGGCATAATGAAGGTCTTACTTTGTGGGGAATGAATTTCATGTCAACCTCATTTAACTGCTGAGAGAGCCAGAGTAAAGAAATATTTACCTCCTGTTACCACAAGGTGGCGCTATGACTAAGATTACAAAATGTCTTCAGGCCTTGAATCTCATAATAAGAAGGGATCCGATCATGTGGAGTCGAGTTAAACTGGTTCATTTGTTCATCACCAATGCTCTCACTCACTGGTCCTTTATCAAATTATTTTAATCTTCACAGTGAAGCATTATCTGATTAATCTGTGAGGAGCAGGGTACAAAGTAAAAACCACGTAACTTCATTTTGCCACTAAATGGCACTATGACTAGGAATAACCATGATCGTATGTATGTCTAAGGGTACGGGTATCATGACATATGAGAAATATAGTTAAATGCAGATATTGGGCAATTAACTACGGTGCCCTTTAGTGTTTAAATAATAAAAGATCAGATGCTCCGTGGACACATGCTAAGAAACTGGACAGGCCAAGTGATGCGAGACCCCTAAAATATCAAATTCTTTATCACTTGGTATGCATGTCAGATTAAGCAACTTTTGAGATGTAATAAAAAACTAATAATAATTCCTACAACAACAATAGGTTCCTCTATGACGTACAAGCGCCCTAATTATCACGTCATAAAATAAACAAAGGATATCTGTAAACAAAACCACCAGTTAAGTGACATAATAAGTTCCAATGAATCACGTGGAAGTCACTGTAAGGCAGGGTGGTCCAAAGTGCGAGCTGCGACCAGGGGGTGCGCAAGAGGAAAATGTAATGGCGCTCCGTCTTTTTAAGTGGAACTTTTCCATTGACATATACAAAAGGATTTTTCCATACAATAAAAAAACGTTAACAGTAAACATTTCCTTTGTAATCGTGATTGTGAGTGCGTGTTCTGGTTATTTGCGCATGTTTAAACATGAGTTTTGTTGCGGTTTATTTTAAGTGTGAATTGGGGGCGGTTGGGACATAGAAGAGGGTGCGCAGGAAAAAAAGTTTGGGAACCACTGCTGTAAGAGACAAACATCACTGAAAGAATCAAAGGGCTCTTTGAAAATCCTTGAAATTAAGTTTTCTATTCTATTTTTGTAGAAATCAAACGACGAGAAATGGAAGTCCACACTTGGATTGGGGTAGAGCAATAGTCCAATGTATGTATGTACGTGTGTGATTCAAGCAACTATATTACAAACAATGTTGAAAGACTAAAGAGGGTGACTTATCACTTGGTTGATTTTCATCTAAGACCAATGTTGCTTGGTTTTCGAACCCCCCAAAATACCTTGTGGAAAAAAATCTTGAATAATGAGCACAGACAAATAATTTTAAAGAATTACAGCAGTGTTATGTGAAAGTACAAAAAAATATGTGTAGTTGAAAAAGAGATCTAATCTAAATCTAATCTAAAATGTACCTCAAACTGTGTTACCATGAAAACACATATGCAGGATGCAGGAATGGCACACAATAATCAATCTCTATCAGTGACCCGACCAGTCTCACAGTAACTTTGATATCTATCCTGTTTGTCTCTACAGTCTGGCATCTGGGCCGTAGCACATTTCCTGTTTAAACTGTCCCGGTACCTGTTTGCTGGAGCCATCCTGGTGACGCGGTGTGTTGAAGAATTTGACCTTGATTACTGCTTTCATCTGTGGACGAAGCATGAGCCCTGCACTCACGATGTCACGTTGGTTTCACTGAAAACACTCAGCGACTCAGGTGCTCTTTGCAAGAGTAGCAATGCCAATGTCAGCTTCCACTTATTGCATTAGAGAGGAGGAATGCTTTAACCTCCTTTGTTAGGGCTTTCACTCTAGAATAGAGACCGGGTGGGATAAATTTAGATTGATCTGTTTGTGTGTTCAACAGTGTTACTTGAAGGACTTACTCAGGCTAGCTTTACTCTTTGAGTTCAGAGCTGGTACGTACCTGACCCCAACAAATTCTCTCATCAGTAATTTCTCAGGTTTCACCCTAGATGAAAAACTAACTACATGAAAATTAAACTATGTGCAGTGATGAACTGTATTCCTTCAAGAAAGCAAACATGCTAGTTCAAATGTCTGCACTAGCTCTTTTTTTTATTTCAATCTTAGGTTTTCTTCACCAAAATTAAAAGGTATTGTCACTATTTTTCTAAGATACTAAATATACTGTGTATTGTTTATCAATTTGAAACCCCTCAATGAGGACGTCACTACTGCCTCGTTGCTTTACAAACTGCACTCTGAAAACCGATTGTGGTGGCGGGCGTGGTTTGGCCGGCTGCAGGGAGGTGTGAGGGGGAGTGGCTCGGGGAACTGTGCCAGGTGGAGGCAGTTGGGCCTCAGCTGGGGAACTAATCACTAATCACTTATCCCCCTATTTGAGAGAATGAGGCAGGCGCCAGCGAGGAGACAGGAGGCGAACGAGCTGGATGCCGACATTGTGACAAATCTGTGTGCAAAATAAAATATCCTTTGGAATAATCCTTCCGAAGCCCCTAGACACCCAAATCCTACACAGATGTATTTTCTTTTATTGTATTTAAACAGATCTGTTTTCAAAGGTTTGCATGTAAGATTTCCAATAACAGTTAACCTAAACCTAAGAAAATGAAGTGTTTGAATTTCTATATGACTGCATATATTCTACTTTTCCAAATTAGATTAAGAACAAGGCAAAATTAGTCTAATCTTAACTTTTAAAGATAGATATGGCAAAAGTTCAGCTCATGTCACTGCAGTGTTGCACCATGCCAAGGGTGATCATGTGTAAAATGAAAACATAAGATCTGAGATGAAAATGGATGCAGGTAATAAGCACTAGCAATAGAATGTATTAGATCCCATGCAGCTAAATAGAGACACGCATGCACATACACAAACACGCTGAAGGAAGCATGGCTTCCATTGAGAACTCACCTCAGAAGCTATGGCAATGATCGCTCTCCTTGCGATCCTGCTGGGTTCTAAGCTGCTCTGCTCCCTCTGCTGGAGAGAGAAGACAGTCAAACACTCCAAGAGATCGGGAAAACAATGGACAAGTCAAGTTCAGGGAAGCATCATTTCATACCCTCAATGCATTGTTCCAGGGCTATTTCAAGCCTTTTGTCATGTAGTGCTGGTGCACTATGCAGCCATTGTTGTCAATAAAAAGCAACTGATAAGACTATCGAATATGTTAAATGTCCAGTCTTGAAAGTATGTTTTGATTTTTTTTTTTTTAACTATAATGTTAATTAAAGTAAAAAATTAAATTAAAAATTAAAGTGCTTTGAAACTGCATCCAACATTTTTCTAATAGTAGTTTATATATCTGACTACAATGTGGATTGTTAATTAATTTGTTTGGGACCATCGCATTATTTGACACAACGTTTGTGTTGTCTGCATCAGACTGACTGTGCTTAGGGAATATAACAGGAGTGGACCGGTGACCTCATGGCGGGTAATCAGCCTCTGAGAACCCTTATAATCCCCTTCACTCATCCATATCCTGGTACTACTGGATGACCTAATCAAAGTGGCTCAGCAGCTCCTTCTGTTACAGAAGGGCTATTTTGAAAGACCTTGTAGCCACATTGTGTTTAGGTCACAATAACTAATTCTTTAATTTATTTGCAGAAACACGGAAGGTACAACATTTAACTGTTAGCAGATAGAATTACTAGTAGATTACCAAACTGGCTGGCCAGTCAAACATGCTGTTACCGACACGCCTGATGTGTTACTAGCTTAATGTAGCTAGATGCATACAAACTAAAATTTAAATACATTATTGCAGCATTGAGAATGTCTGAGGTGTTGGGGGGAAGCATTCTAGATGCTCGGACTTGGGGAGACGGGAGATTTCCGTCAGTGGATCTGGGGTTGCAGGTGGAGGAGGTCAGTGAGGCATCAAGGTGCTTGCTTATGATGGTATTTGTACTGTATGTGATAAGGATAATTCATTTTGAACTGTATTATTTTATGTATAGTGAGCTAGTGGAGGCTTTGAAGGACTGAGAAGATGTGACCTATGCGGCATAGAGCGGACGTGCCACTGAATTCTGGATGTATTGGAGTTAGTTGATGTTTTGGTGCGGCACAGGATGCTGTTACCAAAGTTCAGTCAAGAGGAAGTTTTTTGTGATGTGAGGAAGGAGAGTGTTTGATCGAAAGTGATAAAAAGGTTACCGATATGTGTGCAAACAGGAACAGTGGTGGAAATAGAGCAGGGTGTCAGCATAGCGGCAGAAATGTACAATACTCTTAAAGCTAACGCATGCTTCTGCGTCGGCATTTGCGTCTTGTGTCGACAATGGTTCAAAAAGGCTGGGAGGTTCACTTACATGATTAAAGCACGGGCCAGTCAAAAGGTGAAACGTGGACCAGTAAAATCCATATGTTGGAATCCAGTACTGATATAAGCACGGGCTATAAGCGGAAGCGAGGATTAGTTTTGACAGGTTGTCTCGTCAGGAGACATGCGCCATCGTTAAGCTGTTGTTTCTCTACATTGAACTGGGGTTTAAGTGTGTTTGTCTGTTGAGCTACTGCTGTGCTGCAGAAGGTTCAGAAGCAGACAGCTTCTTCCCACGGACAATAAGACTATTCAACACATAAGCCCCCCTTCCCTCATACACATTACCTGCACTCTGCCACTTTGTCCTGTATGTGTATGGGATGCATACCACTGGACCACAGTTCTTACATAGGTGAATGTATGCATATATACATATTATATATATATATATATATATATATATATATATATATATATATATATATATATTAGGGCTGTCAAAAATAGCGTGTTAACGGCGTTAATTAGATGTTTGTCGTGAATTACGTTAATTTCTTCAACGCATTTCACGCATGCGCAGTGTGATAAATTATTCAGATCAGGAAAGTACTTCCTCTAGGGCAGAGGTTCTCAACGGGTGTCCGCGCCCCCCGCACATGTTGAAATGCGGTTGTGGTTGGACTATTATAACAAACAAATCATCTTCCTGGCGACTTTTGTGTCAAAAGCGACTAGAGACAAATCTAGTGACACGTATACAGTATATTTCTCATCATTTAAACAAGTCTCCTGAAGAGAAACGGTATCGCTCTCTCCCCCCTCTGCCTGGTGCACTGCATGAAAAGTGGGATTTTCGGCAGTATGCGGAATCCGTGTACCATTCGTTCATTCATTTTTCAAAATAAAACCCAAACTAAAAAAAACTAATAATGACTTGTTTCCTCAATATTCGTTTCCAAAACCAAAAGGAAATAACGGAAAGGAAATAACGGAAGGTAACAACTTGGTTTTTCCCATTTTCAATTGTGTGCTCAAATGAAAAATGGTTTTGGTTTTATTTTGGAAAACGAATGAACGAATGGTATAGGGATTATATTTTTTTTAAAGGTAAGAAAATCTCTGGTACAACTAGATTAGGCTCAGTAGCCTAATTATAGACCCTTACATTTTAGCTTGTATTGATTTATTGTTGGAATGCATTAAGCGTTCCAATTATTGTTCTTCGAATCTTTATTGTTGGAATGCATTAAGCCTTGGAATGCATTAAGCATTCCAACTATTATCCTTATCTGTTATCCTATTCTTTATTCCGACTTCTATTTCTTCCGTTTCCGCTTTCAAAACACCTTCACACTTTCAGTTATTTAAACCATTCAAATTTTAAAATGTTCAGCTTGTTCCAGGGAAGGGTGCTATGACTTTTGCTATGAGCTCTTTGAATGTATATGAATTAAAAACCATTTAATAAACTTTTTAAACATGGTTTCCAATGGAGTTAATCGTCAAATCTTCTCAAAACCTCTTCAACTTTCAACATTTTTAGCTTTACCAATCTTTCAGCTACAGACACCATTTCAACTTTAAAATGTAGACACAAGTCTAAACTATTTTAATAGTTTAATAATAGTAGTAGTACTAGTTTAATAATCACTGATTATGTTTCACTAGTTTTGCAATCCTTTTCTGAGTTTTACATGGGTGTGTATGTGGAGCCTCAGAGTGAACGTATTTAAATTTAGAGTGTACGGTTGCGTGAAACTTGCGTAAAATAAATATGGAACTCTTGACCTTATGGCCACACTATTAACTTACAAAGCTTCATTTTTGGATCAGAATGATGCCGTGCTTGTGCTGGTCGGAATGATGTGGGTATGGAATCCCAGAGTTCTTTACTTTTTGCCCGAGGGGCTCGAGAGTGAGACAAAGTCTGTCTCAAGCCCCATAGACTCCAATACAAATCTGGTGACGAATTTAACAAAAAAAAACGAGAAGGTACAAGATTTTGAAACTAATGCTACAGCCATATTAGAGACATGTACACTAGATGTATGCGTTCGGTAGAGTCTTGGGACTCTCATCATGCAGTTATTTTTTTGGAGTAGTTTTGCACTACTGGGCATTTGTTTGAGGTGTGGATTCTGTTTCAATCGCTGGTCTTTTGTCCTTTGATCAGCTCGTTAATGTACGCAGCTCCACCCGTTGCCACGGCTACGGACACCTGCACTCTGTCTGTTAGACTCAAGGCTGATTTATGCTTCTGCGTCGAATCAACGGCGTAGCTATGCCGTCACTCCTGCGTAGACGCGGACCCTACGCCGTACTCTACGGCGTACCCTACGGCGTACCCTACGGCGTAGCTCAACGTTGGTTCGAGGAAGTACGAAAGTGCAACACAGCGAGCTTCAGCGCACTACAAAGACTGCCAAATGTTACACAACTCGCGGAAAGGGATTGTTTGTTGTTCAACGTCGATTAGCTCCAGCTGCAACCACATTCTCTCTTTCGCTCGCCATTGTCAGAAATGAAAATGCGGAAACGGCGCACTCGCGAACCCCACAGCCCCCCAGGTCAACCCTTGCGTTCTGACGGTAACATGCAACGCGACCCGACGCAGAAGCATAAAACGGCTCCTACATCGTAGGAGTGACGGCGTAGCTACGCCGTAGGGTTGACGCAGAAGCATACTGAGGCCTTCACACAGCTGAATCACAACAGCTGATTAAAGGAGTCACATGACAGTCCCTCCCCTACTCCTTCATAATCACTCTCTATCTGTCTCTCTGCCTCGCTCTGTCTTTTTGTTTCTACCATCCACATATTAATAACTTCTTATTTTAAATAACATTCTGTCTCCCAAAAGCGCCCCCCCACCCAATTTTATCATTTCAAAATAAAAGCCTCAATGATTAACTGTACCTTAAGCGTGAAGGGAGTTCTTACTGTAATGTTAAATGAGGCCTATCGAGTAAAAACTTGGCGGGAATATCAAACATTCTGCACCCCCCCCTCATCCAATTCCATCACTATGAAAAAAGCCTCAATGATTATCTGTACCTTAAACGAAAAGCTCAGAATGAAGCTGTTTTGTTGAAATATTTATTGCCCTTTCAAATAATAGTACAACTACTACTAATATTACTAGCACTACTATTAGTACTTCTACAACTGATAGTATAACTACTAGTACTTTTAGTGCTTTTAGTTTTCATACTGCTTTTAATGCTTCAACTTGTACTAATATTAGTACTACTATTACTATCAATAATAGTATTTCTTCTGCTTTTAATATGACAACTACTGCTTAGGTTACTACAAATACTACTATGACTAATAGTGTTAGTACTAAAGCTGATAATATTAGTAGTACTACTAACACTTCTGGTTTTTCTACTGCTATTGATACTAAAACTACTTTTACTATTTTTAACCGTCTTTTGAAATTCGTATTTAGCTTCTGCTATGTATATTTTCTGCCGTATATGTATTTTCAGCAGTTCTTTGTACTTCATTTAATCTTTTTCATCCATATATTTATATCAAATCTATTGAAATTTATTTCAGCTTCTCCCATTTGTCCCATTTTCAGCAGTTCTTTTAAATTCATTTCAGCTTTTCTCAGTTCTGTGTTTTCAGCAATCCTTTCAAATTGTTTTCAGCTTTTCTTCTTTCTATATTTTCAGCGATCTTTTCAAATTGTTTTCAGCTTTTTGCATTCCAATGCATTTTCTAGTTCTATTTCTTACGTTACACCTTTCAAGTCCTTCACACTTTAAGCTATTAACTGTTCAAATTTTAAAATGTTCAGCTCATTTCAGAGAGGGGTTCTTTTCAGCTTTCTATCTCTTATAATTGATTTTATATAAATTGAAAAACCTTAACATTGTTTCCAATGACGTTAATCTTCAAATCTTCTCAAAACCTCCTTCTCAAAACATTTTTAGCTTTGCCAATCTTTCAGCTACAGACACCATTTTAACTTGTTGACACAAGTCTTAAGAATTCATTGATCTTTACAGCTTTTTGATGTCTATTTTACTTTTTTCATAATCACTGATTATGTTTCACTAGTTTTGCAATCCTTTTCTGAGTTTTACATGGGTGTGTATGTGGAGCCTCTACAGTGAGTATTTAAATTTAGAGTGTACGGCTGCGTGAGACTCGCGTAAAAGAAATATGGATCTTTCGCACTTCCGTGTACTTGATGGCCAACGGATTTTCGTTTTGAAAGGAAAAAAACAAAAACGAAAAACGGGCAGTTTCCCGATTACCGTTAGTAAATAGAAAAACAAAAAAACGGAAAACGACCTATTATTCGTTTTTGTTTTGATATTAAAAAACGAGAAAACGAAAAACAATCTCGTTATCCAATTTTCTTAGATGTGTTTGTAGATGGAACTCGGAAATTAAAATATGGGTGATTAAGTCGTATTCATTCATTTTGCGTTGGTATTTTATCGTGACCCGGACGTTACTCCTGCCACGCCAAGACCCACCCTTCAATAGCATTTATTGGACAGGCGTCATGCCAGACCCCAACCAATCAACTGCTTCGTAGGCCGGGTGGGATTCGTAATTTTGCGGCAGGTCAGCAGAGGGTTCGCTGCCGTGTGGATGTTCGCGCCAACGACAATGAAAAGCTATGCTCTCTTTCGAGGAGGCAAACGAGTTACCCTCAAAGATGATGACATGTCTGTGGACAAAATATGCAGGATATTTCAGGTGCTGTTGTTGTCAATATATATTACACAATATATAAGTAGCTATAATTTACAGTTTTTCACGTAAGGACATAACGTTATGTTGTGGACTTGCCAACACAGTTCAAAGAGCCTTGGTTAGCTTGGTGGCATCTGTTTCTAGACAGGTAGCTAACATTAAAGTTAGCATGAGTTCTTGCTATTGTTAGTAACACTAATTTGCTAACTACCTACTTTATTTCTTAAAATGTTAAACTGATATTTTTATGTTTTCAGAAAATGTATTTAAACATTGTTTATATTTGTTATCAAGCTAACAATGAATCTGATGGATTAGCGTTTGTCTTTTTACTGTTTACAATTTATTTAAAATGTTTTTTAAACTGATGGTATTTTTCATTCTATGCACTTCCAACAGGTTGATGGAAGCAGTCTGTAGATTAGAGATGGTGCAAACATAGCAACATTTCCAGAGCCATCTGGATGTTTTTGCACCCTCGATCTTGTACATCGCGGTCATTACGAGGTCCACGGAGATCCAGATCAAAGTCAGCTTCCTGCAAGCAGAGCTCTACCCACTGCTGCTGTTCCTTTTGCCTTCATGCGCCACCCCGCACCTGCTGCTTCTGCTTCCACCGAAACACCACAACCTTCCTCTGGAACTCCACGAGCTACTGGCCTGTTCCCTGCAAGATCCTTCCAAAGGTTACTCGTGAAATTTGCAACTGAACTCTGCTGCTAAAATGTCATCCTGCACCTAAAATATTAATACAATTCTTAGGCCCACATGTGTGATTTTGAGTCTGGTACAAGAAGTAAGGTTTATGATCAGAATTTTGCTTCTAATTAGTGTTGATTTTAAATGCAAAAGAGAAGTAAATATTTTCTGATTCCTAAGGTTCCCAATACTGAAAGCAGAACTCCAGAAAAATCTATGTCATCTCTGAATATGACTTTGAGTTCCAGGATGGAAGAAGAGCTAAAGCAAGGTAATACAACATATGAAGGCAAAATCATATATAAATGTAAAACATTAAATATAGTTTTGAGATATGCGAGTAACATTGTGTGCCATTACATGCATGATTAATATTTGAAAATAATTTACAAGAATTAGTCGTGGTCATTGTGGCGGCCCCGCCCAACCCCAGCGCCTGGGAAGATGCCAGCTGGAGGCAATCAACCTCCAGCTGGACTAACGAGGTGCCTCTCCCAGGTGAAAAGGGAAACACGGGAGAGGCACAGGGGAAAAGAGCACATGGAGACACGACGTCGCGCACAAGCGATGGCGGCGTGGACGACAAATAAAATAATCGATTGCACGTTCTCCGCGTCTCAGCGTCCTCATTCCGGGTCCCCTGAGTACCCACCCCGTTACACTCATAAATTTATTTATTATGATTTAATTATAAGACTATTTACTCAACAGAAATGTAAATTTACAACTAAGAGAATGTATACTAATAATAATTTGTTTTCTAATCCTACATTTAAGTCGAAGGGCTGAAGACAGTATGAGTGGACAAGAGGTAATTGGTAAAATTAACCAACTAAAGCAAGCTGCAGAGAGACAGAAAGACGTCACTACAACCATAAACCAGCTGTCTGAGCTTGCAAAGTCCAAAACCACAACAATAGTGCCAGATGCTTGTCTGCACACTTTAAAGGACGCCTTCACCTGTCTAATTTGTAACGGTATGTGTAAGTTATATAACAGTAGGTACATATACAGTATATGTTCATTTCCTTTTTATATTAAAATAAACTATTAATCGCATTCTGCATATTTTTCTGTGATTACAACCTTGCAGCTCTAATGGAAGAGGCCATGTTTTCCACACGCTGCAGGTCTCTGGTTGGATGCCGAACATGTGTGGAGCAGTGGCTGCTAACCGCAGATCACTGTCTGAAGCTCAGAGAATCAGAGAATCGGGGCTCGGGACAGCGGGACCTGCATACTGCGTGAGCACGTCGGCTCAGTCCGCGAAAGCCTTTATCATCTGACGTGCTTAAATCCAATGGGTTATTTCCTAGTATCGATAAAATTGATTTATGACATTTTAAATCGATGTTAGATCGATCTATGTCGTCCATATGGCCAACTCGCCGAGCACAGATCGATGTAGTTGGATCGGAGGAATAAAAATCGATACATCGGTGTAACAGCTGAATCGTTACACCCCTAATTCATCGCTATCAATCAAATAATTTAGCAGAGGGGGGGATAGGAAAACCAGAGGGGGGGGAAATCCCCACATGATTTATTCATGTGATGGTGCATGTCTATATTAAGCGTGATTTTACTACAAATCCCTTTTCACAAAGATGGAGCCAGCAAGAAAGAGGAAGTCCTCACCTGTATGGGAGTTTATTTGTCTGATCATAAGGTTTGTATGTGTAATAATATATATAATATTGTGAATATTGTATACTCGCTATACATTGAATTTGAATCATCAGTGGTGGCAGATGCCGTTATTGAAGTGGATCGTTACTTGGCATAGATGAATATTTCAATGGATGAGGATCCACTCGTATATTGGCATGGACATAAAGCCATGTATCCTCACCTTTACAAACTGGCAGTAACCTGGTTATGTTCAGTGCCATGTGAGAGGGTTTTTTTGAAGGCAGGAGAAGTGTTGTCAAAAAGAAGGAACCGCCTGAAGCCAAAATCATTGGAAAAACTAGTGTTTTTGAATAAAAATACAAACTCTTAAAATGTTGTCATGTTGTATTTTATTAAGAACAGAGCTCCATGTCTGTGTTGTTGTCCACATACTTACACATGATCATACTATAGAAATAGCCATTGTTTATTGTTTCTGCACACATAACATAAGTAAATCATACATTTCAGCTCAAGTCGTGGTACAATGGCATTGACTGTAGTTTAATTTGTCCAGCAGATGGCAGTATTCACTGTTTCATTGAGGCCTCGGTGAGTGAACCTTTTGGTGAAGCAATCGGCTGAAAAGCCTCAGTGATTCACGGGGCTTCATTTGCCCATCACTAGACCTCATGTCTGCCGAAGAAGAGGGCATGTTGGCGGGGTCTCTGGGTGGATCTTACGGTCGCCGTCATTTCGTAGGACGGAGCTCTCTGAACTCTGTGCGAAGCTGCAGTCCCGGTGAGAGGCGACTCCAAAGTACAGAGCCGCGCACAATGTGCGTCTGCGTAACGGACCTGCCTCGTAAAGAACGCCGCAAGTGGCCTACAACCCGAGGAGGCAAACAGACAGTTGTAGTTTTTGGATCATCATCTACTCGTGTGCGCAGATCCTCGCTTTGTATATAATTGTGTTTGTTTTAATAAAGCTCTTTTTGCATAAACATGTTCCTGGCAAATGTTCATTTCCTCTAAAAATTCATTAATGTCCTTGGTGGTAATCTAATAATGGTTTAGTAGCCTACATAGGATAACAATGACATGAAAATATACAGGGTGCGATTTGTGGGGGGGATGGGGAGATTTCCCCCTCTTTGGTTTTCCTACCCCCCCCTCTGCTAAATTATTTTTATCGTCGGGGGGGACAAGGATTTCCCCCCTTGATAGTGATGAATGCAACTTAACTGCTAGCCTACTTAAACTCTTGAAATCTAACGATCTTCATTGTCAATTTCTGAACGTCATCTAACACAAACACATTGTAACATTTTAGTGCTGCAGGGTGCGCGTGCGCTCGTGACGCGGATCGGTTTCCCCTCTTTGTGCGCCGCTCGGCGCTTAATTCTGCTTCCTCTTCGTAGCCAAACCGTCCGTGCGCGTGAAAGTAAGCATCAAGCCAGTTGGACTTTCATTGCGCTGAGGGGGTATAACGTTATATTTGTGCCACAATCCTGAGCACGTTTTGAGCACAGATAACTATATTTAAGCAAAGAAAAACATTCCGTGCGCGCAGATTACTCAGGTGCCCTCTCCACAAACTCGTTTTGTGTGCGCAGGCAGCCGTTGCTGCGCTCTTTTTTATCTTTGAGGGTGGTGTGGAGATCCGGGTTTGGCCTGTGGGTCTGTGTGAAGTGTCCGATTTAGGGGATACTTTTTGGGGCACAGTGTGTCCAATGCAGGGCAAACTTCAACAACTCGCTGTAAGCTTCCGCGATGCTATAGAAGTTATACTAGCAATTTCATTGGAGACCAACAGCCAATCACAATTGACCTCCTTTAATTCTCTGATTGGTTGGTTTTGTGGCACAAATGTAACGCTGCTGCAAGTCGAGCGAGCGCGTGAGTGAAGAGGTGAACAGCTGAAAGCTGAAAACTTAAAATTATGCGCTCAGGATTGAGGCACAAATATAACGCCATAAGGGGGGGGGGAGGGGTCTCCGTAGCAGAGAATAGGAACCAGCTCTTTAATAATAAGAGCAGCGCGGAGCTGCATTACTGTGAGTGATGGCCTATTACTTTTGTATTGGTTTTGCATATTAACAGGCTTTAGACATATTTTATTTGTTATTTATACTAGCAGCCTACTCTGATGGTTTTCCACGTCACAGATTTTTTGGTGCCCCCCCAGGCATTTGGTTCCCTACGCGCAGTGCGTGATGTGCGTGTGCGGAGCGCCGACACTGAGCATATCGTCTTGTCAACTAAATTAACATTGAAAGTTTTGTCATGTTGTGATGGGGACTAATCCACGGACCCGAAAAAGGGGCCGGTCTACCTATTTATTCAATCTACCTATAATATATTCTACCTATCTATTTGAGTTGTTCTCCCTAGTTATGCGAGCTAAAAGTCCAATGTCCAAAAAAAAAAAACATCCCCCCCCTTTGCTTTTTTGTCAAATCGCACCCTGAATATATATGAATGAATAAATATATATATATATTATTTATGAGGCTGGGTGACCAATGGCGACAGTTCTGCCAACCAATCACGAGTGATTTTTCGTTTGAAAGTTGTGGTTTCATCCACATGCATTCTTATGCTAATTTGGGCCGTTCCCACCTCCGCCAGCTAATCGCCACCTACGTCAGAGTCTGTTTCCGACAATTTGTGGCACAGACGAACGCGGCGTGCGCGGGTTGCAAATAGTCGGAAATTAAGGAGATTTCCGGGTGTTTACGGGGACGAAAATCCCACTTTTCATGCAGTGCTGTGTTGTGAACGCGTGCACTTTTTTGCAGTTTTACTTGCCAACACTCAGGAGTTTCCCGTTTTTTACCCCAATCACCCGGACACCTCCCTGTTGATTATTTCTCCCGGGAAACGTTGCATATGCCCCCCCCCGTCAACAACTCAGACCAGAAAGCGAGCGAGAAAAGCCCCCTATCGTCGACAATTCCTGCACTCGGATCTCCCGTATTTTTAAAACCTAATGTGTTGGCAGGTTTGGTTTGACTCTGAAACGACTAGTTAACCAAAGTTAACCAGAGGTTCCCGTTGATCTTATGATGGACGTGTGTTGTGAACAAACGAACCATCAACGGCGAAATAAAAGCCTCGTATTAACGAGAGCGGTCTGAGAGACCTCCAGCTTACAGCAAGGTCTCTGCACAAGACTGTCCGCCCGACGAGCGAGCGGCCAGCAGAAGCTGGCTGTCATCGCTTCATGGAGCTCCTCAAGTCCCATAATGGAATCATCCTTTTTCTCCGTCTCCTAGCACCTCTTCTATCCCTGGCACTTCTGCCTGCACTCACTCGGGAACAACGTGCAAATAGTGATTAATCATAATTAATCCACTGAAAATTCTGATTAATTTGATTAAAAATGTTAATCATTTGACAGCCCTAATGTCCAACGATTTAATTGCCATAACATGTTATTGCAATGGCAAATAAACCCCCTTGAACCTTGAACCTTGATATTCTAAAAGAACCGAACACCATGTGCGCTTGATTCGACTTTCTGGTCCCACTTCTTACACACCCCGCGCCTGCAGTTTGAAGTTTGTGAATAATGTCAACTGTGAACTTAAAGTTTCACAATAATCAGTTTATGTTTACGACATTTATGTTCAGGTTCATGGGTGATAAGCCTATGATTTAAATTTAAAGCTTTATTCTGACATACCACTAAATCGCAAACCAGAACAGTCCTACAATGACACTGCAATCTATTTAAACCAGGGCTGTCAAAGTTAATCTATAAGATCTATTGTGGCCGAGAAAATGCGATAAAATATTCAAACACAGTTTTGTTTGTGTTGACCCCTGACACAAAACAGCCGTGTGCCTGCAGTCAGTTCGGAAAGACCAAGACGGTAGTTGAAGATGGAAAGAGCTTTACATTGGAAGTAAAAAAAACAGGCCCGAAATACAGTGCAGAACTGTGCAGAATAATTCCTCGACGTGTCAAACAGAACAGGGATGACTGTGAGGACTTTAGGCGCTGGTAGTGCAAGTAACATGTTGGTGGCTGCTAGGCTACTTCCATTTCAACATCTACCAGCGCACAGTCTGCAGAGAACCACCACCGTGTCTCTAAAAGACAGTGGTTTGGAAAACGTCCTGGCTAAAGGTTGGGAGATTGTTGGCATTTCCACACAGCCGTCAAATGATGGAGAGTCGAGAGCACAGCAAACGAGGACCGCAGGAAGAGTCGCAACTTCAATTTGTTCCACCTAGTGGAATTCTGCCTTGGAAGCAACAGTGTCTAAAATATACACCTCCTGAAGTGATTACTCGTTCATGTTTAAGACTTTTAATTGCAATGAATCTAGATTATTGAATTTCAAAATGTGAGATTATTAGTTTTTTATGTATGTCCTGAAAGCCCTAATTTAAATGCTTTGAACCTCATATCCATCATGTCAGCTGATTCATTCAGCAAGAAATATACGTGCTTCAGCCCCAACGTTACTTTACTCCAGCATTTTTTGAATGACTATTCTTTGGTCCATGTATGTCCATGCATGACATCTGATCACTGTCAGAGACTCACCTTCTCCACTGGAGAGGCAAGCTTAGAGTTTGGTAAAGAAACACTCTGCTCCCACTTGTCCGCCATGTAGTTGACCTCCTCCAGCTTTTGTTCACAGCTCGTCTGTGTGTTTAGCAGCGTCACTTCATAGAACTCCTGTATATCTGTGGACACAGAGATTTTATATGATTCATGTGTTGGTTAACTTCTCCACAGTCAACACAGCAAACTAAAAGAAACTTTAATTTAATTTAGAAACAGTTTAACCTGGGTCTGTGCAACAACAGTACTACTTTAAAGTGAAGAACTGTATTAAAATTCATTAGCAAGACCTTAGCCTCCACCGTCGCACATCTTCCCCTCTTTCCCAGATCTCTCTCTCTCGCTCTTTCTATCAATGGTCCGAGCGATTTGTATCACGGTTCGTGGTTGTCGATACGATTCAAGGACGATATTGGTTCATTTAGAACGATACGATCTGAATCGATTCAGTAACTTTTTAGCCAAAAATTCAGTGTGACTGAAATAAATACCTGGATACTGAACAGAGCAGGTGAAGTTTCCTAGATTCCTGTTGTTTCTTGTAATAGAATCAGGTATCAATTAATTATGAATATAAATAAACAAGTAAACAACAATGAATGGCAATTTTATTTGAATAAAGTGCTAAAAAAAAACGGCTGAAGCAGTGTAGCAGAAAAAAACCTGTATTAGTGAGATACACAAAAAACACCCCTGCAATAATGGTTTCCCCCTACCCAGGGTGCGATTTGACAAAAAAGCAGAGGGGGGGGATGTTTTTTTTTTTCATAGACAAGAACATTGGACTTTTAGCTCGCATAACTAGGGAGAAGAACGCATTACATTTTTAAAACGATGTTAGATCGATATATGTCGTCCATAATGGCCAACTAGCCAAGCACAGATCGATGTAGTTGGATCGGAGGAATATAAATCGATGGATCGTTACACCCCTAGTGAATATATATCTTTATGGGGTTGTGGTGTGAAGTGTTACGGTGCCTTTGTGTAAGGATGAAGGTCTTCTTTGCTGAGACGCGTGTCTCACACGAGACAGCTCCACATGGTCCTCAACAGAGACAACGTTCTCAACCTGGTAATCAAGGTGAGCATCGACGATTTTAAGTATGTAATGTTTGCCATTGTGGTAGAGAGAGACACCTGGTAATGCCTTGTCTAAAGAAGAACCGCTCTAGGACCAGAACCAGAGGAGCGGAGGTCAGAGAGGGTGGAGTGGACGGGTGAGACCGAGCAGGCGGGCCGGCGGGTTAAGTGGGTTAAGTGAAGAAGGTGAAGAAGAGGGGACAGGTGTGGTCCCACGGGTGGGTTAGGTGGGTGAAGGGCTGTAGGTGCGAGCCAGGAAGGAGTTAGGAGATGGTTTTCTCAGACAGCAATGTGGGCATGAAGGAGCTCCCAAAAACGGGGTAAAAAAAGGGTGCTAGAGGGAAGGCAGGTCCTGTTCGGAGTGGGGCTCCGCTAACAGCATGTCCTCTGGTGGGACAGTCCCCAGTAGAGGAGAGACACTACCTAAAGAAGAAAGTGAAGACTACTTCTCCGATATGAACAAGCTCTCTCGCACTGCTCGGCATGGCAGTAGTAAGAAGGGCAGTGGAAGCTAGGAGGTCTTCAGACTGAAGAGTCCAAAAAATCAACAGGGGAGACAATAGTATTGCTGAAGAGTTGCGGCGTCAATCCGGCTGCCCCATGAGGAGCAAGAGCGGAGGAGTCCAGATCGGCTACAGAAAATAACACGAAGGATTATCAGTTGTTGTTAGATAGTAGGCTTGTTGTATAAATTGAATTAGTGCATTACCAAATGTATATATTTTATTCAGCCATGTGAACATATGAGTGCAAACATTTCCTCATGCTATGCTATGACATAATGGGATCATAATTCCCTGCTGGACAGGCCTCGCTGCAATTAATCTTTTGGGGCGATGGACTCCCCATCTATTGGTGCATCATTATCATGATGTACCACACAACATTTGCATTGCATGACTTGAAATTAGCTTCTTGTTTGGCATGTTTGGCTGATGTTTTACCAAATAACCAGATTCATAACAAGGGATCTACAACATTTACATTTCAATACATCTTAATCTAATCCCACAACAAAGGCAATGTTTCTATTACAATCATATCTCACAGATTATAAGAAAATATATAGATACACAGTTGTTAAATATTGAATGTTTGTGAAAAATAATTAAACAAAACTATCTGAGTTCTTTTTGGAATTCAAAAGAAAACAGGCTACCATGAATGTAAATGAAAACCGCAAAATGTATGCAAATCCAAGTCTTTTTTATGGCTGGTCTACAGAGGCGCGAGTTTAGGTGTAAGACTCGGTGGTACAAAACCAGTTGTTACTGTAGTTGTCACTCATTTAAACAGTACGACCAATAAAGATATGCAGTATAATTGTACTTAAACGTTGCAACGCATTGTTTTAGTTTTATAAACATACAGAAGGCAGAAAGTTGTTGAGAGTAACTCACAGCGCAGTAAAACCTCCCTGCTCTCTCTGGTCATGTTGCAGCGTGCTATCCTGTGAAACAGAATGCAGCGAGAGGACCAGATGCTTGGTGGCAAGTCTAATCCTCAGACATAGAGGACGCCTGTTCCCCTCAAAGCAGACAATGACCTAACAGCCTGCATAGCTGATTTCTCATTCAGCCCTCCTCTGTGCTTAACACAGCCAGCAATCCTTTCTAACCCCCCCATAATATACATAACTAAAATGTTCCACTCTATAGTCGTTCAAAAGCTCCCCAACCATTCCCCAGCATCTTCCCTCTGCTGTCTACGAAGCCTGTGTCTCAACCATTGTGTTGTGTACACATTGAGGGAAGGCAATAAGAACTTGTCACAAAGACAGTAGAAACTAAGCGCAAAATAAAGAGCATATGTGTGTCTATGTGGCTCTGTGTTCGGAATCAAGTCTGGAAACAGGGATTCCATTGTCAACTGTTAGATATTTAAAGCCCACCAACATAATCACTTGTAACTGTTTTCATCTATTCATTTTAACTGCAAAATAATTTTGTTTAGAAAGTGTCCTAAGCACTAATGCCAAGGGTTATTCTGTCCAAAAGCGTATAAATATTTAACTTATGGAAAACAGAGAAAAGAAGCAGATACCCTTATTGTGAAGATTGAGAACTTGAAATACTTAAACAGGTACCATTATCAAACTATCGACAAATCAATGGATTTATCCACTTTCCATCGGCTTTTACAACAACATCAAACTAATGTTTATTGTGATTTTAAACCTTTTACATCACATATTTGTTTTATGTGAGAGCACTTAATGTTAATCACAGGTTTCATGGGCCGTTCCACTACTTCCTCCTAATCCCCCTCTGTCTGCTTCTGGGTCAGTGGGGTGAGGCAATCAACAGTCTCTTGGTTTATTTCAGCGGTTGCCAGGTTTCTGTCTGGTAAGACAGCTTGGGACTTTGTTTGCAATAATGTTTCACCTTAATACACAGGTGTCAAACTCAAGGCCCGCGGGCTGAATCCGGCCCACCAGGGGGGTCCAGTGCGGCCCGCCGGATCAATTTTCTATTGTGAATGACAAAAAGACATAAATTGCATTCCTATAAAAGCAGCTGCTATTCCTAAAAAGTCCACTGAAAGTCACTTGTGATGCAACATTTTAGAATTGCTTCCAATGTCATTTGAAGATACTTTAATTTTCACAATCTCATCACTTCTGGCTTTAAAGTACTTGCTCCCATGCTGCTCCTGTCCCTTTAAGACTTCAGAAGGAACTCAACGATGGATCGCGTGTGTCGTATATAGTACTTTACTGGCAGCTGCCTTTTAGAAGTGTTTTTACAATGAAAATGCATGGATGCCATCATAATGGGGATCTTCTTTCCTCATGCTTACATAACAGATGGGTAGAGTGGGCTGGAAATCAGTGATGGCTCCTGTGTAGCCGCGCTTCTTTGGTGTGCGATTATTCCTGCAGCATCCCTTCCCCAGAGCTAGCCCTCCCCATAGTGACTCCGGTACCAGCTAACCCCTCTATGTCCCAACGGCTCCTCATATTTTTCCCTATTCCTTGTGTCTCCTCCCAAGTTGTGTGTGTGTGTCTGTGAATGTGTGTGTGTAATGGCCATGGCTTCCATGTCACTCAACACGTGGGTTTTTCAATTGTTTCCCCTAACATCTGGGTCTCCTCTTAAGCGTCTTAGCTGGCCGTCTCTGGAAAATGGGAGGCGCCGAAGGGGTATTCTCACCAGATGCCCAAACTACCAACCAGAGAAAAGAAACCTTTAGGGAAACTGATGAATTTACCAAAACGGTATCACATGTCACTTCTGTTTTTACATGGTCATGTGTTTGCAATTCTAAGGCACCGATGCGCGCACACAGGAGAGCACACTGCAACCAGCGGATAGAGAGCGGTAATGTGTTAATATCCGTGTTAATATGTGCACGCACAAGCCCACGCATGCACGCACACACACACAGACAGGTAGATATGTATTAGGTGTACTTTTTCGCCATACAGGCCCGGCTATGGTTTTGATGGACTACCCTTTCCTGAGGTCCCACAGCTACACCCTACACAACCTCATACACAGCAACCTAATTACACGGTGGTATAGGTAGACATTTCTAATTTTGACAAAAGTGTGACTTATAAGGACCAAAATAAACATTGTTGGGTCTTTAAAGGGACAATAACTCCGCACTCCTGATTAACATAAATACACACAGACAGGACACAGCATTACTGGAACCATCAATTTAATATAAAAAATAATGCCAAATTGGCCCCTCTAGAGTACGTTTAGAAATCAATCTATACTATCTAAAGAGTCATCTATGCAGAGGGAATCAGCGAGTATCCCTGCAACCTGGCTTCAGTCTCTGGCTTTCATTTCACATGAAAAACACAACAAGCTGGGGCAAACTTTTTATTAATATCCCACTCAGGACACATGTAACCAGACTACAGTGGTTTTGTAAACTATTGTTCATCACACAAATAACTCAGAAACTAGACTATAGTGCTTTTGTAAACATTGTTTCATAAAATTATTTACAAAAGCACTATAGTCCGTTTATCATACAAACAACTGAGGAATCAGACTATAGTGCTTCTCTAAAACAAGTCCTGTTTAACAAACAACCAAAGAGAACGACAGAGCGATGGGCAGGACATAGATGATGAACAACATTTTAGTGAATGTGACTTGTGCTTGTATACCTATACACATCAACAGATTAGAAGCCTGCCTGAATAAAACGTATGTCGGTTTACAGCTGGGACCGCTGTTCCCCGATTCCGGGCGAAGTCTCTGACATTTTGCACAGTTCTTTGTGCCAACACCGGTCCTTCCACCAACTTGCAGTGACTGCATTCGTTCTTTGTGGCCAGGTGGCCTTCACGAATATGGTCTTTGAAGTGCCGCATTACTGCTTGAACCTCCGCTTCAGACCACGCTTTCTTTGTCCCTCTTCTGGACGCAGCTCTTTCCTGGAAGATACACGAAGTAGACAAAAATGATCACACAAAATTATTTTGCCTTTTCTTTCTTCTATACCTTGTAACAATTCCTTCGTGTCAGGAAGAGGGTAGCTCTCATTTACTGTGGACGACACACTTCATGCTAAAACATAAATTTCACAATACATTTAAATTTAAAACTAGGACTGCGGAGCAGTACTGAACGGGCCTGAGCCGCATGTCGGGGGGGCCAGCGGTCGGCCGGACATGCAGTCAAAAGGTGAAAAAAGAAAATGAGAAAAAAAAGGCCAGTGCCAGCCAGGAATCAAACCCAGAACTCTGGTGTCAAAGTCCGTGTCCTTATCTCTGAGCTACAATCTGATTTGACAATTAGAGAATAAAACGTCACTAAAATATGTGAGATTAAGTACATTCAGTCAATGCAGAGTCGAGCAACTTATCACGCCACTTCTGCTCCATCAGAAAATAATAACCCGTGAACTACACATGCTGTATGACCTGTACTTTTATCAAGTGGACCTTTTCTCTCTAGTGAGGGTGTGGACAGAGGTCCAGTCATGTCAGTCACAGTGGGACATTTGACCAACTTGATGAGTTTGTTTCATTCTGCTGATATGCAGGAGAAATATGCACAAAGCTGTGGCCTCCAAATGAGTGCACGTGCATCTAAGCAGTTGGTTGGCTGCGTTATGAATATGTGTAGGGGAAGCTATTGAGCCAAAATGGCATTAGGTAGCATTGAAATCAGGAGGTGCTATTACTCAGTATTCCACATCAGATTATTCTTTTCTAAACGGAACCAGGTAATAAACCTGGAAAAATAAGAAATGCAATGTTTTATTTTTCACGTGCATACAAGCAACAAAGCCCAATAACATTAAATAACATTCAAAATACAAATAAATAATAATATTGTTAATATACTATAATAACAAAATCATAATTATCATCAGCGTCGTTTCATAATTTGCATGTACCTTCAAACATTGTGCACCATATTCAAGCCCACAAAAAGCCTATTCAAAATGCATCTTTTCTATGAGCAGGAAACTACAACTCCCAAAATGCCCAACGGCAAACCAGGAAGTACTACCTACCAATCCGCGATTCATTCTTCAAACATGTAAAGCTAAAGTAAGAAGACACGAATGGACACATATGGTACAGCATTGTTATAAGTTAATCACAGCTAATCACGCCACTTCTGCTCCATCAGAAAATAATAAATCATGAACTGCACACGCTGTGTGCCTCTGAAGAGAGCAGAGCTTGGCTTTAACCAAGTAGATTATTTCTCTCCAGTGAGAATGTCCTCACTCTCTGTGAATGACATGACTGGAGCTCTGTCCAGTGTAGAGAATGTGTAGAGAAGTTTCTAGGCTGCTTTATCAATACGTGTAGGGGAAGCTATTGAGCCAAAATGCCATTAGGTAGCATTAAATGCAGCTGGATCAGAGCAGGTGCTGATGATAATGTGTAGCGCAGTTGCTGGGACTATTTGTGAATATGTGTAGGAGAAGCTATTGAGCCAAAATGCCATTAGGAAGCATTGAAATTAGGAGGTAACTCACATAAAAGTGTAAACCTTTGCCAATAGGTGGCGCTATATATACATATATATTGAATCACTGAATTTTAATCCTAAAAGGTCTACACTAGCATCATGAATATTGAATTCCAGCCAGAAATATCAATGTTCCTTGCAGTTATAGCATTTTACATTTTCAAGAAAATCGCCCAAAATGGAGGGCAGCTCACGCCCAGGTAGTTTCACGAAAACTCTTGATTCTGATACCGAAGGACCACACAGGTGTTAGGATCCATTTGCCTGAATTTGAAATCGATCGGGTGTAAACCCAAAATTACGCAAATTATCGCCAAAAACGTGCGAAAAGTGCAAATATTCAGCAAGTAATAACAGCGCCCCCTAGTCTTCAAATTTTCTGAAAATCTCTGGGTATGTTCTGGGATGCATTCCGAACATGTGATATCATTTTGGTGAGGACAGGCTTTGTAGTTTGGAAGTTTTGAGTCTTTTAGAAAAAGCCACGCCCCTTAGAAGTTCATTGGTCTATAAAATCGTAACAAAATGAGATATCGCAAATCCTTTGATAACATCAGGTGTCAGTAAGCCAATAATGAGTTTTTGCGATTTTCAGGTCAATCGGACTTAGCGTCTGGGAGGAGTTCGGTAAAACGGGTTTTTCACAAAATTCAAAATGGCGGAAAATCTAAGTAGGCGCATTTGCATACCATGATTGACTTTTTTGTAGAGCAAACGGATTGGCACCTGGGTGTAAAATTTAAGGTCAATCGGTCATCGGGGGAAAAAAGTAAGCTAATAGGCTAAAGTGCAAAATTTGAAGGGGGCGCTAGAGAGCCATTTTTTCAAACACAAAATCGCAACCCCAAGAATATCTAAATTTCACGCACTTCCGATGCCCATGCCAAGTTTCAAGAGTTTTTGAATATGATAAAGGCCCCAAAAGTGCATTCAAAGTGGTGAAATAATGATAATAATAATAATAATAATAATAATAATTCTTCGAAACACAATAGGGCTTCGCCCGACTTTCAGTCGGCTCAGGCCCTAATAAAGTAAAGTACATTTGGTCAAGAGTGACAACTATAAAGTGAGGGAACATACCTGCATCGTCAAAGTCATGGACCTGCTTGGTGGTTGTAGAGTCGGATGCAGCATTAACAGGCTCACTACTTCCGCCTGCTGTGCAACCGTTATCGGATTCACTCCCACTGTCCTTGTCTTCAGTGTCGCTTACTGCAATTTCATCTGAAAAATATGAGTTGCACTCATGAGTGGCTGGACATAAAAACTGAAAACAAAATCAAAGTTTGAAATATGTGTGCTTGTTATATAGGAACATCATTTTAGGCTACAAGTGGCTACGCAGTGTAAACTAAAGAGCTTATTTGGATGAGGGCAAACGTTAAAAATCTAAAGCCAATCTTTGTAAGGATTGTATAAAAGTAATTTTAAAAAGGTTAATTTTGCACATTTTTACTTGGTTAACCTTTCCTACCCATTCTGGGGTTGTCAGGGTAGTGTGTGTCTGAGGTGGAGATTAAACATGTGCAGATATTATGTATACATATAATTCTTGCAATGTTTGCTGTGTAAAATGTAAACCACAATCAGGTGTGTTCAAAAGATAACACCATGAGTGTGTTGTAAATGTTAATTTGTTTACAAACCTTCCACTTCAATCTTATCCACTGATTTGCCCTGCATGCTGGAAAGATTCCCCTTCTCCATCGACAAAAGCAATTTGGAAATCTTTGCCAGTTGTGTTGTGGGAACTGGTAATCTGTAGAAATCCCGGTGAACACGGATGTCGTGACCAAGGAAATCTGCAACTTGATCAAGTTCGTTATTTTTCAAATTAGGACTTGAGAGAGTGTGGCGACATGTTTCCTGAGCTGTGTCGACCTGAGGTACTCGGGGTGCTTTGCTCCGCACTAGCTTGCATGAACACGCAAACAGTCCTGTCCTCTGTAGTGGCTCATCGAGTTGGGTATTGCAAACAGGAAGACATTTGTGGCACAAACACCACAATCTGTTCTTTTACTGGTTAGGAGAGACAGAGCATCCACCATAGATGGTGTGAGCAGAACTGCAACCTTTCTGCCCCTCCGAGTTGCGAAAGGCAGTTTCTGCAGACTTCTCAAGGTGCCGATGAAGGATTTGAACATCTTCCGTGAAGGGTAATGTTGATGGCTTGTTATATTTTGCATCACTCGATGTGTTCATGAGACACCACCTCAGACCACTTGGTGGTGTACAGCTTCTTGAACATGTCAGTGGATTTGATCAGGTCCTCATCTTCGGCCATGAGGGCCCTACAATGAACAATGTCAAAAATCATCTGAAGTGTATGACCCAATTTCAGTGCGAGGCTTGGCGTTGCGTACAAGTGTTTTTCTTCATCGAAACCTGAATTTTTTACAGCTTGCACAACCCTCTGGAAGTTAGCAGGTCTAACAGCCTCCTCTAGGTTATGTACAGAGAAGTCTGTACGCAGACATAGCAACAAACGCCCCACTTCACGGAGCTTGTCGTATGTACTCATACTTAGTAGGGTCTTGTCCATGTTTGTTGTAGAGCGACTAAGCCAAATTAATAATGGAGAGGTAATTTCAGCACAACTGAGGCAACCTCATCCTGTTTCATGACACTAAGGATCTTCCACACTCCACTCGAGATTTGCTGACAGAATGCATCTTCTTGAGCTTCAGCCAAAGCCAGTACTTTTGTTCTCCCAGGTTCTCTATTCAGTTCAGTGTTTTCTGGCTTAAAGGGGCGCCACCTACGGGCATGTCTCCAAAGTTCCTTACGAATGTACATGCCTTGACAGTACATACAGTGAATAAACTTTCCAGTGAGAGCTTTAGCCTTTGGTTTTCTTTTCACTTTCAGTGGCCCTGTTCTATCTTGTAAAACTGCAGTGTTGCGTTTAAGATTTCCCTTATTCCTCATCTTTTCTACCAATATCTTGCGCTCTTTTGAGTGCCCAGGGAGGGGAAATGCCTTTGCAATTTCAGCATCCGTCCGGGAAATTTTGCTTTGTGGCTTACCACAAACATAACAGTAATTTTTTTTGGTCATAGTCAGATTGTTAACATGTTTTAGCTCAACTTCACACTTTTCCTTTGTTAAGTCTTTGGGAGAATTCAATGTTTCAGCAGCAGGTGGGCAACCTTTTGATGAACTGGACAGAACTAGGATGCTTTTGTCTGACCCATGAGCTGTTCCAACATCAGGTAGTACTGGTTTTACTTGGATCCGTCCAGCTTTCAACTGACCAGGGGTAATGGGAATGCTTTCATCTGAATCATAATCATCATCATCATCTTGTGATTTAGAGTCTGGTATGTATTCCTCATTCGACATGCACTCGTCGTCATCATCAAATATTTGATCCAGAAACTGCTAAGAAAACAAAGGATTTTATGTGATGGACAGCTACAGACAGTCAAGAGTTCAACAAACTTTCTGCTCTGTTCTGTGTGTCCAACTCACCTGTGATGGGTCTTGGTTATTATTCGTAATTTTTCTGAGACAGGATTTATGCCAGACTCCTGAACAAACCAAGACATTTTGAATATGTAGTATTAGTTTCAATACCACAGATTTATTATAAGTTGTTCTGTCAGATCAATAGAGATCTGAAATACATAATGCAAAAGGTTCCCCTTTTATAGAACTAATTGATGGCCATGTTTTCACCTTTAACTGAAGTAACGGATGTATTGGAGAAAAACCTCTAGCATGATATTCCACACCAACTACTTCAACTTCAACAGATGTTACAAATATGAGAAATAGTTGAAATATTAGCTTATGCTGTGAACGAAGGATTATTTGTCAGTTTTTCATTATAGAATGGTTTGTTCATAAGAACACAGCAAATATATCAACCTAATATGCTAAGACAAACTCTGTACCAATTCACTAATGAGCTTACCTCTGCATTCATAGCCAACCCACTTGAAGGAGGATACAGGTCTCACACATTCAACACATTTGTCCGAGGATAGTGTCGCGCACACCAGGTGATGCTTTAGACACTGTTTAAAATATATATATATATAATTTATATTCGACATTGTCACATTGACATGTTGTTATTCCATAAATTCTAACATGTGTGCTAAATCGGTCATATGGTGTGACATCTGTATGGTTTTACAACTCAAGGGTTATGTTTTTTAGGGCCGCTATCCCAAGATACCTTTTCAGTTTACATGAGTTACACGTGACTACGAAGTTTCATACATATAGGTCAGCATATAGGACTGCTTAAATGAACGACTGACTTAGTAAGGGGCGCAATTTGTGCCATTTTGAAGCATTAAAAATCAGGTAACCCTCTTTGCCATTAAATGTGTGTACCAAGTTTAGTTATGTTTTGAGCAGTTAGATATTCAAATGCACCATTGTTGAGTTAGAGAATGTCTAATGTTCTCATATAACACTGTCCCCACACACCATGAGAGGAGACTACACACACACACCCACACGGTAGATTTAGATAATGTCGTATGTCCTCATATAACATTGTCCCCATACACCACGAGAGGAGACTACACACACACACACACACAAGGTCGATTTAGATAATGTCTAATGTCCTCATATAACACTGTCCCCACACACCATGAGAGGAGACAACACACACACACCTTGTAGATATATGAAACATGATTGAATGCTTTTTCAAAAGTAATTAACTTCAAACTTCGTTTACCTTTTCAACCCTTTTGAGGGGACCATGTTATGGACGTATTTGACTCAGACCATCTTCAGAGGCCTCCATCTGGTTGGCCTTGTCACTCGCACCAGACTCAATTCGCTCATTCACAGTGATCATCTGTAGCAGATAGAGAAGGACAATGAATAGTGAGCGTGGAAATGTACCATTACAGAGAATATTTAGGGTTCTAATCAGGCAACTGCTCACACACCAATGAAACATGATTAAATGCTTTTTCACAAGTAATTCAGTTTAGAGCTAGCTACACACGGAGCTACCCGGGGAGCTACTCGTAGCTAACATTACTCACAGAGCTAGCAACTCATGCCTGTCTTTAGCTTTAAATAAGTGATGAACCTTGTACTTGACGTTCGTACGAAAAAATCATAAAGCATGCAATCATATCTCACCTCACACATTGTCATCTCAGAGCAAGCCTGTCTTCATCTTTAAAGGGCTGATAGACCTTGTACTTGACGTCCGTAAGTCCTTCCAACGTCACTGACCCGCCCATCCGACGTCACTCACCCTGTCCCTCCCCCGCGGGAAAAACCAGCCAATCACAAGGCAGCCCGCGAAATTTTAACCGTGTGTGTCGAAATGTGTATGAAACTGCACCAGCATGGTCCAGACGATAAGCGGCGCTGTTCTATACACTGGGACACACAAAAATCAGGTCATGTGGTAAAAATGGACTTTCCGCGAAAAAGAGAGTATGTTATTTAAACAGTTATAAGCAGTTTACACTCTTTGTTTTATGAGGACTTCAGCATGGTCTATATATACCATATAGGTCCTCAGAATGCTGGTGTGTAATCAGGTGAAAAGTCCACTTATAACATATCCACCAACACACACACACACACACACACACATACACACATACACACACACACACACACTCGACCAGCCACATCCCAACCTGATTACTGTCAGACCTGTTGCATCAAGAAATCTCTTACATGGAACCTGTGTGACAAAGCGAAGTACGCTAAAAGATCTCAAAAACACATCATACAATGATTTAAAGCAGGGGTGCCGGGACCGGCCCGCCAGGTGGTTCAGTCTGGCCCGTGGGATTAATCTGTATTATTGAAAAAAATAAGAATACACTTAATTTTCTATAAAATCTGCAGTTCCTATATCGTCCGCTAGTGGCGCTGTTTCACGTCTATCGCTTTACCCGCTTTATCTGTTGACCCTGGCACCCTCTTCAGTGAAATGTCTTTGTCAAAAAAGAGAAAAGTGGACACAGAGTGTTGGATTTTTCAAGAAAAATGGACCTCTTCCTACATGTTTGTGGAGGTGAATCACAATCACTGTGATCAGTTTTTATGCATGATGCACTTAAATAAATGTTAAACTGGGTGAAAATGTTGTTGAAATGGCCCATACTTTTCTAAAAAAAATTAGGTTGTTGATAATATATTTATTAAAAGGACAATTCATTGCATATAACTATTTTTATAATTTACTTCTTATTTGCACTAATACAAAGAAGTGGACTTATTGTTAGTTCTATGTAATTTTGGAATGAGTTTACTGGTCCGGCCCACTTGAGATGCGATTAAGTTGTATGCGGCCCACAGACCAGAATGAGTTTGACACCCCTGATCTAAAGAAATACAAGAACAACTGAGCAACAAAGTAGTGGACATGCATCAGTCTGGAGAGCAGTGGTAAATGGCCTGGAGCCCAGAAAATTAAAAAAGATAATACAAAAGAAAAGTAAATATTTGTCATGCCCAACACAACCACAGAGTGATGTGCTGGAGGAGTTGCGGTTATATAGAGCTTAGGGGCACCAATGGTGGTGACTGTATTAGTGTGAGGCATTCAACATGCATTTCACAAAAACCTATTCTAATCAATGAGGGTATGCATATGTTGCAATTCCCAGCGTATCAAAATGACACTAATCCTCAGATATCGGGTATAATAATAAAGAGAAGGGAAACATTAGAACCATGAAAGCCCTGTGAATCAAAAGGGAGAATAGACCTAGCACAAACGTAAGTCCTTCAACTATGCGGATGAGTGATGAGAGGAAGTGGGAATGATGAATGGGTTAATCCACACACAGATTTACTTTGTAGTAATGGGGTTTAGCTGGGGGCCAAGCCACTGTCCAGATTAGACAGCACCGAACGCTTTGTAAGATGATTATTTCTATTTCAGGAGGCATTTATTTAATTGCAGTAATGATTGATTGCATAGTCCTATTGTTTCGAAGGAATTTGGTAAACATGTAGGGTCCATCTTAGTGAGTATTTCACAACTCTGCCTTCATAGCCTTTCAATGAATTAAAGAAAACTCTAACTCAAACATTGAGGTTAATTTGTGAAAAACTGCTTCAGCTCACTTTAATTTTGTAAATGCAGATTAGAACGATTGGTGTCTGATAAGTAAATGACATTAGTTAATGCAATATGGATCATTTTACATTACAAGTGAAATATATCATTGTGTTGCTAGAGCACATCTGTTGCAGGATATTATATAAGCATTGAAATGGGGGATTAGGATTATGAAATGTAATCCACACAACAATGAAAAAACAAGTATTACTGGAGTTTTTCCACAGTTAATATTAACTATATTGAAAAAAATGTTGGCTGTGTTAGTAGTTTAATGTAAATAATGTTGTTTAATACAAATCTGTGTAGGCTACTTTGACACTTTAAAGACAATCAAATTCTTAATATTCTTAGTTATCAAATAACACCTGATAAAATGAGCCAAATCTTGAGCGTCCCTACACCATTCACAGATAAATAATTCCCAATTTATCTGCACTCGCACACCACTGCCCCAGCTCTTTGCATTAATTGTTCATGTGTTGGCGGATGTCTGCACAAGAAACGTAACAAAGCAACTGAACTACAGGAGAAGCAGTAGAGACATGTCAACTGGGCAAAATGTGAACAGCCAGTGACATCAAAAAGCATGAATATCTTGCATCCATACCACTTCATGTGTGTGTTTTCATGATAAATCTAGTTCATGAGAAAACCAAAATGACCTCAAGACTCACGATTACGAGACAGAAAGTTGTGTATAATTAACACTGCTTTCTGACTACTTTGAAAGTGATGTATTGGTTTCATGTGGCAACTTCTTTTTCAGTCAGGATGTGAAGTAATAAAGAAGATCCACTATCTCAGGGGTTCTTAACCTTTTTGACCTGTTATGTACAAAGTGGCCTGGGGCCCGTTCAAATATTAACACTGTCTTGGATTAACTAGTTGATATCATTCTAGGTTGGATTAGTATTCATTGACTAAATAAATTAATAAAATTAAAGTTTAACAAGCAAAAACATGACACAGTGATCATCACAAGGACATTTTGTTATTATCTGTATGTAAACCTGCACAAAAAACACTAACAACTCCTGGAACAGATAGTTAATATAATAATAATTTCAAAAAGGCTTGAGCCAGGTCTACCAAACAACTATTACTTTTACTACAGAAAAATATATAATAATAGTAATACAAAATTAAATAAAATGTATATAAAGTTAAAATAAAGTGCAAATGAAAACGTAGCCTTATAATCTTTGAACTAATTTGATATTCTAGCATCACAGAACCAGCAGTTCCTCTACATATCTTCTTCACGTGACAACACGTAATCGTCTCACGCGCACGCCCACAGCGGCAGCAGAACCAGCTGCTCCGCTGTGCTGAAAGGTTTATTGCATTGTGCAACACGTCTGGCTACGAGGCAACTGGCTTTCAAGTCTGATTTAGAGTGAGATCACTCACTTCTTCTGCATCTGTAGCCCATTATTCTCTCTTTGAAAAAATGTCGACTGCTTCCCCACAAGTGTTGGATCTTTGATTTACATATGACGCTTTAATTGTGGCGGCTTCAGTGCTTCGTTGGAGAGCGTTATGCTGCGTTCATCCCCTGCCATGTGGTCTGTTTGACTCTAAATGGACCATCATTCACTAAATGAACATCATGCTGTATTAAAGAAGACTAGAGATTAAGACCATACACTCATCTTTACAATAGTGAGGGAATAAATCTAGAGAGTAGAAGTATTTTCTTCAATTTATCAAAACTTGCAAACAGAGGAGTCGCATCTACTACTGGTTAGTAAGGGCTCGGTCACTACTGCATATAATAAGAGGATTTTAATTGTAAACATTAACTGTACTTATGTGCTACAATAAGCACTCAGCATCCAATTGAGCAGTTTTTACAGTACACCAACCCCTCGTGCATGAAATATCATGGCAAAGCAATAACGAACAAAAAAATATTAGTGTGAGCAAAAACAATTCTGGTAAACACCGAGTGTCACCGAGTGAGGAGTAAACAAGGCAGCTGCTAGCCTAAATATTGTTATCAATGTTTCCCCTTCCATTTAAACATGCGGGGCGCCCCCCCCCACCCCCTGAGAACGTGTGCAATAATAAAAACTGTGTTATATATGTGGGCAACGACAGAATGGTCCTGTGTTTCACCGATTTGTCAATCACTTGATCAGTTCACACTTTGAGTAGGGTTTTCGACCCCACAACATTGGGCAGAGAAACAGCACGGGAGTGGATCAGAATCAGGCAAGGTACGGACTCTTAGATTATGCAATTTGCTTCCACACACTATCTACTCATGGCAGATGGAATACCACGGCATTGTATGATGACTCTCTGATCCCATTCAAGATTTGTTGGTTGGCCGAAAATAAAAGTGTACTGTCGTAAAGACGCTCAGCTGTTCTCCGTCAAGCACCTTACTTTCACCTCCAGTCAAAGCACGAGTGAACGAGTGAACAAGATCACGCGGAGGTTTGGCGCGGTGAATGCAGAGTGTAAGAGCCGCATTTAAGTTTTTTATATTTTGAATGCTTTATATTTTTCCCCCTTTTTGTCGTGGAATTGGGAGTGTGCGCCCTCTACAGGTGTGACCGTTCCACCCTTGAAAAGGATGCCAGACGTGCATGACGGGAGGAAGGCCGGCGCAAATTCCGTCATTGACCTCAGGGCTGACGCCTGTTCAGCGTGTCGCAAGCTTTAGTTATTTGGACTACAAAACTGCAATTGCATCCTTAACTTGTAATCGTACTTCTACAATAAAACCGGCAACATTGGATGGTCAAACTCTCTGCATTTGGATTATTGGACAGAACTGCCAGTCGTGACATTGCTTCTCCTGCTTTCCTCACGGTGGTAAAATCAATGAAGACATAGCATTTGGATATAGGGGTTCAAAGGAAAGAACTCTACTGTTTTTGCCACTACACAGAGTTTACGCGGAGGTTAGCGACCGCTACCAACCGTTCCAATATTACTTCCAATCACATCAGCAGAAACGCGAGGTCCGCTCAGCCTTCTTCCTCTTTGAGCTCTCGCCATTGGGAAAAGGCTTATTGCCCGATGTTCACCGTGAACGAGTCCTCTCTCTGTGCAGAGACCGTTTCCTCTTTCTTGCCTGCTCCACGTGGGCTTTCGCTGTTTTGTCGCTGGTTCCGCCATGATAACTGCACAAATATCGCCACTGCGCTACGAGCCCAAGAGTGTACTGGCTGAAGCCCGCAGCCTCCCCTCTCATGCCGTAAAGCAGGACTCTGTGGGGGCGACCCGACACTCCTGCAGTTGCAAGTACGGTATTTCCCCTACAGACCCCAGGGCGGCCGAGAAAACCTTTGTTCCACCTGAAATGACTCATTTAAATCATCCAAAACGGTATGGAACATATTCATTAACTGAAAAATGTTGCATAGTGTGCCTTTAAGTTAAGAGGTGATATATGGTTTAAACCAACGAGACAGTTTGAGCATGGGTTGGTGAAAGTATTGGCCTGCATGGTTCTGTATCAAGCTTCAGCAGGAGTAAGGAAAACTTTGACTTTTCCTTCCATAATCTCTCGCTCCCTGTCTACGAGCTGATTATGAGCGTTCATTTTAAAATAACCAACCAGATTGTGAATAGTTTCCTTCAGCCAATTATGTCCATGTTGTCAAACTTTTAAAATATTAAGAAGTTGTATTGGTTGAGTCCCTGTGATTATAATCCATCTGTGCTGGTACACTGACATAGAACCAGCAGAGGCAAATATTGGAAATCTGAAAACCACAACATTATTAATGTTTACTAGCTTTACTGACTTACCTAAAAGAGCTTGGAACAAGTTGCTTTTGAAAATTCCCATTACTCTGAGAATGGCAGTTCTCAGCTCCTGCTCTTCCGGCTTCCTCAGTTCAGTGCAGAACTCCTCCAGGAGCCCAAGCGCTCGAGCTTTATCTGCAGGGGTTAGGGCAGAAAGGACAACACAGCCGTTGGTGCCATACGTTTAAGGGACACTGGCTGTCGACGGGGAGACGTCTCCACATACCTTCACACATGTAGGAGAATGCAAAAGGTTGAGTAACAGCTTGAGTTTTAAATGTTACTATAAAGTGTGGACTGATGCCACATTTGTGGTCACTCTTACTTTTTACAGTGTCTCATAATAGCAACTCACCTTTTTTTGTGATAGGCATGGCTGACTGTGTTAACTTGACTCTTGCTCCGGCTTCCAGATCAGTGGTCAACAAATTGTTCCTCTTGGTAGGATTGCAGAAAACGACTGAAAGCTGTACAAGTGGAGTTCGGGTACCACAGGGAGAGGTGCTCTGGGGTCGGTGTCCACTGAGGACCTCCACGGACTAGATCTACCAAGTAATCCAACAGCAGCTCCGTTATGATCTCCTGCAGCGATGCTTCATCAACTTGTGTTTACTGTGACAGTTCAGTGATTCAGGGGTTCTGAGTGAGAACGCGGGAATCTGCACGTGGGTTCCTCCTCCATCAGTATAGCTGGCGGAACACAGGCGCACCTTGTCATGATGGACCCACTGCTAGTGATGAAAATATGTCCTCGGACTGGTTACATTGCGGGACCAGAGACAGCAGACCGCAGCCTGCCCGGTGTCCGCCGAGGGAGGGGTGCGGGTGCTTTCACGTCTCGCTGCTCGGTCCTGTCGGGAGGAGCTGATCTACAGCAGGTTTTCTGACCCACAGTGCATATCTGAAATTGATCAGAGAAACCACCGGAGAACGGTTCCACCACACTCCAGACTAGCAGATAAATGTTGCGTTTCAAAAGAGGTACCGGCGAGTTTTCCTTCCCGACGCCAGTCCGGCCAGCTAACACGAACAGTCACATCAGAGTTGATGTCTGGAGCTTGTGACTTATGGAGGGACATGTGTACTGTGTACACCAGTACGGCCGACGACGTCAAGCCATAATAAAAAGCCCGTTGATGGTGCTCCTACGGTAACGTGCGTGTCGTTCATTAAGCTGACGTTGGCTAGCTAGCTTTCATGCTAGGCAGCCTGCGGCGGGGCGAGAAGAGGCGCTGTCCCGGTGCGCCTGGCTGAAGGGAAAACACCTGCCTGCCTGCTGTGCGAGAAAATGCATGGCTCTCAAATGACTCCGTGAATTTTCATTTTCCGTGAAATTGTGACAGTGAATTCGCCGGACATTTCCCCTGATCCGCACTGTCCTGGAGCGGACACATCTCTATGCGTTACAGGTACAGTAACGTTAGCTATGACAGCGTCACAACAGTTTGAAGTGGTAGAAACAAGCTAGCTGAGATAACAGGTTGAACTTCCGCGTGTCAATTTCACAATAATATGTATACAGCGTTGAAAATGATTTGCAGCTCTAGCAAACAGCTGTTTTGACATATAGAGACATATAGAGCTATTGAGACAATATATACAAATAGATACACAAGATATGTAATGAAGATACCCAAGTTAGACAGCGATATGGAAGCAGTTGAATTGCCTTTTTTCAACCATTCATTATAACCATTCATTATTCCTTAAAAAATCCGTTCAAACAAATTAGAAACAATGATACATTGGACATGATACGGGTGGCATTACATGAATGTTCCCGGAGACGTTTCATATCGTTAGAAACATGGAAGTTCTGCTTATCCTTTCAATAAGTGCAGCCCAGTTACACTACAGGATTACAATACAAACAGGAAATGCTTTTGGCTCATCTGTTCATTTACCTTAGCAACGCAAAGGCTGGTCGCTGGTTAGAAACTGGACAACCAATCGTATAATTCAATTTCTTGTCATGGTGGATTAACCAATGACACGGCTTTAGAGCTATGAGAAAGGTGAGAGTTGAAATATTGCTGCATTAAATATGCAACTTCTACTACTTGTATTTAACATTGACTTTCCTGACTAGGCTTGAAATATAATTAATAAATCTTAATAAAACAAATAATTTAAAGTTTTAAATTCCAAAAGTAAATATAAATATGAATACATTTCTATTGTTAAAGTTTAAATCTAGCAATCTAGCCAGTTTTGTTCCAGTTTCGTTTATCGGCAGGTCTCCTCGCTCTCCTCTATTTTGCAAATTCTTTTGCACAAAATAAAACACAAGTTAAAATTATACTTGGACTATCTTTGGAAAATGAATAGAAATATATGTAGGATTCATTGTTGGTAGAGAGATGGTTATGATCACAGCTAGTATCTGATGTACTGTATATTTTTAAGTAGTTCTATCTCTAAAATTAATAAAACAACATAGCCATGTTCGTATCACTACATATACATATCACGTGAATTAACTGTTTATTGAAGTTAAATAGGCTCATTGTGTATACAAATTGTGTTACAACTCAACTGCTCAGATCAAAACAATTGAAATGTTATACAACTTAACAAACTAACATTATTATTATAATGAACTCCTTTCAAATAGATACATTGAACATGTGGTTTGGGCTATACAAATTAAAGTATTCATTTACTTTTCATTCATTATTACACATTGCTCACTAAGGCCGTTGCTTCCACTAAACCAGAGGTCGGCAACCCGCGGCTCTAGAGCCGCATGCAGCTCTAGAGCCGCATGCAGCTCTTTAGCGCCGCCCTAGTGCTCCCTGAAGCTTTTTCGGAAATGGAAAAAGATGGGGGAGAGAAATATATTTTCTGTTTTAATATGGTTTCTGTAGGAAAACAAACATGACACAAACATTATTAGCGTTTTTCAATGCTGTAAAAATGTGTAGAATATATATTAAATTTCAACATTTCTGTCAACGAAGATTTACGTCATATCCTGCGACACACGTTTGTATCAGTAAGGCGGGATGCCGGGCAGGTAGGCTGTTGTAAACGAACTGTGTGATGGGCCATGGATCCCAAAGGGAAAAAGAGAAAAATAACTGAGCAGAACAGAGGATTCAGCGTTTCTTGGACCGAATCATTTGCATTCATTGCCAATGCGGAAGGATTGCCTGAATGTTTGCTCTGTAGCGAGAATAAAGTTTATTGCATTTCTTTAATTTCATCAAAGCAATGAAACATAATTAATTAATATTGTAATGAAGTTAAACTTGAGGCGCATCAGCACAACAGAGTAGTCACGTGGTGCGTCATTCTTTACAGGATGCACTGCAGGAAAAATAAACATTTAATCATGAAGGCTCATTATGTGTTCGTAGTTAACTTAGTCATTTCGATAGTAGGCTAATATAGCTACTATAGATACATACAGCATGTGTTGCCTTCAATATAAGGCTTCTATAAGGCTTTTATTTTTTTGCGGCTCCAGACATTTTTGTTTTTTTTGGTCCAATATGGCTCTTTCAATATTTTGGGTTGCCGTCCCCTGCACTAAACCATAGTTATCATAGTAGATCCATCCAAATGTGCATGCTGTGTTCTCCAACTTTCCGCACACAATTCAACACACCGTGTAAAATCTCACTTTTTTACCATTACCAACATTCTCAGAGGTAAATCATCCTCCACCCATTCACCATCAGAATGTAACATCCTCTGCCACAATTTGGCTTCATCTGTCGTTGAATCCATCCAGACAACGTCCACCCCAAAACTCTGCCCTGCACAGAAAAGCCCAGGCATAATTGTATTAATATGGAGGTAATGCCTGAATAACACATTACATTTTAATCCCGGGTATTCAATCACACTTCAAATAATTCAAGTTTAATCACATGGTTATAATTTTTCTCCCAAATGTTGAATTGAACTTTAACCAGCTGTGTATACACAAATTTTAATCCAAGTTTTGTAAAATGTATACCCAGGTAGACACCTGGGTATACATTTACAATCAAATTGTACAGTCTGGTCTGTCATTAAACTTTAATCTCAGGCGTTTAATCCATCTTTAATCCCAGAAATTCAATCAAACTAATCCCAGGTGTTCAATCAAACTTTAATCCTGATTGTGTAATTTCAACTCATCCCAGATTAAACTATAGTCCCAGGTGTGTAATCACATTTTGATCTCAGGTGTTTAATCAAAATGTTATCCTAGGTGTTCAAACTCTTATATCAAAAGGTATCCAGATCGCAGCTCTTTTGAAAAATAACAAATTACATTTAATTTAACTGATGCTTCTATGCAAAGGAATTCAGAATAAGTGCATTCAACCATATGTTCTGGGTACAGACCCAGAACAATACGAATAAAAACGTAGATGTTGAATTTCTTCAAGAAAGCCAAACTCAGTGCTATATGTAAGTGCCATTTGCAGTGCCATCTAGATTTACAAATATATTGGGAAAAGGTGTGTTTGAGACAGGTAGACCAGCCATTAGGGAGTTAAAATAGTCAAGGCCTGAGATGAAATGAGCAGAGTCTGGACCAGAACCTTTACGGTTTCCTGAATGAGAATGGGACGCATCTCCGGTGAAATTGAAACCGACCTGTTCCCAAACCAAGTCTCAGGCTGCCAATGTAGTGGTTGTTTAGTCGGTCGTGATCCCACACTGTCATCTCCACACAAGCCTCTTTGAGGTGCTCTAATTGGACGCCATCATACACCATGGTGTGATTGAACATTGGGTTGGCCGCCCTCTTCACCACTCGCGTTTTCTGTCTACTTTTCCTGCTTGTGTCAGGAAGTATGGTGCTGCAGCACAAGGAAAAAAGAGAAGCCAAATCGATTTTTATTTCAGAATACCATTCAATGTTTATTGTAGTTCATCTTGATTGAATGGTCTGTGCTGTTTGTCTTGATTATTTCATGTACCAAAATTGATTCAAACATCTAGACACTCTCGTGTGAAAGGACATATTTTTTAGTGTTGTATTTATTATGTTTTATTTATTTATTGAATTCTGAACTGGCTCTTTGACATTTTGGATGAAATCTTACCATTTCACAAACGGGTCCGTAACAATTCCTCTAACTGGAGGAAGATTCTTACAATCTTTTACCCAAATTTGCAATTCACCAGTCTCCGTCCTTGATGTTCTCTGACCTGTGGATGCAGTCACAACACAATAATCGCTCAAACTCAAAAGAAATCATTTATGAAATCTGAAGAGTCATCAGCTCACTGAGGGACGTCTGTGGCAGGAATCTTAAGGCAACTCTCATCTGTCCTCTGCTGTCCATCCGATGTGTTGGAGACGCTCTTGTACTTTGTCCTGAGACCTGAAAAATTGAGCCATAGTGAGTAACCGTCGAACAAATCACTTCGACAGAACACAACGTGTGTAGAAATACATAATTTACCTTGGCCTTTAGTGCATATTCATTTAAATGTGTGTTGTTGAAATCCCACTCTGACATATCGAGATCCAGCCCTCCCAGGAAACGGTTCCGCCCAAAAGTGTTGCTGTGCCACACGGAGATGTTCAAAGACTGAGTTTTGAATACTTCCAATGCGATTTTAAACTATGAGGGGAGAAGAAGTCAAAAATGCTGGTTCTAATATATGGCTGGCAATTTATTTGAATTAATGACAAATTATAAATATGGTATTCTTGCCGTTAGGATTTCGTTGTAGGTGGGGTTAAGAGTCTTCTTTTTTACTGTGGTTTTTCTCTTTCCCAACTTTGTCTTGTCAGGTAGAAGGTAACATTTCACATACCTATAAGAAGAGAGGGTAAAATGGATATTCTCAACTACAACATCGATTACAGTTCTTCAGATGACAGCAGGAACCGACGGACACTTCAAACACCCCCTTCTAATTGACGTTTTAGCCCGTTTTTCTGATCTGCCAGTCCTCTTTCTCCAACCATTCTATACCAAATATCATTGTTGGAACTTATCCTTCACACTTTTAGTTATTAACTCGTTCAAATTTTATAATGTTCAGCTCCTTTCAGACATTCCGGCTATAACTTTTCAGCTTTCTAGCTCTTATAATTGAATTCATATTAAAGTAAAACATGGTTTTCCAAATCCTCTCAAACTCAACTTTTTCAGATGCGCAAATCTTTCAGCTACAGACACCATTTCAATTTTAGAATGTTGACACAGATCTACAACTATTTAATAAACAGATTTCTTATCTATGTGACTTTTTTCACGATCACTGATTATGTTTCATTAGTTTTGCAGTCCTCTTCTAAGATTTACATCAGTGTCTATGCAGAGAGCTAAAGTGGGGGATTGGAATGTCAGAGTGCAGAGCAGTGTCACGCTCCGCTAAAAGAAATATGGCACTTTTAAATCTTCATTTTGGGATCGAAATGATGCCGTTTACTTTTTGCCTGACGAGTCAGAGAGTGAGACACAGGATACGTTCACACTGCAGGGCTTAATGCTCAATTCCGTTTTTTTGAAAAAATTTGATTTGTTTGCAAAGCCGAGTGATATCAGAGCATATTAGACATCCTCTGGTGATATTAAACATATTGAAGTTATTTTGCCAATGGAGCCATTACAGTTACAATCTTCTCGTTTTAAGAAAAAAATGTAAACTGAGGAGAGCAAAGGTTTTAGCTCTGGCGTTTTGTGGATCAGTGGAAGCAACGTCGGCACAAAGAAATGTGTGTCTGCGGAGCCGCAGCCAGGAGTGGTGGGATAATGATGTGAGCTGCTTCACGAACACCGAATTCCATCAGTAACTTCCGAATGTCCAGATCCACCTTCGATTACGGTTTGTGAGCGCCTTCGATTAACTCTGTCACAGGAAGAGACACGTCTGCGGCGGCGCAGTTATGACGTTTATCGAGTATTCAATGACGTGCAGGTCGTTTAAATGCGACTTCAGACTGAAGTTGCATTTAAAAACATCGGATACGTATCGGAATTGGGTCCACATACCCAAGTGGCCTCGGTCGCATTTGAAAAGATCGGTTCTGTGTCGTTCAGACTGTCGAGAAAACATCAGATACAGGTCGCATGGGGGCGAAGAAATCGGAATTGGGTCGTTTCAGCCTGCAGTGTGAACGTAGCCAAAGTCTGTCTCAAGCCTCACAGCCCCTCATTAATGGATACTCACAGGCGCTCTACACTTTTTGACTTGCACAGCTGAACCATTATAGTTGATTAGTGGAGTCACATGATATAGCTGTGCTTTCTGCCAACAGACCAACATTCTTGGTTGGGTCACTCACTCACTACTGCCATTTATTTACTAAAACTACCATTTCTTCTACTAGTCGTACAACTAGTACCACAATTACAACTATAACTTATACTACTAATATTACTGTATTTTAAGCATTCTTTTGAAATTTGTATTTAGCTCCTGCTATGTATGTATATTCAACAATTCTTTGTATTTCATTTAAGCTTTTCTCAACCATATATTTTCAGAAAATCTATTGAAATTCATTTCAGCTTCTCCCATTTGTTTATTTTCAGCAATTCTTTCAAATTCATTTCAGCTTTTCTGATGTCTGTATTTTAAACAATGTTTTAAAATGTATTTCTGTATATATTTGCAATTCTTTTCTAGTTACAATCAAAATGGCAAAGGAATAGCAAATGTTAAGTATATAGCAAACACTTACGGATCAGAGCAGTTCTTCGTATTGTCAGCCACGGCTAGATCCCTGCAGTGCATGACAAATATGTGAAACTCTTTGAGCTTCTGAATGTAGTTCAGAGCAAACTGGATGCTTCCCTGGACTACAATGTCTTTAAAGTCCTCAGGGTAAAGGCTGGAGATGCTGCCGCTGACCTGTTAATATTGCCACAGAAGAGAGAAAAAACATCCTCTTTGGTTTGAACTCATTGTCTTTGCCACAGAAATAACTTGCATAAATTACCTTTAACTGCATCTTTTTATGTGTCCTGGATTTTACCCAGTGAGTCACTGTGACAAAATGGGTTCCTGGAGACACTAGCAGGAGGTACCACGCGGTATTCATTACTTTCCTAGTTCTGTCTTTCTTTCCCTATGTCTCTTTGTCTTTTATTCTGTATGAGTGCCTGTCTGTCTTGCTGTATGTCTGTGGTCTTATTTGATCACCCTGAAATCCACGTGACAAATTAAGCCCCCAAGAGGAACACAGGGATCTGAGACAAATTTGACATTGTAGTCGACCCAAGTACTGTTGCTGAAACAGAACTTGGAAATGTTATGTTAACATATAATAAAATTATTATGTATGTTAATGTAACATATTAACTTACTTAAAAGAAGTATGTTTAATGGAATTCAATTTTCTCCGAATTATTAACCCTAAATACAAGTAGTGCACTTCTGGCTGCATCAACTGGTTGTAGTTTCCACTCCGCCCATTAGACAACGACAACGGGCTTCTAATGGGATCATGGGTATGTGTTAACTATGCGTCAACAGGCATTAGTGAAATACAAACGCCAACTGTGATGCATTAAGACCGAAAGTGGTTTTGACTAATTAAGGAACTTTCAATCTTGTATCATAAAGAACATTCACGTTTCCACCGGCAGATTAACTATATGTTCTGTGTTTTATCAGGAAGATATTCGATTGATATCTATTGAGCTGCATGTGGACATACAGACGACATTGAAGCCATTCCTGAGGAGAGGCTGAAGTTGGATGTGGAGCTGCCTGTGTTCCTTCTCCAGTTGGTCTCAAAAGTGCTGTCACTGTCGCTCTGATGTCAGAGAAAAGCAAGGAGGACAGAATTCAATTAAATAATCAGAATAAACCAATCAAGAGGTTAAATTGGAAAATGACATGAGCACAGAATTTAATGATTTCCAGAAGAAGATTACTCCACCTCCTCATGCTGATGGACAATCATGGATACGCCTGTTTTCATCTGCTTTAAGCTGGAGAGGGTAGTTGCTGATGGTGGAAAAAAGATGCGTCTTTGAATATCTTTCACTGACCCCAACATCCTGTGTATGTCCTGCTATGTACGGGTGGATTATGAGACGATGGCCCCAAGGACGACATGCAAGAGGCCCCAAATATCACCTACAAGGTAGGAAATGGTTGTTTGGCCTCTTTTTGGCCATGTAGTGATATATACATATATACACACATACACACATTGTATGTTTCTATGGTCGTTTTGCATATTTTTACTGTGGATTTGTTTCTCTATCACATTATCTTATCATTTTTTTGTCTCATACTAGTTGTTTGTAGTTGTTGTGAGTCTCTTTGCAGCTGTTTTGCAGCTCTTTGGGGTTGTCTTGGCCTGTCAGTAGACTTTAGGGGTTTGGCTTTTTGTGACCATTCTAGTCTCAATGTCTGGGGGAGAGGCACTCCCGTTTGAGCCCTGGGTCATGCGTCTCATAGGTCCATTTAGTTATCCATCCACTAAATAATGACATGTTGACATGGTTATACACACTTTGATTAAATAGCTGTTATTTACATTTCTCAAACACATACATGTGAGACAAAATGTTCTGGCATTACAATACAGCTTTATGACTATCATTTGTATTAACTTTGTATAACTTAAGAAAGGTTTTTTTTACTTGTTCGTAAGGAAAGGTTTTCCAGGCTTTTGGAGGAAGATGTGCACCTTGAAGATAATCGTTTAAAGGCTGATAAGATGGGACTAGAACTGTCATCATAACCTGCCACAAAACACAAAATCAGCTTTGGAAAATAGACTCAACACAGATATTACACAAGTTCTGTTCCTAAATAAAAGGCTCACTAAATCAGTTGTAGAGGTACAAAATTGCTAATGTGTCTTTGTAAACACAAGGAACATGACTTAAAAGTGTATTCATTTTGTTATGAATCAAAAGAAATATTGTCGCTGGTAACATCAGTTTGAATCATTATTGTAGAGATTAGCTACCACGTATCTATACAATCCCTAGTTTTTAAATCACACAAAGTTGGTCAACTGAAAAAGGATTTAACCCAACACAAACTCTGCTGCGCAACAATTGCAATTGAGATTTGAATCACGATTAATTGAATATTATCAATACATTTGTAAAATGACTTCAAAAGCATTATATGGCGCACTTTTATTTAAAAAGTAATAATATATAAACAAAAGTGCTCAAACACTTTAAACAAATAATGTGTTTATACAGTAACGGGAATGTGGCTAAAATATTTGTTGTAAATCACAACTTGAACATTAATGTAATAAATACAAAGCTATTTGCCAATGTCAGGTCATTAACGTTTTATCTAGTTTGTTAATTAAAAAAACCCCTACGATCAGAACATAACAGGCATGTTAACATTTATAAATCTTTTTTTTGTTCTAAACAGGTACCAGCATTAACAGTCTGTGGAGCTGGGCGTGGTTTCAGCCCGTCTGCAGAAGAGAGAGAGGGGGTGCGGCTCGGGGAACGTGCCAGCTGGAGGCAATTAACCTCCAGCTGTTAACGCATTTTGGAGGCAATTAACCTCCAGCTGGGGGGAATTATTGGTGTGCTCTCTCCCAGTACTCAGGCAGGTCGGGGAGAAGCGATCGAGGAATGGGAGCACGTGGGAGCACGCATGACCACGAGCAAGAGAGAGCAGGTCACGAGCACGGCGCGTGGCCACGAGCAGTGGAGAGCTGGCTACGGAACAGGACGAACGGTGAGAGTCACGAGCAGCCAATGGCTGAGACGGAACTTAATAAAAGACTTGCATGCACTGTCTCCATGCCTCAGCGTCCTCATTCCCCTAGCAACTCACTCCCTTACAGTGGTGCCCAACTCGGCGGGGGACCCAGGGCGGAAGAGCCAGCCGAGGACATCATGGCGCTGTGCCGACAGTTGCCCCCGCAGGGCAGCGGAGCCGGGGCTCCGGGGTGCCGGCGCTCCAGCACCCTCCCCCGGCCCGGGAGCGACGTACCGCGTTCCTGTAAGCATCGAGGGGGGGATACGCCAGGTGGATTCGGGCTGCACGCAGACCATGATCCATCAGGACCTGGTTTGACCGGGGGCATTGGCGCGAGCACAACGGGTGAGGATAAGGTGTGTGCAAGGGGATATTCACGAGTATCCTACGGTGACCGTCGAAATTATAGCCGGGGGAAAAAAGCATAGGATGGAGGTCGCGGTTAGTTCCCACCTGACGCACCCCATGATCTTGGGGACAGACTGGGAGGGATTCAACGCGCTAATGGGGGAGGCTACGGGGGTGCGTTCACGGCCGGCAGGGACAGGTGGTGCGGGTGCTGTGCTCAGCGGTGACGCGAGGTCGACCGACGCTGCCGGGGGAGGTGACGGGGAATTGGCGGGGCCTCCTGAGGCCCTGGCGGAGCCTCCCGAGACCCTGGCGGTTCCCGAGTTCCGTTTCATGGAATATTTTCCACTTGAGCAGTCTCGGGACAACACTCTACGCTCATCCTTTGACTAAGTGATTCGGATTGATGGTCAGCTGGTGCGCCTTGACGCAGCGCAGTCGTACCCGCATTTTTCATTGATCAAGGACAGGCTATATGAGTGAGTCGTGACGCTTGCACGGGACAAGAATATACCCAGTGTCTGGTGCTGAAAAGTCGCCGGGAAATGGTTTTCCAGGCGACTCACTTTAATCCGTTGGCGGGTCACATGGGGTGCGCAAAGACACCAGACCGGATAATGGCCCGATTTTTATTGGCCAGGCATCCGGGGAGACGCGCGCCGCTGGTGTGCGGCCTGTCGGGAGTGTCAGTTAGTTAACCATCCCGAGGGCCCCGTTGCGACCTCTGCCCTTGATGGAGGTCCCATTTGAGCGCATCGGCATGGATCTCATCGGGCCATTCCACCGGAGTGCACGCGGATATCGCTTTGTGTTGGTTCTGATGGATTACGCAACGAGATATCCGGAAGCAGTATCGTTGCGCAATATCTCGGCGAAGAGCGTTGCACAGGCGCTGTTTCTCCCTGGTTGGAATCCCGAAAGATTCTGGCGGACCAGGGCACTTCGTTTATGTCGTGCACACTGGGAGAGCTTCACGGGTTGCTGGGCATCAAGTCCATTCGTACTAGCGTATACCATCCGCAGACCGACGGGCTGGTCGAGTGCATCAATAAGACGTTGAAAGCCGTGATCCGTAAATTTATCAGCAACGATGAAGGTAATTGGGAGAAATGGCTGGATCCTCTGTTGTTTGCAGACCAGTAGGTTCCCCAGGCCTCCACGGGATTTTCTCCCTTTGAACTTCTCTTTGGCAGATCTCCAAGAGGGGTGTTGGACCTCATTAAGGAAAGCTGGGAGGAAGGTCCAAGCCCCGCAAAGAACGAGATCCAATACGCCCTAGACCTGCGAGCGAAGCTCCACACATTGGGTCGGGTATCACGGGAGAATTTGCTCCAGGCCCAGGAACGACAGCAGCGGCTGTACGACAGAGGAGCCAGGCTGTGAAAATTTACACCGGGAGAAAAGGTACCCTGTGTTACTTCCTTCTTCCAATTCAAAATTACTGGCTAAGTGGCAATGGCCCTTTGTGGTCACACGCCAGGTGGGGAATGTCGACTATGAGATGGTTCGGTCTGACTGGGGCGGTGCACACAGATTTACCACCTCAACCTCCTGAAAGCGTGGAGGGAGGCGGCGCCTGTCTCTCTTCCGCAGTATCGGAAAGAGAGGACCTGGGGCCGGAGGTGCCAAAAACGGCCAAACCCTACCCCGCTCCCGTGTGAGGATCGTCTCTCTGAGGACCAGAGAGCAGACATTGCCGAGTTGCAAAAGCGTTTGCTGACGTGTTCTCCCCCCTGCCAGCCCAGACGAACCTGATAGAGCACCGCATCGAGACTCCCCCGAGGGTGACGGTACGGTCACGCCCCTACAGGCTGCCCGAACACAAACGAAAAGTGGTACGGGAGGAATTAGCAGCAATGTTGGAGATGGGAGTAATAGAACAGCGCCTGGTGCAGCCACATCGTTCTGGTGGCCAAGAAGGATGGGTCTGTGAGGTTCTGCGTGGACTACCGCAAGGTGAACGACGCGTCACGGTTCAATGCCCCATTGACCATTAACCCAATGCCCCAGGTCGACGAACTCCTGGACGGCTAGGCACTACACGTTTTTTTACGACCCTGGATTTAAGGGCTACTGGCAGATTCCCCTGTCACCAGAGTCCATAGAAAAATCAGCTTTCTCTACTCCGTACGGGTTGTACCAGTTCACCACGCTTCCCTTTGGCTTGTTTGGTGCCCCGGCCACGTTCCAGCAGCATATGGACCGGGTGCTGCGTCCGCACGCCGCATATGGAGCTGCGTACATAGATGACGTCATAATTCATAGCACCACCGGGGCGGAGCATGTGCGGCGGGTGGACGCAGTGCTAAAGTCTCTGAGGCTGGCTGGGCTCACCGCCAACCCGGGAAAGTGTGATTGGACGGAGGGAGGTAGGGTATTTGGGGTACCAATTGGGGGGCGGGCAGGTGGGCCCCCAGGTCGACAAAACAGCAGTGATTGCGGCCTCCCCGCGTCCCAAGACTAAAAAAAGAGGTGAGGCGGTTCTTGGGGCTGGCGGGGTACTAGGGGAGGTTCGTCCCAGGTTTCGCGGATCTCGCCAGCCCCCTCACCGACCTGACCCGGAAAGGTGCGTCAGATCCGGTCCAGTGGTCGAAGCAGTGCCAGCGGGCGTTTGAGAAGGTAAAGCAAACTCTTTGTGGGGAGCCGCTCCTCCGCACACCTAACTTCTCCCTCCCCTTTGTGCTGCAGACGGACGCATCGGACAGAGGGCTTGTGGCAGTTTTGTCCCAGGAGGTGGAGGGGCTCGACCGCCCCAGTGGCCTACATCAGCCAATAGTTGTCCGAGAGGGAGGCCAGGTACAGCACCATTGAAAGAGTGCCTGGCCATCCGCTCAGCGGTGGACTCCCTGAGGTACTACCTCCTGGGGCGCCCATTCACTCTCTGTTCGGACCCCGCCCTGCTCCAATGGCTCCACCGCATGAAGGATGCCAACGCGCGGATCACCCGTTGGTATCTGGCCATGCAACCCTTCAACTTCAAGGTGATCCATAGGCCGGGGACGCAGATGGTCATGGCGGACTTCGTCTCTCGCCCGCTCGAGGGAGGGGAGGGGGGGGGGCGTGGTTTCAGCGCATCTGCAGTAGAGAGAGAGGGGGTGCGGCTCGGGGAACGTGCCAGCTGGAGGCAATTAACCTCCAGCTGGGGGGAATTAACGGTGTGCTCTCTCCCAGTACTCAGACAGGTCGGGGAGAAGCGATCGAGGAATGGCCGGTTGAGAACATGGGAGCACGCATGACCACGAGCAAGAGAGCGGGCCACGAGAGGCGGAGAGCTGGCTACGGAACGGGAAGAACGGCGAGGAGTCACGAGCAGCCGATGGCTAAGACAGAAATTAATAAAAGACTTGCGTGCACTGTCTCCATGCCTCAGCGTCCTCATTCCGGGTCTGCCATATATACTGCCATAATTCTGAAAATATGTAATCAATAAACTGAGAATATAGGAAAAACCACTAACTTTGCAACTGTAATAAATAGAATATCAATGTATAGCTATGATTGTTTTTAATGTAATATAACCAACTGAAATGTGTGCATGTGATACGTGATAGCACCACAGCTGATGTTGACTGAGAGACGTTCGAAATCTGAGGTACATTGAACTCACCACAAGACCACTCCCAGGGGCCGTGGATTGTGCACTTTCACACCTTTACTTTATCTGTATAAATACCTGTAGGCACTCATTGTTCTCGGGTTTGCTGGCGGACAAAAACAGAGCAGACCCTAGGGATGGTCAAAGGGCCGCCCTGTGGCCTGTTTTGGTTGCGGAGACCAGCGGCTCCTCCGCTGAGATGTTCTTTTTAGCGCAACACCTTTTCCTGTATTAAATACTCTTGATTCCAACTTCATTCCAGATGTATCCTGTCTGTCTGGTGTTTCTTCATTATTTGAACATAACAGTATATTGATGTTTATAATGGTTATTGTTGGTTTTCCATCTTCCTGCCACGGCTCAGCGGCTGCTGTATTAAGTTTTAGGCCCGCCCCTGATGCACTCATGGGATAAGACACGTGACAACTCCCCTCCCAAGCCAATACTAGACCCCCCACGCACCTGCCCCTCTCTCTTCAGGCCCCCATCCTCTCCTTCTTGTAACCTACGGTTGGCTTATCTTTGTGTTCAGAATCAGTAAGCTAGGGACTATAACTCTCAGACTCACAGCACCTTTAATGTGTTAGCTTTGTGTGATTTAAAAACAATATCACTACGATATTCATTTCTTGATCCTTATCTTGAAGAAATTCAAAAGCTCACTGCCTGAACTGGTCCGAGACAAAGACAAGGTCTTGGTCGTTGTATTTTGGCTGGCGTTTTCATCATTGTTTTGAACAATCCAAGAACTGATGCCGCGAAGATTCCCCTCAATGGGACTGTCACTGTGGTTTCCATCAAAGTGTATTTGATTCAATTGAGCATCATTCACAGCAGTAGTAGCTCTAACTTGCTGAAGAAGTGGGACATCAGACTCCACCTTTGGCCCAAGGAAGGGCTGTTTATCCTGAGGGATGAAAGATCTGACAAGGCTTGGAAGGGTCAACATCTTTTGGGACTTTTTAGATTGTGGTGAGTTAGAGGGGCTTGAACTACATTGATGTGTATTCACATTACCAAGGTAAGCCCTTCTGTCCTCTGGATCAGGAGGGAGAGGCTGAGAGGTGATCCCTACGCCAGGTTTAGTCTCTGTCAGCAGTGTCTGCTTTGCCTCATGTACAGGACTTCTCTCCTGTCTTGGTACTGTTGTTGGCTTCCCTTGTTGCTCTTCAACAAACCTAGATTGGGGGTTGATGTCTATTGAAAAGGTTTTCAAGGAATCCAGTCTGGATTTCTTAGGACTGGAGGAATCTATAGGCAGGACCCTGGGATGGCATGTCTTGGATGGACTCCTCCGGACTTCGTCAATCTGGTTTTTTAATCTTGAAGTTTGGGATTGTCTCAAATTAAGGGGCCTTTTCAGATAATCAGTATCAGCCTTGACTTGATATTTGTGACATGCCGATTTTACATGCCCAGTACATCCAGAACTGACTGTTGCTTTTGCGTCTTCGTCAGACTCGTCTCTGATATCTAAGGATGTTCTCAAATCCAACTGTTGAGAAACATCTTTGATATTGATGATCGCAATGCAGGAGTCTTCAATAACCATGGGCCGTTTATATTCCTTCTCCAGGAAATTCTTGGCTGGCCTGTCCTGTTGAGGACTGGAGCTGGACTGCCTCGGAATGGGAATTTGAATATCCCTCTCTAGATTTTGGGTGTCGAAGGCTAGACAGGGAGGTACAGGAATAATGACATTATCCTGTGGCTCAGAAGTCTTTGACTCTCTCACTGAACCTCTTAAAGAGTCATGTGTCTCTTCATAGATGATGACTGGATTAGCTCTATAAGTGCCATCTTCTTTAGATAAATCTACAAAGAATCTGCTGTCAGACTGTGGTGACCTTTCAGCAGTGTCGTCAACTTTAATTTCCTTTTGAGGTGACATATTTGTCTTCATGCTTGCAGAGTTGGTGTGACAGCCATGTGGAGCTTCTACTCCGCTCTTGAGGTCATCTTTTCGCCTTTCCCCTTCAGTGATAAATGCTATTTTGGGATCACTTTTTTCTCTTTCCGAGAGAACTTTCAGATTGGTTGTTGTTTCAGAGGGTTCAGCTTCTTCTATGAAACTTGCAGGTTTGTCTGTGGTTCTACCTGCCGCACCTTGACAAAGAGTCTGGGTGTTGCCTGGTTCCTTCTGCATAGCCATCTTCACCGCTTCTTTTTTTTGGCTGTGCACTTGCACAGTTTTCTCCTTTTCTCCAATTCCAAGCAGTCTTTGTTTAGGCTTTGGTGACACAGTAAATGATGAACCCGTTAAGCCCCAATTAGACGGCTTGATATCTGAAGAGTCCTCAACAGCAACGTTGGTTCTTTCTTCAAGCAGCTTTTGGTGACGAATGTTGCATCCAGTAAGCAAGTCTGTAGAAGTAGTCTCAGAGTCATGGTCTGTCTCCGGCTGAACCGGCTTGCATAACCGCTCAACCAAAATGAGTTTGGACACTGAAGGGCTTGGGAACTCTGAAATACAGTGCTCCAAGACATCTGCAAAGACAGCAACCACAAATTGGATTAAGCATGCACATTATGTCTACTTAACATCGCAAAGTAAAATAAAGATAGCTGTGTGGGACTAATTTTGACATATCAGCGTCAAATAAAGTGCGGCTTTCTGTGTTTTAACTGCATTTCACATGCAAAATGTAATTTCTGACAGCATTTTAATGCAAGCTATGTATACAATTTAGACAATTATCTGATGCCTAAATGTTCATGAATGAGTAGATACTGACGTCATTGGTTGTTACAGGAGTCTTATTCATAGTTTAGTTGACTCTGTTTTACATAAATGTCTTACCAATAAGTTGTTGACTAGCTTCCTGACCAGCTTCCTGGAGGTTTGACTCAGTTTTGCAATTGACGTCACCTTCCTGTAAATCCACCTGACTCGGAGTGAGTAAAGGCCTATGTGTGCAAACAGTGGCCTTGCCAGTATCCTTAAGTTCACACTTATTTTCCACCTCAGATGGAGTGAAGGAGTCAACATCCAGCAAACTCTTCTGTCCCAGCTTTATTTGGTCTCGGAACTCTACTCCAATATGACTGACAGTGGCGCTGAACCTCACCTGCTTCCTGTCTACCCAGTAACTTGTTAGTTACTGGGTAACTAACTTGTTAGTTATTGTCCATCTCTATTGTCTAACAACTTCCTAACTTCTTTCCTTTCCTATTCATCATTGCACCACGCGTACTTCTCCAACGTGGTATTGGCATGCTCAAGATCTTAGTTACAACCCCGTCTTGCTCTTCTCTTAAACTTAAAACTCTCTGGTCTCGGTCCTACCTTGGTTTAGTTGGTGGTCTTGACTAGAAAAATGTGTATTGGTACTTGGTACTTAAAGGAACAGTGTGTACAATTTAGGTGGATCTATTGTTGAAAATGGAATAAAATATGATTCTGTGTTTTCTTCAGTGCGTAATTATCTGAAATTATTTTGTTACCTTAGAAGATGTTTTTTGATCTACATAGAAGCGGGCCCTCAAGCAAGGCATATTGCTGTTTTGAACCAATTATTAAGAAGCCCGATCTGTGGAATATTAGTTATCAGCCTTTATCAATTTTTTAAGAACTATTTATGTCAAGTGCTTGTTGCGTAATGCGTATGTAAAATTGTTTTCAGTATGAAATCTGTCACTATTTGTCCTTTTTATTGTATAACATTAGTTATTATAGCTCCTTATAAATATTTCCAGCAGCCACACGTCATGCGGTAAAGATTAAGGCTTTGAAATGTATTTCTGTGTAATCCTTTGGCTAGTCGGGAAGCCTCGTGTATTTAAACTCCCCCTCACTTTGACAACCCCTGGGAAAAATCTGTAGTCCCAGTTCACTGGCTCATTCTCTACGGACCCGTAAAAAATGCACTGAAAAATATTGAGAGAAACAAAAATACCTCACCAAGAATTTAAATTGAAGTTTAAGAATCATCGGTTTTGTAAAATTAGCAAAAAGCTGTTTTTTATAAGCTATTACATATTTTTGAAGTACCAAGTGCCTGCACATAATTGAATTCTTCCCTTTTCCCATAACACTGTGAAAAGGCCTTCTTTGAAATTGAAACAAAAATTAGATTCAAGTAAATTTCACTGACATGCAACTACTGCTCGGGAGGTTCGTAACGACGGTTTGTAATGTATCTGCTTTCACAATTTCTCCATCAAAACATCCTCTCAATTCAAAACACATGGAGTTTATCATTAGATCAAGACATTCCTCTCACACCTACAATATATGTTTGAAGTAGCCCAAACAGATGAATTATGAAAACTCACCCTCATGTTGTGTCGCGGTTGGATCCAGCGCTCCGTCCATTAACAGACTTTCCTTCTTTTCAAAACTGTGACTTTCAGTTATGTCACTGTTGAATGGGTTTTGTCTTTGCTTGAATAAAAGAATATGATAAATGAAATACCTGCATCTACTCAAACTTTTTTGAATGATTTATAGTGTCAGAATCGTACCTTTGTAGGTGAATGTAAAACTAGTATAGGTGTATCTTCTTGGGTTTCACATGGCTTTATGCTTTCATACCTATTAGAATGAACAAAGGCAACATCTAAAAGATAAGGAATTTAAAAAATAATTCTTGATTTGGAAATCACACTCCGGATACAGCGGGTTTGGTCAATGAAATATAATCTGCTGAACAATGTCTGTTCTCTTGTTTTTTCAACTCTCTTTTTGGGACAAATAATTAGTAAAATATAGTCGCCATGGAGAAACGGTGAGGTAAATTCTCACAAGTGAAGGCAGTGCAGAACATATCCCACCTCAGAGGCCCTAGAAAACATGAACATGTGAGACTTGACCTTGTAAGAAGATTACTACAGGCCGACTACTTAGTATCCACTTACTGTGTGCAAAATTCCACTCAGTGGCAACCACCACAAAATAATCTGCTCCACTAGTGCAGCATGTGATGAAATGTTCGGTTTATAATGGAGTCTATATTCCCTAAATAAAGGAACAATACAAATAACAGTTACACCAGCTGTATGTCCCTTTCTAAACACTAGCTCTAATGGATGCAATGTCCTTTAAAAGGTTAAACAAACTATAAGCCATGTTTCTGAACATTTTGCTTTTTGTTTGCTTTAAATGAGATAGCAGTAACTTTTTTCTCTGAAAATTGTGTTAGATGTGAAGGATGAGAAAGAACAAAACAAAGAAGTAGCTCTGGAAACTTGCTTTATGAAAGTAAGTAATGTGGGCCGTCTGCTCAGACTTCTTCCTCACCTCTCATCGCTGAATCCACAGAGGGCAGGTGGGACGAACACTTGGTTCTCACTGCTGACAGAACGTGGCTTCTCGGACATCAGCTGGGAGAGCTCCACTATAACACAGCGCACACAGCGCAGAGCCACTGAGTCACTGTAATGCACACTGCTTGCATCCAATACAAAATGTTAACCCGAGAACACCACACAATGCCCCCTAATGCGTGTTTATTGGGTGACCAGTAAGGAGACTTAACATGTAAATAAATGCCATTTACTTTTAGAAATGTCTTCTTAGACACAGGGAGCTTTTTAAAGTTAAAAGTTAGTACTTGTGTGAAGTTGAAGTTAAAAACGTATATATATATATATATATATATATATATATATATAAAATAAGAATATGCATTCAGGTTGGGATGTGTTTTTGTAAAACGGTTCTGGTGCTATGCATAAATCGTTTGTAGATTATTGATCATAAAATATACACTTGACATTATTATGAGATCAATTCCATAGGTTGGTTCCGTGGTTTCTAGAATATCAATGCAGGACTTGGAGGCCTCACGTATGGTCAGCGGTTTATGGAAGCGTCTCATGGAGGCCCTGATGATTTCGGAGCCATGTATGCGATCCTGATGTCGAAGCTGCTTGGTTTCATAGAACCATTCTCCGGTCATGTACTTGAGCCGGCCCTCATCCCTCACGGTTTTCTGGAGGTTCCTGAAAAACAGACACATAAATGGGACACGTGCAGTCATCACGTCATTACTCAGAGCACTCAAATCAGAAAGTATCAAGTATTTGATCGTATTGCTTTTCACAATTTCCCTCTGCAGTTTAAAATTCAATGTAGCAAATCCATGTTCTGCAGACAGACGCGTTTATTCTGCCTGCACCACGTCGTCTGACAGACCCGGGGTTAGTTTTTGCTTTGTACTCACTGAACACGCTGCTCCTCGGCCTTCTTCAGCTCCGCGTCTCTTTTTAACACGGCCCGGATGGCGTCCTGCTCCTCCTCCGTAAGGAAACTCAGGTCGATCATGGTGACTGCTGCCACTTTCCACTGCTTTGGGTTACTGTCTAGAAGCGGAACATGATCACAGCTTAAGACCTCCTAAAGATCTTCTTTAAGTCAGTCGCAGCGGTTATGTGTGACATGCTTTTTATCGATTGTACAACATGAATGCTCCTAATTGTAGTCTGTGTTTTGGATCGCACTGCACTGCATTGTATTCTGTTGATGTGTTTGACCCTTCCTAGACCGGTTTGAGGTTGAAAGAATGAAGTAAAACACAATATATTTTGTAATGTGAGAAGAATGTCTGCTTATTTTTGTGCATCGCTCAGACAGCATAGCTGAAATGATTGATTGGTGATTGACATATTTTAATGGATCAATGATATCATCAAAACATTCTGATAATTCATTTTTAATTTTATTAGAAATGATGTATTGCTCATTTTGTATATAAAACAGGAGTATTAATCGGCTCACTAAGCAGTATTATGTTTAGAATACTCCTTAGTAAACCAATTAGCCTATTAGCTACAGCCCTCAAACCATATCAACATTATAAGATAGCTAGATAATAAATCATAATTATTGAGTGTGATGTTCTATGGAGGTTGACGGGTGAGGTGCATCGCAATATGCTATACACAAGTTGTGTACAGCTCCAGACAGAAGTCAAATGCTGAATGTGAAAGGGAAAGACATGGCGATATGAAAATACATATTTATTATTTGGGCCCAAATAGTTGTAATTCATAAAACTCATATGTAAACATTCAGTATCACTGTACCTGACACTCTTTTGAAACAATACATTTATTTCACCGCGTAACATCCTATTAAAGTGAATAACAAACCAATTCAAGTTAAACTACATTTATAATGTTTAAAAGAGCTACATTGGTAGTCTGGGCTTTCTTTCGTGATTGTTTCATCTTTAACTTCTTTACTTTTGACTTCTCTGCCATGATAGCGAACAAGACAAAGTCTTGAAAGATAAAAAAAAAAAAAAATGGTTGAATCTATTCATTGTGACTTTTTGTTCCAATTGTAATCAGCAATAACATCCTATACAGTCGCATCCCACGAAATGGAATCAGATGATGGCTATAACATATGTATTCCTCTTATCTAGGTGTATCTCATGAAAGCAGACATAGCAAGAGTCCTTTAACAGGCCGTCTATGGAAGAATTAGAAGGTGACCGTGACAGCTCAACACAATGCAAATAAAGAGAAGCCATAAAAAGGAGGCACAAACGCATTTCCAAAAACACATTGGCAGCATTATTCATGGTAGTGATCATTTAGTTCTCACTGCACTTCCTTGAGAAAAAAAAATGTAACAACATTGCAAAAATCTTTTTGTAGAAATAAATGGACTACTGAGGTAAAAGAAATACACTGTATAGTATCTCCCAAATCTTTACACTGAAAGCTGCAGTGGTGACACAAATCCTTAGTGCCAGCAGTAAGGACTGAACACAAAGCAGCCATCCATGTCGCTTGTTTGAAGACTTCCACCAAACTCCAACCTCTCAAAATTTTACTAGCACATTAAAAGTGTGTAACTTGATATAAAAGAATTGTTAAACATAATTTAAAAATGTCTTGACATCTGGTTAACAGTTAGTCCTGCAGTGTCCATTCCAATACTAGAAGAAGCAAAAGATGATTTGCCACGTTTCTGTCCAAACATTCAAGTCTGCTTGGGAATACAGCATTTAGATGGTTTCATGCATTTTAATAAATTGTTCAGCAGCTAAATATACAAATTATAAAACTAAACAAAAACTCTATAAGGCTCAATGGATAATAGCTGCCGCTTTTATCCAAAGCGACTTCCATTTCATTTTAACGGTGGTTTAACATTTTACCTGGGGAGCAAATAGGTGCTAGGTGTCTTGCTCAAGGACACATCAATCTTGAAGTTCCCAGTGCACCACGCTACCGCCACCGCCTTCCCTATTGTTCCGGCTTAAGTGAGAAGAAATTGTAGCAATTTATCAATGCTGCTGAAGCGACACGGATAGCAGCATACACCATTAACTGAGAAACAAGTTGTGAAGTCAGAAAGCGGTGAGCTCACCTTTGTGGTTGCTCCTCACTGGGTGATATCCAACCTGCAACTGGATCCAGAGCTGCTGCAGGGCCACAGCAGCAGGGGGCGGCAGTGAGCAGCGAGGCGGTCGGTCTCCTCCGGTCGGTCCCACGGGCCAGAACACAGAGGCGGGTTTTAACCCTTCACAAGTGTTTCCGCACCCAGGGTTCAAAAGTTGACATTGTAAATGATTGAAAAGGAAGGAAGCCGTTTATTTGACCTCAGTAAACAGCTACTATGTTTAGTACAGAAACACTGATGTGTGTGAATATATATTTCAACTCAAAAAATGAAAAACTGTAAAAAGGTATTAAAAAGAAAGAAAACACTCATAAAATTACAATCCAGGAAACAAAGTGAAACGGTGATTTGATTTTTTAGATTTGTGCAGCAGAAAGCAGCATCTTCCTGCTCATAGTAAATACAAAACGCTGTTTTAATGAAGGTGAAAAATAACGTCTCTTTAGATGGAGACGTGTAGTTCAAGTCCAAAGGTTAACACAATGAGCTGTATATAGGCGTAGTACTAACAGGAAAGGGCGGGAGGAGGACTGGCCAGTGCAGGTAAGGATTAAGAGCAATGAGAGCCTCCCCAAACACGAGCAGAAAGTGGACCACATGGTTGTTAGAGACCTCCACCTTTTTGTATGGATTTTCCTTTGATGTTATGGGTGATTAAGGATGCTGCTACCAGGGAGAAACAATAGTTATTCATTTGATTTATCAGTACAAAAGTCAGTGTTTCCCCTACAATTATAACACTGGGTGGCATCAACATTTCTTATACAAAGTATTTCAAAGATTATTAACTCCCTGTAAATACTCATCGTTTAGAAGGTCAAGTTCTTTATAAGTATTGTTCTTCTAATACTTTAAAAGGACCGGATGAGAAGGGTGGAGGCCTACAGGGCCAAAAGAGGAGGGTGGAGGCCTACAGGGCCGGATGAGAAGGGTGGAGGCCTACAGGGCCGGATGAGAAGGGTGGAGGCCTACAGGGCCGGATGAGAAGGGTGGAGGCCTACAGGGCCGGATGAGAAGGGTGGAAGATGGAGGACTACAGGCAGCGTAAGCAGTCTCTTTTGCAGAAGTACCATAATGAGATGAAGTGTAATCATTTCTCACATTACGTCATTCCATCCTCGGAGGCTGAATTCAACACAAAAACGTAAAGGTTGGTAGTTAAAGTTCACTGAAGTATTTTCATATTAAACAGAGTATAGATGGATGTAATAAACCATAAAAACATTAAGTGTTCCGCTAACATTAACACCACAGCTGAACTCCACAAGCTACATCATTCAGGACGTTTCTTTCACGGTTACACGCAGAGAGAAATGTTAGAGGACACAATTCACTTCATGTTCAGTGATGCTATGAACATAACCCATTTTCTCAGAATACATTTTGGATCAATAATGGCATGTAGCACAGACTACACTTGAGCTCATTAATACAAGAAGTTTTTAATGTAGCTTCATTTCCAGCTTCCCAGAGAATCTTACTTGAAAGCAAAAAAATCCAGTCCAACTTAGTTATTGCCATGTATGGTTAACTAAAAAGGCGAGGCCTGAATGGACCAATGATGCTGCTCTCACACACCTTCCTCCTGATGCATCCAAACTAAGGGGAAGTGGCAGCACAACAAAGAATCTTTTCATTGCTGCTGGAGATGCTTAGCAAGCAGGATGTGGCTTGTATTTCAAGGTTCCGCGTGTGTGTGTGCGTGTGCGTGTGCGTGTGCGTGTTCAGCAGACGAAAACTCCATAATGATGAAGGCTCGGACCCCCCACCATTTACAACATCCGATCACTCAGTCTCAACTAATTTTTCCTGAATGTTTCCAGAAGTTTAACTATACCATCTCTACATGTCTCTCAGACCAGGCTCATAAAATACATTCCTTACAATAGACTCTCATGGTTCAGTAAAGCTTTCGCTGGCTTTACTTCCACCTGCTGCATTGAGGGCCATTAATCCAGGGAGTCTAGACCAGACTACATTTTCTATATATTCATTTTGAGGTTGTCTAGTCTTTAACAAATACACATGACGTCAAAGTAAGGAAGCTTGCACTTTATTGGAAACTACCACTTTGCCACTTTGATGTTCACATCATTCATCATACCTGCTCTCGCCTGTTCCTGTGACAAAGCACCGATCAACAGTACTCCAGTCTAACAAGTTGATCCTCCCCCATTACCAGTCTAAACCAAGCCTAAAGCCAGTGACTCCATGTCCCCACAACATGGTCAGAGAACGGAAGGAGTTACATGGCATGCCAAAATGTCAAACGTGGATTGCATTAGGAACAATCTCCATCGCAAAGTTTAGTCCTTATGTGAAGAACATTCCCATGCCAAACGTGGAGAAATGAATTCAGCTCCTCAGTGACCCGCCGAGCCACAGATAACCGTAAAAGGCATCATGCGAACACAGAATATTTAGTGCCACAACAGTAAATCATTTAATCTCTTTATATTAACTCACTCAAAGTCCAATTCAAAAATCAATCATACCCATGTATAAACCTGAATACGTCCCCATGGAGAGCAGTGACTGTTGAAATATACTATATTCTGTCATTTTGTCTATAGATAATCATAAATAAATACAAATACACAAGGAATGTCTACTGCAAACAATACATAGGTGGGATATAAAGGTGAGTTTGTAATTGCTTTTCTATTTTGGGTAAGCTTGAAGCGATGATGATGATCAAAAGAAGGCGATTCAAACAACGCATTTGTGACAGCAACCAAACTTTTTTTTTCTCCAGGTAAATAAACCGTGACGTCCAAGAACTCTCCCTGTGAGTGCGGTTCTTAGTCCACCCTGAATCTTCTTCTCCAAGGACTTCACCATGATAGGCACAATGTTCCTTCGATGCCCGTTGGCGATGCGTCACCGTGGTTTTATTCAACAAGTCTAATTGGGGCCTTTTATTCCCGGGAAAGAGGCAAGTTCGCTTGGAGTCATCTTCGTTGGGAATAATCTTTAGACGGGGAAGACCTCCTCCCCTTCAGGTTACATGAAGTGCATCTGATAAGGTAAAAACAAGAAAACGGTGGCATCTTTGGAGGATTCAATCTAATAACTCAGGACCCGAATCCAATTGTATGCTTTAATTATACTTCAACAAAGGGAAAACAAACAAACAAACAAAAGGTGCAAAATCTGAATGTGAAGAACTCTAGTACAAAAGCAGTATTAGTGGTTATTTAAGTCAAAGCTAAACTTAGGTTGACCTAGAGGAAGCGGACCCTTCCTGCATAATGGGATAATCAAGCACAAACATTTCTCGGGCTCAGACAGGCTGGCGAGTGTCGGGTGGAAGAAAGGGGACATTGGAGATGCAAATGTCCGTTACCTGTGCACCTGGACTGGGTCCAAAGGGGTTGGCTGGCCTCATCCCATGCTGGCTGTACATCATTGTGGGTTGTGTCATCATCATGGAACCAACATGGGGAGGCTGAGGGGTGAGAAAAAAACAAAGCAACAAGGATAGATTAGACAACTGTTGTGCTCCCCCGTGGCATAAAACCCAGGATGTAAACGCCCTGCAAGGAGTTGGTCCTCACACCTATGTGCGATTCGAACCCAACACTTTGTAGACAGACCATGTCTTCTCCCCAGTGACGGGGGAAGACATGGATGGGGCGGATACGGAGTCAACCCGACAAACCCTGTAAATGCAAAGTAAGGCTGTCTAGCCACAAGATAGATAAAACACACACACACACACAGGAATGGTTTTAATCAGATATATGGCAACACATTCCAGGTTACAGAGACTAGAACAGGAAATTGGTACCCCTCAATTGTAGCCTGCAACAGTGTGACAGGTGACCAACAAAATGGGAGAGAAGGGAGAAGTGTTGGCTGCTACCAATAGTACCATTACACACAAACACAGATTTGTGAGACCATCTCCTCCTTCTCCTCGTATGCCTGCATAGTTTCTGTGCATGTGTGCATACATGCACGTCAGTCCCTTCAGACTTACCATTGCATATGCCATCATGCCTGTCGGTGTGGTTGCAGGGAAAGCCATAACAGATGGTGCCTGAGGTGACACAAGAGTAAAGATGAGCCTTTCTACATAATCAGGACAGTCCAACCCAACACACCATTAACAGTTTGTAGGGCAACGCATTCAAGTCCGGCCTCAGCAGTCCTGTAGTAACAGTAACTCAAATTATTCTACTCAGGAATATGTCCAGATGAAAGATTCAACAGTATACTTCACCACTGTGAATTTATTTTCCTATTCACCGCCGACCACGGTGCGATAGCATTTTCTTTTTAACGACTCACATGAAATATCTGACCTCGTTCAGACTTCCTGACTTCATTTAAAACCAATTTTCATAGAAAATCAACCATGTAGAAAATGCAAAACATGGCTTTAGCTGGATTCAGCCAATAGTTTATCATTGACAATCTCTACACCCAGTTTAATCTGCAATAATGCCATTGTAATTTTGCAAATCCAAAGTGAAAATAAGCATCATGAACAAACAATTGCAGTGTTTCTTCCCGGACCGGCCGCAGAAGGGGGTGGTAGTAGTTTATGATACCATGATATTATGGTAGGGGAAACAGCAACAAAACCATCTGGACTGAAAGATGGTGGTGGCAGCTTGACGTTTGGGAGAGGATTCCCATGTGAAACGGCAGGGATATATTTTTTCTGACCCTGAAAGAGTGTTCCATATGCCAACAGCTCAGTGGCTCAAGGAGATGTTGCACTGGCTCATTTGATGACCAAGAGGCCTCAACCTAAAACCCAGAGAATATCAGTGGAATAACTTAACGGTTGTGGTCCAACAAATTCTCCCAGCTCACTGTTCTGCAAAGGAGTATTGGGACAAGGTGCAAAAATCCAGGGGGGCCTCCTTTGTGCAGACCTGGTACAAAGGCAGATGTTGGGTTTGACACCAAACGCTAATCCAAACCACTGTTGCATGTATCCTGAATGATCAGGGCTAAGCAACCACTTCAATAGGTCATTTCCAGAGCCTTATTAATACCGATGATGGGGGGTGTATCCGTTTTTGATCCACTGAACCTCAGAAGTGATGGAGCTGGATTGGAAGGCATGCAGTCATGTGCCGATGGTTTTTATTAGATCATTATCATTCTAAAACACAAGTTCAGTGTTAATCCCAAAACATAAAGATGAAAAGACTAAAGTCCTCCAATACCAGATCTGGATCCGATCGACAAACATAAGTACGGGAATCAAAAGGGAGAGGGTGCCGAGTCCCGGGGGAAGACGTTGGTTACTGGCAGGTGCTTGATGAAAAAGATGAGAACAGATCCTTTCCTTTTCCCCCAACAGACCCTGCAGTGATGACCAACCCAGATTGGTCTCGGGAAGCATTGAGTCACTGGCAAGAGGCACAAGTGATTCATACACAACGGTGGAGCCAAAACTGGTGCCTTCATCACAGGCAGCGCTTGTTTCCTTGCACGGAGCCATCTCTTGCTCCTTGCTGACAACGTTTGCTTTGTCTCAGGGACGCGTCTCTCAGCCAGTCAACGAGGATATGATATATAGATACAGCTCTATAAATACACAACCGTTTAGCACTTTGTTTATTTCCATGGTACAACTTCTGTCTATATACTGGTTTCATTCATGTGGCTTGATGTCCAATATTCTTCAGACTTCCAAGAACAGGAAGGGTTGCTAGACAACCAATGACAACCAATTTAGTCTTTAATTGACCAGCTAGTAGCAGTGTAGGATAAATGTACACCCAAAATACATATATGAAACTAATCGTGTGAATTCTTGGGAGGCAAAGTACTCACACATTAAGCTTGATTGAAAAGGACACTGTAGTTATTGATAAAAGTTGCTTTTCGACATTCTTAATGTCAAATTTCTATTATTTAGCACTGCAATGCATTTTAAATACTCAAATATGAGGCAACTAAAAATAGTGACCATAGTTTTGGTCTCAGCTGCTAAAAGCTGATGGCGGTCTCCTAACCACTGAAAGTCAGTGTTGACAGGAGAGGACCATAAAAAGAGAACCTAGTTGATCTCTTCTTGGAGGTTTATTAGTTATGGGATGGAAGCAGAAAGTCAGAGGCGGCCCTACCATAGCGGCAGGGTTCCAGGTGGTAGAAGGAGCCGTCTTGGGTTGCCAGTTGTTTCCACCTGTAAGCTTCTTCTCACCCGGCTGACTCCAGTAAAGATCACTACATGGGTCCAGTCAAAATATACCGAAGGTATTCATTTCATATAGGACAAAATCACAAATTTGCCCCGGAGGGCTTTGCGGTATCAGGGATATGAAGCTAGATGTTACTTGAGTGCACTTACTTCTTTGCTGTGCCGTTGCCAATTCCCAGGTCTAAAGAGGACAGGGGAAATGCAATGAATGCACAACCAGCACAAAGCACGACGTGTATAAAAACTGGTGACATGTCGCTGTACTGACAAGATTCTATTGGTTATTTCCATGGTATACATTTAGAATATAAAAGGGAACTTACTGCCGACCAGATTGGCAAGTGATGAATCCAGGTCGTTGGACACCAGTTTGTGGACATGTTGGCCGTTCGGAGTCAAGCTCATAGCCTGACTGGGTGAAGATATTGCTGTGGGTTTGAGGACGCCACCTAAAACGTCTTAATGAAAAAGGGGCAGGAAGGGAGTGGGGAGAGGTTGGGGGACCCACAACACATGAGGACAACAGACAAAAACAACACACACACACGATGCGTGGATGAGAAAGGAGAGCAGGTCACAGAGAAACACATAATCTCAATGAAGCATGTGGCTGTTGCGTCAACTCACCCAGTCATGCACACACACCACACCAAAAGCCAAGGTCCCGGAGAGCGTTTAACCCCAGCATTAGGGAGAAGAGCACAACATGCTGTGAGACCATGAGCAGCCCAGAACCCAGTGAAAGTGAACAAACTAAAAGGTGGGTCACATGGTACATCAATTAAGAATCCCTCCTAATCATAAGTCATGCAATTTCCAGAAATACCAAAAAAAGGGATTTCCTAAAAATGTTCAATTTTTCAATCCCATGTAAAAGAAAAAACAGTTTAAGCACAGCTAATCTGAGGCAATAGCAGCTCCGTGTTAAATAACGATAGCCAGCAGGAAGAGAATCCAACATTGAGCCATCTCAGCGCAAATTATTGTTACGGCCATATGTAGGAAGAGTAGAGAACATGACAAATGTGTCTACTCAAAAATAAATACTTCTAACTTCTATTTGTGATGTGCTTAGCTTGAGTTCTCAGAATGAGCCAGCTCCAACTTATGTCACAGCCGAAGACTTCATGCTGTGAGTGAGACCAACATTCATTTCATGGTCATTAAGGATCTGGTCGGATTTGAAGTAAAATGAGTGTTAAATAGTAAAGAACATTCAGAGTTTACATAAACCAAACAATCAAATCAAACTCCAGGGCCCTGTACCATGAAGCTGGTTCAGGTGGCTAGCCAGCTAAGTTTCAGCTTACTTTCCACCAACCCCGGGTTTACGGTACCATGAAAGTGGCTCGGCTCCAATCGGTATTCGTTGCCATGGTAACTTACGCTGCACGGCTCACCTGCTCCGGTGCAGGTTATGTTCTGGATCCGAGCTCTCAGTCAGGAAGTTTGACCAATCAGCGGTGAGCAAAGAAACAGCTGACGTAGTTAATTCCTAGCTTCTGTTCTCTGTTGCATCATTGCGGCTTCACCTTTTCTTCCAAATCCTGTGGACATCTCAGCGCAGATTGTTAGAAGAGCACTTCGTAGAGTTTTTAGGGACTAAAATCCTCTTGACTTTCCTGATACTTCCTTGTATGAAAGATACAGATATTCGGCAGAAGGAATAACTTATCTTTGCGAACTTGTTGAGCCGCAAATAACAAATGTGACTCGTCGAAGCCGCACTTACTGCACCGCAAATGGTCTGAATTATATTTAATATATATATATTTTTTAACTTACGCATTAACGCTATCAGCAAGGTTTCTCTAATACTGTTCTCTTGCTTTGGCAGCAGAGACGGTGTTACTGCGTGCTTGAAAAACATTTTTACATTCTTCATATTTCTGAAGAATAATTTCTCTCTCTCTCGCTCCATCTCTCTATATCGAACGTGATTGGTTGTTCGGTGCCGACGTCACTCTTTTATGTGCACGCGCGCGTGCGGAGTAATCAGAGTTTGAGGATCAAAGCCTGGTTGACAAACTCAGTTGATAAGCGGCGTCATGGTACCAACAAAGCCTGATTGCTTCGGTTTGGTTTTGTCGATTCTGAACCAATTCTGGAACCCTGAGTTTGTTGAACCAGCTTCATGGTGCAGGCCCCAGCACTTTGATTTTGCGAGGCCTCAAGATGATCCAATGGACATGCAACGTGTGCCCCAAACCTTTAGGGGGCAGCAGAGTACATGAGCTCTGCTGGCTCCCAAAAGTCAATGAGTAGAGGAAAACTTCTACCTGCACCATCCAGGTTGTTCGCATTGACGTTGTTGCCAAATACTGAGTCAAAGTCCACGTTGAGGCTTTGAGAGTTGTGTGGCAGCTGAGGTGCTGGGGAAGCTGTAAACCCTGTTGATGCATATAAAAAATAAATAAATTAGCACTGGGTTCCAAATATTGACCACATGATACCTCTGGTACTCCGAACAAGCCATGAGCAAGTAGAAAAACAGCTGCTCTTTGGTGAAAAACCCCCATCTACAAACTTTACTATAGTAAGTAAGTATTATTTAAGTATTTTAAACCGGAAACTCCTCTGATCATCGTGTGAATACCTACCTTTGAATAGAGCCGCTTCAGCAGAGGAGGCAGTTTGGAAGAGTGGACGAGTGTTGTAAGGGCTTGGCCCACAGAAGGAGTCTGACACAGCAGAGAAGATTCACAAAGATGGGACACCAGAAAAAGAAAACCAACACCGCGGTGAAAGAGCAGCAAGGAAGCCAAGCAACTAGGACAGTGGCTTTGTAAGTGAGGGAAAACAAAAAGGTCAGGATTTGCAACACCAAAGCGGAAGAAGCCTTCCCTTATCACATGGCCAGACTAAACACAGCAAAAGTCTGGGCAGCTCACAACCATTTGTCGCAATATGAAGTTGCAGCGCATACACAAGACTATAACCGGCCGGGTTGGGACAAGAATGCTTGAGTGACGCATGAGATTTGTGTTACGAGGGACAAGCGCATGTAATTGGAAGAGAATCTGGTAATCTTTCAAATTTCTAAGGAAGGATTTTACTCAATGTGTGTACTCGCAGAATAGTGGCGTTCATACCTCCCCATGTGGCGGGGGCGGACAGGGGAGGCGGCTGCAGGTCCAGCAGTTCATTGGCTACCACGGAGGTGCTGGTGGAAAGGGTCAGAAGAACAATGGCATGGAGGACAAATCTATTACTTATTGACAAGATAGTAGGGTCAAATCTAAATACATGGAAGATGTTAGCCATTTACATCTACTACATTTAAAGTTACATGAGGAACTCTCATTTTGTGCTGGCACTTTGTCTATCTCTATAAAGTTGCTCTTATTGCTTTACAATCTTCTCCCTGATGGTTTAGTTAGTCGTGATGTATAATAAATAAGTTCAAGGAACACAGGGCGGGCAAAGTATCGGGCTTGATGCGATGGCCTTCCTCTCTCATTCGGCTTAAAGCCCAAATGTTCCCAAACTGAAGCCGAAGAAATCCATTTACAATGGTGAGGATTCAACTTTCTGTACCATGCAACCACCGGGGGTTAATTCAACGTGGATAACAAAATAAAAGCGACGCTGACCTTGATGTCTATGCTAACAACGTCCCAAGCCATAATCTAGCAAACCTTTGACTTTACAGTGTGGATTTTTATAGACCTGAGCGACAGCGTTGCAGCCGGACCTATAGGACGCCTTGTAACTGGCTAGATGGAACCTATGATGGAATACGCCTTTTGGACTCACCCATTGATGGAGCTGGGGGTGGAGAACAGGTCAATGGCTGGCACTGGGTTGATGGTCCCGCCCACCGTGGCGATGGGGGAAGAGTCCGTGGTTGCTGCAGAAGGATTCTTCTGAAGCTCCAAGAGACGCTGCTCCTTCAATCATTGGGAGGACATTTTGAAGTTCAAACTACACGTCAAGGAATTTAAAATACGCTAGCCTCAGTTAGCTGCAAAGCAGCAGCAATGGGAATTAAGTCAAAAGACTTTGCAACACAAGTCAGTATTAACACATAAGGTATAAAGAATGCAGGATTGAACCCTGAGGCTCCTAATTTGTAAAAGACCCCTCTAACTTCTGCCGCTATGCATTTGATCACTAGAAAGTAGTCGTAACACGTACGGCATTGATTCACTCAATTTAAAAAAAAAGGTACATCCGAACGCATGCAGAAAGCTAAGGGGGAAAAAAGAAGTACCTTAAGTGCTCTCAGCAGACTCTGTTCTTCATCCAGGGCTGCCTGCTTTTCCCTCTCATCCACCTTGGTAAATGATCTGCCAGTGTTGGCCAGAGAGGAGACTGCATTGGAGAGGGTGCTGGCCCTGAACCCACCGACACAGAACATGTGTCAAACCAAGAATCATCTTAGAGCTGCTTGCGCACAAACAGTTGGGCGCGCTTTTTGCTCTACATCTTTGTGGTATCACAGTTGTCTTATTTCTGTGTTTGTGAATTGTAACAAATGTTTAACTCTGAGGAAGCACATCTTTGTACCTTCCATGCCTTGGAATCAGCTCAAAGGTTTCCTGTTTGTGTTACAAACAGTAGCCTTTACTAAGGGGAAGTAGACCTACCTGCTGGCTGCTGTCGAGTCCTTCACTTTCTTTCCCTCTAAAGAGGCCAAGTGCTGCTCCAAGGCATCAAGCAGGCTACTGGGGGCCTAGAGGGAATGCCATTGATAAGCATAACGTTTTTGAATAAAGAGGGAAAAAATACACATAATAGAGCATGCCAAGTTATTGCCAAGAGTCCACAAACAGATGTACTCCCAAATACAGAGGCACAAAGAGAAGGTCAAGATACTTACACAAACTGTAAACTGAGAACAGAGGGATAGAAAGAAGGAAAATACAGACAATACAAAAGGTGGAAACAGTCAAGATCTTATAACAATACCGCTTGGGAGAGAGCTCCCCACCTCTGGCATGTACGTTAGTTAGAAATGTCTGGCAGCTACATAATGAACAGTGGATGTTCTACATTATAGTCACCTACTAGATTAACTCCTTTTAGGCAGTAAGGTTCTCAAGGCAGTAATGTGTATCGTCAATAATAAGGCCTGACACGTAGCAAAGTGGCTATAGGACTGCCTCCCAGGCCTATAACGACAGTCAATAAATCAATTCATCGTACGATAGCTTTTAATGAGCGCAACAACTTTTCCGGATGCGATCATTTCTATTTGCATGCTTGTTTTCCTCGTCTCGCGCTCTCCCTCGCATGGCTGCAGCCTCCCGTCGCGTGCCTGGGCGGGTCTAACGGTGATCTTTGAAGGGTGCATTTGCATTATTATTCCATTATCATTATATTTGTTGAAAATGGTCTCAAAATGTCAATATTATCGTTTATCGCAATCATTTCTTCGTCAATTAATCGTCAAGCAACATCTGTTATCGTTACCGGCCTACTGCCTCGCTCGAGAACCGTAATGCTTTTAAAATACGGTTGACAGACACATTATAAATAGTAAATAGCGGCCTTTCAGCACACAAAGCCAGAGAAGAGCTATGTAAAGTTAAGGAGAGTTCGTTAGAGTAATCACAAAGAATCCAAATGATGTTTGGATCAAGTCTCACCTGGGACAGGTCTGGGATGTCCCCTCTATCAATCCCGACTTGCTGCAGGAAGAAGACAGACGATCAGAGCCGGACAGAAGGAAAGAACCATTTTAATCCCTGGTCCCCCCTTACCTCTGCAACTTTGAGGAACTCCGAGATTCTAGTCATTCGTGTCAGGAATTTCTTGTAGATGTCAAGCCCTTCTTTGCACTGGGCTTTCTTCATGTCAAAGTATTTCTCTGTAAAAGACACAAAAAGACAATGACAAATAACATCACCTGCATAGGTTTTCACCCCCCTTTGTCATGGTATAACCAGATTAGTTATTTATTTGTAGATATAATAAAAACACACCCCTTGGCTGTAAAACCCCCTTACAAAAGATCTGGTGCGACCAATTGCCTTTTTAGAAGTCACATAATTAGTAAATAGGGTCCATCGGTCTTTAATTTAATCTCAGTTTAAAAACGCGTGCTCTGTAAGGTTTCACAGTTTATTAGAGTATCATGACGGCCAAGGAGCTCAAACAGCTCAAGGAGAGAGTTGAAGCCAAGTATGAAGCAGGGTTAGGTTATTAAAAAATATCCAAACCTTTGAAAATTTCACAGAGAACAATAAAATGAAATCCAAAAATTTGAAAGAATATGGCACGACCGCAAACCTACAAAGAGAAGGCAGTCCACCCAAATTAACAAGCCGGAGAAGGAGAAAAATAATCAAAAGCAGCCCAGAGGCCGCTCGTAACTCTGGAGGCGCTCCGAATATCCACAGCACAACTATTAGCCGTGTACTCGCATTCATGCAGGAAGAAAGCCTCTGTTAAAGATAAATAGGAAATCCCATTTAGCTTGCAACTAGCAATGTGCCAGACACAAACATGTGGCATGTTTTCTGGGCACATGAGAACTTGCATGCAAAACGATATGTGTGGCAGAATCATGCTCTGGGGATGCTTCTCTAGAAGATGGTGAAACTTATTCATAATTGAGGAAAAGACGGATGGAGCAATACTTGAAGAGACTGAGGCAGAGGTTCATCTTCCTGCAGGACAGGGACCCTAAACATACAGCCAGAGCTACAAAGCCCAGACTAGGCTAGGTGCACCCACAGGCTTAGAAGTCTCGTGCATCGCGAGAGTCGGTCTTGCTTTACGGCGAGAACTGCTGCACGCCCCCCAGGCTCGTTGCTAGCGCAGTGGAAATATTTGTGCAGTTATCATGTCGGAACCAGCGAGAAAACAGCGAAAGCCCATATCGGAGCAGGCAGAAAAGAGGAAAAGGGCTCGGGGCAGAGAGAGGAGTCGTACACGGATGAACATCGGTGATTCGTTGCGGTCGCCTGTCTGCTGAGCTCAAAATAACCGCGCCTGGCTTGATGGAGAAACCAGGAGAACAGCCGAGCGCCTTTACGACTGTGCACTTTTATTTTCTGCCTCTGGGGGGAGCCTCGCTGAAAAATCAACCCCGGTTGCATAGTATGCCTTTAAATAATGTCTGCGTGACTGTTAAACACATCCTTGCATTCAAATCCCGATGCAAAGTATCAAATACTTCCTGCAGCAATTCCTTTAGCCCTTTACCTTGTAGCCCTCATGCTACATTGACCTTGTCTAGCATGATGCAAAGGACATAGGGAAAAGAAAAAAGTTCCAACGGTGAATAAGCAAGGGCCTGCTAACCAAAACGCTTGTTATTACCCAGTAAGTTGATTATGCCCTCATTGTACGCTGCAAACAGACGGATGGCATCTTTGAACAAGAGCATGAAGGCTGCGTTGATCACACCGTTCGTCAGCTCATTCGCATTGACCTGGAAGAGAGGGGGAGGAGTTGAGATAAGTTTGAAGTTCAGAGGAGAGCTTTTGGAAACCAAAAGGTCAATCACAAAAAGCTGATTTCAAGGGACAATTATAGATTTTAGATTTTAGAGCGCTTACATTAAAATCGAGTAACACATCCATCTGATTTTGAATGATGGGAATAGTTTTGAGAAGTTTTTCTGTGTTCACAGTTCTCATCACTCCATCAGACCTGCAGAGAGAAGAGACAGATGTCAACTCAAGTGTTTTCAAATGGTAAACAGACGTGGCTGATGCGTTAATACAGCTCTCATTGGTAAAACCTGCAACAGTTACCATTGGACAAAGTCATATCTAGAGCTACACTACAATAGAAGCTGAATATTCAGTAAGAATAGGCCTTTCTATGGGCAGACATTAGAATATTTGGTGAAAATAAACCGTTGGTAGTATTTCAACTTTAAAATGGTAAAGTGAGGCATAAACAGGAACTTCTGGAACGAAATTATGTAACCAAAGACAAAACTCAATGTATTTAGCAGGGACGTCAACATTATTATGCATCATTCCCCCTTCATTGGAGTTTCACGTTTCTGGAAACAGCATTATGACACAGACCAACACCAGACAAAGTATGAAAGCTGCTCACCCTCTTTTTACTTTAGTGAAGTCAAAAGCGACCTGTCTGTAAGACACAGCCTTCTCATTCAGGTAGCGGCTATACCTTCTTATGAACGTCGACATATCATAGCCTACGTTGCAAAGGAAAGAATAGTGTTATGACAAATGCCATGACTCTACACAATGTATAATCTACGTTGTAACATACCCTGTAAGCCACTTTTGTCCAAGAAATTGCTGAGGTTGAAAAGGGTGTTTCTAGAGGCCAGATACTGTATGAATCTCTGCAGAAAAACATGAGGAATTTAGGCTTCCAGACAATGAAATGTAGGCATGTATTGTACACCATACAGACACTGCACTTGGTTAATGTGCAGGGTAGAAACTTCTCAGATAATCAAACATCCTTTGTGGAATTTCCATCTCATACAATTAATGTGCTGACCTCATTGCCGTAGACCATCAGATGGTGTGTGGCAGTGAGGGACTTGAACACAACCACCCAGCTGGTGTTGGCGGTCCTCTCAAACAGAGTGTCGGCCAGCTGAGGGATGTTCACATTCATCTCATGTGTGCATTGAATCAAGTCTGAGGAAGGAGAAAGATAAGACAAGTTGGCTGATCAGTGAAAGCAGAGATCTTTTCCATGCAGAGTACCAATTTTCTTATGGTGATTCCTTTTCTGTGAAGAATCATTAAAACACTGAAGGGAAAGAGGGTAACGTTAAGCCGGGGTTAACAAAGACACTTTCAGAGCCAATCAACAGAGCAGGGGCTTTTAGCCAGTGGAAGGTCTCAGTCACACCAAATCTAAAAATAAAGAGCACTTGAAATTTGTTTAGAATAGGTGATTGTAAAAGCAACAGGATGAATGGTTGAGTTCAGAAACCACAACGTATCCACACTGTTGAGGACACGGCGAAACACCTTTTTACTATGGAAACGGTCCTGGTCTATTCCAAGAACGGCTTATTTTTAAGAGGACTTCTGATCTGTGGAAACGTGGGCCGTACATCCTCAGCATGGCTGCCATTGTAGGGCACCAGAACCATCTAGCCTGAGGTGAAAGCAGAAGCGTGGTCTCCTGGCCCCTCTTCCTATCAAAGCAGTGTGACCGATTGCGGCACAGATGTATGGCCCTTCTTAACGCAGATCTTTGAACTTTGGGAAATTACTGGTAGCAAACCCCCACTGATGGAGAATACCTTTTTGTGACCCTTCCATCTGGCAGGAGGCTGAGATCCATCAGGACCAAGACCTCCCGCCACACAGTTTCTTCCCGTCGGCAATCGGGAAGAGAATCATTCATTCCCATCAGATGTCAAAATGAACGTAAAATATATGTGAATTTTATATTTGATGGTAGATTATCATCTCCTTTCCAATTGTGTTGTATTGGATCTTATTGAACTATAAACTCTTATCAGACACAACCAAAATTAACTAGATAATTGGAGGCTTTTTAAGTGGTGTACTGTACAGAATAAGGTCATATAAAACCTTTTTAATTTAATAGGCAACGTTAGCTGTCAATTTGATGCCTATAGAGGCCTGTTTACATGAATCCTTAAATCCTCCCCAGGGTTTGTTCAAAGCAACACACTCTTTATATACACAATGGTTAACTCATGTAACAACGGTCTCGTTAGAAAGGAAATGGCTATGCGGAGCGCATTGGTTCTGTAAAAACACTAATCACAACCTGAGCTCTTGCGTATTGGCTAGAGTCAAGTTATACTTTCTCCAAAAACTTTACATATGCTTTTGAAAAATCAAACTTTTGCAACCCGATCCCCAACAGGCCTCTTCCTTTGACCATTTATTATCCTTAAGCTTGGACTGTTCAAAGTTGAGTCCGTTGGGTCAATGCAGGGCCGAGATATCCTTAAATGGCTAGAGGACAGGTAACATGACTGTTTCTACAGGAGCAGCCCCCACCCTATAAAGATGACGTCACTTTAAATCACTGCTGCTCTGCCAGTTAAATTAGAACCAATGGATACCGCCATTAAACATTTGCTTGATTACTTGAATTAAGACAAAAACATTTTAAAGTTGTTTTTTGAATACGCAAATGAGGAATTATCTTTACGTATGGGCTATATTGCATTTGTTTCCAAAGTGGAAGTCTTAACAAAAATAAATATTACTTGAAAGTTGACAAAAAGGGAATTTTGGATGGCCCTTTTTTAAAAAAAAATCACATAAAATCAGTGAATGGACATAATAAAATACAAATGTTCATCATTTGTTTAGGGATGCAATGTTGTATAAATCAGGCTACGAATTATAAAAACGAACAAACCCTGTTTAAAACTTCCCAGACAGAAGGCCATGTCCAGATAGCAAGAGAGACCGTAAAGAAACAAATCTTAAATTTTCCTGCTGTTGGTCGATGATTCTCTGAAAAATCTGCATCAAGATTTTTTTGCAGTGGGGGCAGGTCTGTCAAAACAACCCCCACCCCCGACCCGCCCGCCGCCTCCACCGGGAAACGTTTCACGTATGAAACTGGACTGACACTTTGCTGCAACACAAATAATATATTACTTAAATATATTTGAGGCACTTAACTAGGGATCGACCGATATGGATTTTTTGTACAGATTTTCTTCATCAGCCTTAGCCGATGACTGATGCTGGCCGCCGATTTTCTTAAGCCGATATTTGGAGCCGATACTGCTTTTGCTCCCTCAAATTTACATTATAAATATGACACAATAATAATAACAAATGTTACAAGTCCCTATACCCAGGTAGCACTACCGATTTGCACATCACTACCGCTGCGGGCCTCCACCAGAGTTTCCTCTGGCTTCGCCCTGCCCAGGCGTAGTTCACCATCTTTCGGGTCTATCACATGCGCTCACGCTCCACCTCCAGCGTAGTATTGTCACGCTTTGCCCCCCGCGCCCCGAAATTGTGACACATTGTGACAAAACTACGTTTGCCTTGCAACTACGTCACTCTGAAGTTTCCCTCAGCTAAAAAAACAACATGGCGGACTGTCGTCGTATTATCTGAAAAACACAATATTTTAAGAAAGCGTCAGCATTTGTATGCATTTCGATGGCATTTCTAGTGAGAAGTATGTGTTATATTTTCATAATGTTCTATCAGAGCATGTAGAAGACGTTGCAGCCGGCGCTTGGTCGGCCCACGGATGGGGCGAGGTGGCGGGCGGGGGAGCGCTGTAGAGCCGACGAGTTGCTGGTGGGGGAGCGCTGTAAAGCAAGCGCATCGCCACGGAGGAAATGCACCACGGCCAGAGCACAAGCCAGCACCGAAGGCGGGGGAGCCCGAGGACCCCTTACCGCATCGGCCAACTCAGCAGCCGCGTATCGGCCGATGCCGATCCGCGTAAAAAGTGCAAATATCGGCCCGCTCTATCGGTCGATCCCTATTCGAAATCCGGCTGCTTCATGTCCTTCAGCAAAGCACCCAACTGCTCCCCGGGCGCCTCTATGGCAGCCTACTGTGTGGGATGAGTTAAATGCAGGGAACAATTTCCTGTATGTGTAAAATGTATGGCAATAAAAATTGGTTCTTAAACAAAAGTAAGACCACCACATCATGAATTACTTAACGGAAAACAATTAAGCTTCATTAAATCAAGTATTCCCCTTAAATAAAAAGTTCCTCTTCACGTCCAAGGCTGCAAATGCTAAATATGCAAAGCGCCTGAGAGGAAAGTCTACACAAGGAGCCGACGACTTAATCCTGCGCTACAATTTGCTGCTCCAGTGTGTACTTCCCCTCTGAAACAAGCTGTAGGAAAGACTCAGTTCACTTAAGATTTGATTACAACATAGCCTGGGATTGCTTGTAATCAGCAGTGTAATTGCCGGGAAATATACCAGCTCATTTCACATTTGATCAGCACAGCACTGGAGAGGGGTTAGGTCAAGTAATGACTTCATCTTGGATGTTTACTCCTGGTTTTAGGAACGCAAGAAACCCTTCCGTCTTCAGGAAACTGCTATGCCTAAAATCCAGTTGTTCGGAACATGGGGTGGGCCAGCAGGAGACCGGGTAAAGGTTACCTACAAACGGCCACATGCTGAACAGCAACACCATGACTACTAGAGACAACCTTCCGTCTTCTCGTATTCCACATTCAGTACACTACCTGGAGCAGACGCTTACCTCAGCCAATATTCTGTATCATAGTAACCCATCACAAAGCGTCTTGGGAAAAATATCTGCACCTTTCAGTTCTGCATTCAAAAATACACAAATACGGAGTTTAAAACAGAAACCATATAGATATAGGGACGTTTAGATTCCCTCTGAACATTGTAGACATGCAAGAAAAGAACATCATCAGGGTGAACGCTTGTGACAGGACAGCAGTACACCATTTAGATACGATTTCCTGCCAAATTAATGTTCTGAATGCAAATCCCATCGTAATACAGTAAAGGAGTTTGAGTGGCTTAATGATCCTGTGAGCCATGTTGTCCCAAGCATCAGACCGTGGTAGGTCTGAGGTCTCAGAGCAAACGTTTCACGGGCACAGACCAAGAGAAGTTCAAAATGTTTAGCAATCCATGGAGCCGATCCAAACCAGGGCTTCTAATGCCAGACCCAGGAGGGGAGCTCGCCGGGGTGTCACCCATAGGGTCCAGTCAGGCTGAGCCCAAAGGAAAAACAGGCACAACCACCCTGTGGACTCAGCATCTTAATAGGTGCTGCGTGTATCGGGCGGCGGTCCAGTCAAAGGTCCATGGCGAGCCAACTGCCGGCAGCATAGAGTTTTCCTTGGGGAACGAGAAGGTCATCTATAGATTGTAGGGAGTAAAGCTGCGTCTGTGCTAATGCACCAATCAGTAGTTCAGATTATCCGGTCTTCTGGACAACCTGGAGGATTTTGCTGCTTAAGTGGCAGAAGCCGGTCCAATGGAGAAAGTGGTATGCCCCCGAAAAGCTTTAAACCTAGGGCAAAAACACTGACTCGTATCACGATTAGGGACAAGTATCGTTTGGGTTTTTTCAGATACCGGTGCCTGAATCGATAATAAAGAATTAAAAAAACGTAACAATGATTCATTAAATAAAAAGGGGGAGGGGTTTACTGCCAAAGCAAAAACAGGTGTTCAAAGTCACGTGTCTGCAGAACACATCGTTTACAACTTTGAAGGAGGAGAACAGACCGTCCGACAGGACGGGAAGAGAGAAGAAAGGGGGGGGGGGTCGTTGCGGACTCGCGTTGTGACCACTAGCGGGCGTGTGTTCACCTGTGTGCCGGTGTCCATCGGGCAGAAACTTGGAGATTTTAATAACGGGGGGGAAACAGACTTAAATATAAATAGAAGGCAGATGCGAGCTAGCTACTGTAGCTGCACAAGCGATAGGCTATCGTTATCTGTTGCAGGGACAGTGTCAAAGTAGTATAACGTTAAATAACGTTTTTCAGCTAAGGCACCGAAAACAAGCACCGATATCTGCGTTGCGTTTCCGTACGTACAGGAACCGGTACCAATATGGCACTGGTTCTCGGTACTCAACCCTAAATCACGATGGCCTAAAAGGCAAGCAACTGTATGAGACGTCTTTTCCTCTATATTAAAAAAAAAAAAAAAAAAAAGCAGACGAGCCACCGAATGTCAGTTTGTAGAGCATTGAACACACGTACCAATTTACATTTGACAGACCACAGGGCATTAAATGGTCCTTTCATATGCCTAAAAGTCCTACAGCTGCGTCCTCTTGAATCAATACGTTCATGCGTGCACCAAAAGGTCAGACACTGCTGACATCATACATCAACCACCCCATGAGAGACCTTTGACCACTAGCAGTGTGTAAAGATCTTCGGATCAATGTTAATTAACCCAGACCAAAGGAAAGCGTTGTTACCATGAACTCGTGCAGACCATTAAAATAACAACTCAGTAAAGCAACAATTGCACCCCAGTTGTTATTTCTTGTCTGGTAACGGCAGAGTCTATTTAATTATGTGACTGAGTTCAACTAGCACGCCATCGTTACAGAATTCAGCACTTCAAAACAGAAGCATTTAACAACTTTGTTCCTGGTATCAGCAAGTTTACTAGAACATATTTAATAGCCAAATCCTTCATCAGCTGAAAGGGATCAACTCCAAAAACCACATATACCAACAAACACGGTGCCTAAAGTGGAAGTAGATTCCACATTGTACCAGGGGGCTTCCTGCAAGACGCAACGGACAGTTTGTTGCCGAGGCAGTTTATATAAAACCATAAAAAGACATGAAACGCTACATTATATCATTCATCATTTATTTTCAATAAACCGGATCTTTGCCTACAGATTTCACCACCATTCCAACTGCAACAAACTGATATAAGAATACTGAAATGGAAATACATCTGTGTGGGACGGGAAAGTAATTAAGAATGTTTTACAAAACATTGAAAAACTTGCAGATGCCGGCTTTTCATATTAAAATGTGATTAATTTGATGGAGATGCACTGCATGTTTGGCGTTTGTGGACAGAAGTGCTGCCAATTTCTGGTGCTGTGTGTGAGCGTGTGCTTAAATAATTTACCGCGGTTGAAGTAGGCTAAAATCGAAAGACAGTTCATCTCTGAAAAAAAGTTGATGAATGATGAACACCGCAAATACCAGCAGGGCAACAAATAAGCACATCTAATAAAATGGAGACCCAGTTTGCAAAGAAAATGGGTGTGCGTTACGATCACTAAAAAAGGTACACAGTGGACTAGCAGCTTGATGCGCCACCATCTGCGGAGGCAGGGAGGCCAGCGGCTCCGATTATGATGACGGGCCATGCACCCGGTTCATACGGATTCAGTAATACAAGCAATGTTTACACCCTGACAAAAAACCTATTGCTAAATAAGTTGCAATGCAGCGTTGTGTTTCAGAAAATTGACTGGGGAAAGCGGTCATCGCCTCTACAGAGGACTGATGAGCTGCCTGTGATACTAATCAGCATGCATTGAATGGACTGACAGTATAAAACAAAGAGGAACATGTAGAACTAGGATCTGTGTGACACAGGGGCCTCTGACAGGACCATGGAGGTCTGACAAAAGATAGACATCATCAAGTAGGGCGAGTGGCCGCCAATAGAAGAGCTGTTCAAATTCTCTAAACAATGAGGAAATGAGACACTGAGCACTTTTAGCATAGAAACCACTGGACCTTCCTTTCCAAAAGGAAATAATTACATCCCAAAATCTACGCGGCAGCAATATTCAAATAGTGACATATCAACAATCATGAACGAGAAACAAAGATCATGTGAGTAACCGTTAGCATAACTCATTTATGTTGCAACCTTGTTAATAAAGCTATACTCTGAACCGGGTTGTTAATGTAGTCGACATGAATACGCACTGTAAACACACTAGACGAAGGCATCCCAGATGTGCTTCTTTGCAGTCCATCTTCAGAGAAATTGTACATACATTGCTTAGTGAAATTGGAGTCAAATTCCCTAAACACTGCGGTTTTCCTTTTCTAATTAATTCTAACCATCTTTCCTTGAACCCATGACGTTCAAGGAATAGTGGTTAGGAGGTTTTTGACAATTCAAACGTAGCCACACTCATAAAGACCAGAGGTTTAAGAAAAGCAAAGTTTGTCTCAACTATCCAGCAGTCAAACCTCTAAAATAGAGAAACTATTTCGGTTTAGCCGAGTGGCTTTACAAAGCATAAATTCCTTAACAGCTCAAAAACTAAAATACCACCATCGATCTGATCGTGGCCCTCCTGAATATTAGCTCATATTCTTCCCTAAAGCTTCCCTGAACCCGGTTTTAGATCAGGCCTGGGACCAACGCATTGAAGTACAAAGGAACTTTAGTTGCTTCATGTGAATTGCCGGATGTAGTGGAGGAACTCAAAGGCACATGGACATGCAGACCATCGAGCTTAACCATCAACCAAGGGTCTAGCAGACAACACACGGTGGTGTGGTGCACATGTTGAACACGCAAACGTTAATTGTTGTTGAGTTTCTTTTCTACATTCACGTTATACTTTCATCCATCCCGAGTAAACACGACTTTTCTACCTCAGAACGAAATCCTATTCCTGCGCTTCAGTAAATAGTCAGCCGGTTTCATGGGACATGAGAATAAATCAACGTTAGCCACTGGCAGGCCCTGGGTACCAATCCAATTAACGTGAATTATGTCAGATCAAGTTAACCATTTAACTACCACACATGTATGAGTTAATGTCACGGAACTATAGAATTAGTTGACCACACGTCACATGGCACTTAGGGCCGCGTATTCAAGACACGACGTTCACGTTGTTTTAATAAAACATGAATTGTTAACGTTACAGCTCTATCAATAATGAAGTAACAGGAAACTTACAGTCCAAATGTTTCTTCTTTGGCCCCATTACTTCATGTGTAGTCGCCTTGCACACCGTTTTTGATATCGCCGACCCGGTGACACTGTGCTGAGCGGCGGTCATTCGATCTGTAATGCTCTGACCAGACATCCTGTATCGGATCGAAGGCACCGTCACCACGACACGATCGCTTCCCAATCCGAAGGAGCTGCCCGGGCTTTGTGGTCAGTGTCCAAGGGATCGGTTACACTACAGAGAAGAGACGGAGACGGAATGATGAAATGCCGGCAGTCGATACATTTCGGTTGTAGGCTAGCCGGCTAGCTCACTAATGGGGAGACTGCCCCCCACGAATAAAGCTTAACACACCGACTGAACCATGTAGCACACCGTGACCGTAAGATAGCAACTCCGTCCTATTACCGGTCACTCGCGTGTAGTCGCCACTCCTCTTACCGTACAAGTCCCATATACCGTAGCATTGAAGTTAGATAGACGGACCCAATATAAATATATTTTTTTCCGGAAAGAGTTTTTCACAATAAACTCTCTATGGAGTAAAACAATAAGAGCAGGAGATAATAATGAAATACAGTTGCCAGTTCTAGGTTGCATGCTACATATACCGATTCACCAATAAATATTGTTAATTTGTAGTAAGAAAAATAAATGAAACGATGTGATCGGGGTGTCAACAGTATAACACCAAGTAGGTTTAGTCAGAGCATTTATTTTGGAGTCCACCCATGTAATCTATGTCACTGCCGATCTTGTCGTCAGTCTTGCGTTGTTCCATAGACATATACACTAGATGTCGCATTCGGGCTCTAAGCATACGTCAAAACCGCCGCCATCTTACGTCGGGGTTCTCTTAATACTTTTCAATGGACTATGCCAGACTTCAGTGCTGCCTTTGGCTGTTCCAATGAAAGGAATGAATTCCAGGGTTGGCGGGTCACGATTGCACGTCGGTCAGACACAGAATTGTCCAAAAGGGGGAAAAAAAAGCTCCATACCCCGGACAGTTGCCCAAAATTGATCACTTTATCCAGGGGAGACACCGCGCCGCACCGAAGCCCTTGTCTCAGCTCCGGACCTTCCTGCCAATGTAAATTCCTTGTCTGTTAACTCATACATGGTGATTAAACATTTTTTTGTTCTACAAAAATAGAAAATCGCATTAGATTCGGATTATTTACGGTGCCTTCATTGACGTTGGTGCGTTTAAAAAGGATCGGCTCCCCCGTAGCAAGATGTCGGCTCTATCGACGTATTCGTGCCAATGAGCAATCGTAACGAATGCGACATCTAGTGTATATGTCTATGGCGTTGTTCATAGATATATATAAAGGCTGTTTTATAGTTCTACGGCTGATTCTAGAGCGTCCGCACATGGCGGCCATCTTGCTACAGTGAGCTCGCTTATGTTGGTAGTGATACATGTACTTTAAATAACCATAACTTTTAAAACGGTTTAGTTTGTTATAAACGTCAGAGATGTAGTTATGACACTAAATACTTGTGAATAATTATGCTATGTTCTAAAATAGGGACAATATTTCCCTTTATAAATATACATCAAGAAATGCTGTATGTTGAAAGTATGCACTGTCTCATCACACTGCATAATTATGAAAAATTATAACTATGGGTTTTCATATGAAAATAACATTAAACAGAACAGATAGGTGCAATAAACGCACACATGCACAAGGTATGTATGTTAAATATAAATATAGACTACTAAAACTCAGCATACAGAATGGCAACATGAGATATATGTCTACTTTTATAATAGTAATATATAATACAATTTCTTTGTATGCCTAGTATTGTTTGAGTACAAATAACTTTTACAAGACTGATCTTTGCACACCTTTGGTTCCCTTCCACTTACGGATTTACACCAAACTGCCGTTATTTTATATTCTTATTTATTGTTATGCTGCGTTCACACCAAAAGCAAAGCGAATTATTCCATGCTAAATCAACACACAGACGAGTCTAGTCGCGAAAGAGGCAAATTTTAAACGGGCAGCGCGAAAGAAGCGAAAAGGCGCGGCGCGTTCAATGCGAAAAGATAGATGCGTTTGTACTAAATACAGTACCAATAGAGACATCTTCTCATTCAAATGCAAAAGTGTTTGGTACTGGTTTATTTTCATACACTCTTTATATAAATATTTTTTTTCCTGTTACGTCTGTCTACATTTAGAAATAATGAATAAAATTATTAACCGAAACAACTCAAATATAGATTTTATCCGCTTGGACAAATAATGTAGATGGTCTATTGCACCTGCAGATAAGGAATCTGTGTTGTATTCTAGCATTGTCGTAATAAAGAGGCAGCATTACTGCGTCTCTTGTTATTTTGCAAATATCTATGGCGATAAATACAAACGCAAGGAGTATCCGTTCTTTTTGCGTGTGTTTGAAAAACTTTGATCAACCCTTTACAATTTGGAACTAGTACTTGTAGAATATAATAATTCAATAGGTAAACAATCGCAGGACCATCAGCCTTAACAGTAGTGGCACCTCTCCCTTAATCTACAGGTACCGCTACCAACCGAGGCACCGCTTCCTTAGGTCGTGGCAACGCTCCTTTAACTCGAGACACCGCTCCAGGTAGCTCTCTCGACCGAGGGACCCGGTCCCTGAAATCGTAGTACTGCTAAAGGTATCTCTCTTGACCAAGGAAACACACCAGGCAGTTGCCGTAACCTCGAGGCAGCTGTCATAAACTCGAGGCAGTTGCCACGACACCTCAACCTGCAACAGGAATTGCCTCAGTGAGTTGCCAGTGTCACGATTTGCACAAGCCCTCTCTCCGTTTTGACTATGTATATATATATATTAGTATATATTTTATAGTATCTATTATATGGCCTTGTACTCTTGATATCACTTACATTGGTTCAGAACTCCGCCCAGTATATCACAGCCTCACACTGGAAAAAAAATAGCGGGTCTGTTTCTTTGTCTGTTCCTAACCTCATTGGGCAGTACGCAAAAAGAATGTGAGAAATTAGGCCCTGAAACTGCAACCTCCTCTATTGCAGGAACATGCAATAGCTGCTTGAGAGGCCTCATCCCTGCCCTACACTTAATCTAAGAACATGGCTTAATATCGGTGCACCTTATCGGGTATAACCACATTAAGGCTAGATACACCATCTCACCAAGCCACTATGATTTAGAGAAAACAGTTGTGTAAATTTGAATCAGTGCATCTTATGGGATATAGGCCCTAGTTCATTTACTTCTTTAATGAAAGTTAATACCATTCTAAATTGTTACTGGAACTGGAACTGGAACTAATGACCATACTGGAGTATCAATAGTAAAGCACACCTTTAAGCTCTAATGAGAGCCCTATGTATAGAACTAATAAAGCACAGACCAAACAGTTGGAAAATGTGGCAGGTGGATTTTGTGACTTTCAAGTATTGTGTGTGATTATTTATATATCGATCTAACGATTGTCAGGGTAGGAAGTGTTTTTTATTGTTTGATGAATTCAGGAATATAGCATAACTTTATGTCAGCTGGGTCAGTTAATAATTTCCTACAGGAAGCGCTAGGATTCCTTTTGTAAATGTTCTACTTAGAGAGGGCTTTCTAGCCTTCTCTAAGACCAAAACAAAGCTGCGGCAGAGACAGCCTTGCTCTGGGCTGGGGGCTGCATTTGGCACGTCAAGTGGTATGGAGCTAATTTAAATAGCCTACTCTTTAGCACTCATTTGACATTAATAACATTAGTGGTACCTTAATATTGTATTTGTACATGTTTAAGCTGAAGCACAAAGAGCTTTCCAGATTTAAAGATTTGTGAACATTTGTGACTTACATATTATCAGACCATTAGCACATGAGGAAGTACTGGATATTTACCCCGGCTATTTACTGTACTGTCTGGTTAAGAACTCACGCAGCAGGCTACATTGATTTAATCACTGTTTACATTATGACTTAAATGTAATACAAATACCACAATATATAAGACATTTTACATTCACCCCCTCAGCAGTTAACTGGGTTAGATTCTGCATGATTACGTCAAAATATTTTGCTCTGACATTTCCGACATCACTTCAACAAGCCCTCCTTTCCCGTCACAACTTTTGGAAAAACGTTGAGGACATCTAGTGGACATCATTTGTAATCATGGCACTGAATACAAAGTACCCACAAAGACCACCTCAAGTCAGATGTTTTGTGTAGGACACCTTGTTTACTTTTTGTAGTTTCCATATTAATTTGAAAATAAATGACACATTCAGGTTGGGACATGGGTGGCTTTGCAAGATAAATAGGACCCCTCTGAATCGAGGTGGGCGAGCCCTGAATTGAATGGCGTAGCCCCTCTCGATTGTACGCAGGACCCATAGAGATATATTGGGGAGGGCTCGCCACTCCGCCACAAACTCTCTTAAGGGTACCAGCCTCTCGAGACCGGCCTTTGGGATAACCGGGCCTGCAGACACAGTGCCCTGTAACAGCACACTGGCAGGGAAACTCTGGCCTGGCAGCCCTAGGCTCCTCGTCAGAGGAGACAAGCGGCCCTCGGGCCCACGCTCGCTGAAACTGGCTACGTAGCTCCGGCCTGGCAGCCCTAGGCTCCTCGTCAGAGGAGACAAGCGGCCCTCGGGCTCGAGCTTGCTGGAACAGGCTGCATAACACTGGCCTAGCGGCCCTAGCGTCTTCCTCGGAAGAAGCGAGCGGCCCTTGGGCCCACGCTCGCTGAGACCGGCTACGCAGCTCTGCGGAGGGGGCGAGCGGCCCTCGGACTCACGCTCGCCTCTCTTTGTGTCTGTAGTCCTCTTCCTTCTTGACGAAAACGAGCGGCCCTCGGGCACGCGCTCACTAGGGATGGCTGCGCCCAAAGCTAGTGGCGGGGACAGCAGCCTCCCCCCTCCGATGGGGACCGACCTGACCGCCGAAGCGTCAGGGCCTTCTTGGAGCCAGCGGCCGTCCTCGGCCCAGCCCTGCTCCTAGACACCCTAGCCTGAGAGCGCCTCGTCTTGGCCCAGTCTCGACGAGGGGGAGCCCGTGACGCGACGCTCTCCTGCTTCGCCAGCTGAGCCGCGCTTTTCGACGGCCGGGGCCGCCCCTCAGCAGCCCCAGGGACGTGGCTCCGACGGGGGAGAAATTTGTTGAACGCCGCCGCCTGCCTCTTCTCCGCGTGGAAACGGTCTATGACCGCGTGGATGGCATCTCCGAAGAGAGCTGCTGGGGCAAGCGGCGCGTCGAGGAGGAAGGATTTGTCCCTGTGGCGGCCCCGCCCAGCCCCAGCACCCTGAAGATGCCAGCTGGAGGCAATCAACCTCCAGCTGGACTAACGAGGTGCCTCTCCCAGGTGAAAAGGGAAACACGGGAGAGGCACAAGGAGGTAGAGCACATGGCGACACAGAGCCACATGCCAGCGATGGCTGAGTTTATGGTCAATAAAAGACTTGCATGCACCTTCTCCCCGTCTCAGCGTCCTCTTTCCGGGTTCCCTGAGTACCCACCCCGTTACAGTCCTGCTCCCGCATGTTCGACTGGCTGAGCCACAGGTGCCTCTCTGGCACCAGGGCTCCCATGGATCGGCCAGCCGATTTGGCGAGTCAGCACCTCCGTGAGCTCCTCGGCCGCGGGTGGCTGAAGCGGCAAACATTCAGCCTCCGCAGCCGCGACGCTAGCCAACTCCATCTCCTCAGAGCTGGGTAGGCGTGTCGGTGACGCCCCCTTCGGGATGGAAGAAACCGCTCCGCGTGCTTCCAAGTCCCGGTAAGAGGCTCTGGATGTCCCGGATGTCCCGGATGACTCTAGCTGCTGGTGAGATCGGAGAGTCGTAGCACATTGTTATGAACATAGTCCTCAGGGAAGATCAAAAGGGGGGGGGCGAGGTGGACCCCAGTGACGGATCAACACACCCCATTTGGTGAGTTAACTTTAGAGTATGATTTACAAATTAAACAAATAAATCCACACACATCCTTTTAAGTAAAATGCTGGAATCACAGTTCAGCAAGTGAAAGAATCACTGTTTTGATCTCAGTGGCTGTATCGCTCTTCGCTGTGTTTGGGTGACGCTAATACTTTGGAGGATTACAGCAGCGATGGCTGGATGCTACCATGAATAACTAATTTGAACCAACAGGAATCTCAACAGGATGATGAGAATTGGAGGAACTGCAGCATGTTGGGGAGTCATCTCGATCCCCTGACCGATTATATTTGAATAAAATTTTGACACGCGATTATGAAACGATGATTTATTAGTCAAGGAATTGCAATCAGTGATGAAAGTACGAATAAAAGTGTGTTCTGTATTGACAAAAACAGTGAACAACATGTTATAAGATACTTACACCCTTCAATTAGTTTGTGTAAGGTGTAATGAGGTATAATGCTTAATCCGGGGAGAAGGTTATCAATAGTAGGTTCAGACCAGCCTACACCCACAACAAGTGTCAATCCACTGACACCATCTTTGCAGTGACCACGGATGGGTTCACAACGGGCAGTCCGACCGACAGACACCCAGTGCATGGTGATCTGTGTCCACTGTCTACAACGAAAGAAGAAGACCAGCAACGAAGAAATGCACAATGCTATCCTCTCCTCTGTTCTATCTTTCTCAATTCTCCGCAGTTTAGTTAAAAATATAGAATGTCAGCATGCTTAATATTGCCATAATCGCTTGGGGTTTGTAATGGGTGTCTTTGCGTTTGCTAAGTGTATAAGAGCTATCACAGAACCAACCTCAGGGGTCCCGAGGAGGAGGACGCCATGCGTCGGGGGGCTGGAAATGTCTCGGGTTATGTTACGATTGCGTGGGACAGAGGCTTTTTCCCAGAGTCCAAACCAACAATTGGGACAATTGGGTCAACAATGGTCAGACTGGCCGCACCACTGACCATGATCAGAAAGAAATTGGTGAAAAGCATAGAAAGTGGAGACGCAGCGCTCACTAAACGACGGCGGCGACACAACTTTTGATCCGACCCGTTCATTTGACCTCACCTACCAAAGTCCCACTTATATTGATGCCATTGAGTCCCTAGGGGAAATCTGAATGAATACAAGCCGGCTAATCAAATTGCAGCCGGTTTGAAAACAACACGGTTTAGTCTGCACACTTTCTGGTAACGGCCAACAAAAACTGAGGTTGCATTAACTATGTTCATAACAATGTGCTACGACTCTCCGATCTCACCAGCAGCTAGAGTGATCTCTGGAAGAGATCAAAAGGGGGAAATTGTGAGATGTGGGTTTCTGTTTGTGTGTTTTTTTATCATCTTGTGACTTGTAGAAAAGATGGTGTGACCGGATGAGATCATATAAGGCAGACAATGTGAATTGTGGAAGGGAGAGCACAGGAAAAATTAAGATAAAATATTATCTGAGATAGCGCACGTGTGGCCGAAGGGAGAGCCAGTTTGAACCCATTTTCAGGGCAAGGCCGAAGGCTACGTGATGGAGTACCAGGCACTCATTGTTCGGGGAAGGCAGAATGTTACAGAAGGATGAACTGGGTTGAACCAACGTTCAAGGACAAGAGAGGTTATAAAAAAGAGCAGAGTCAGACAGCAGACGGACTCTGAGAGGGACAGCTTGCGAAGTGTGTTTCAGGTCTCCAGGTATACCTGCGGAGGATTGCTTATGTAGCACTTTATCTCTTCTAAATAAAATGTTAACTTTTTTAATTTTAATTGAGTGCCGTATTGGATTCTTCTCATCAACCAACTCGGGGGATAGGAAATCCTAACAGTTGTCGGCTCTTAAAGCCAAGTAGTACACCTAACGTTGTTGCATAGCCTGCTAGCTAACTACAATGCTAGCTAGGCATAAGTGAATACACCCATGCTAACGTTTACTAAAAAGAGGAATACAATTTGGAAATTGATCTTAAAGCCTTAATTAACCGAATTAGGAGAAATCACCATACCAGGCTAGCTGAAATAAAATCATGCCGTGTTTGCGGGCTTGTAGAGGACCAAGTCTTGCACCCAGCCGCAGCAGAACGTCTCATAGCTTTCCAAGGATTTCATGCTTTTGAATTCTTGCATAGTGTAGTAACTGATGCCAAAAACCAAGTAATTAACAATCTCCATGTAGGTACAAGGTGGTAAAGAGTAGGGCTGTGCGGTATGGCCAAAAACCCATATCACGGTATTAAAAATCATTCTGACGGTATGACGGTATATCACGGTATTTTTTTTAAGGAAACACATTCATTAATTTATGCAGAAAAGGGCCGCTGCTCACTGCTCTTTGTTCAACGCTTGCAGCCAACTCGCAGTGTGGTGTGTCTTCCCTCTGTCTCCTGTTTTTCACCTACATTCCCCTGGGTCCCTCCATTTCCAGCTTCTTATCATCCTCTCTATAAGAGGGTACATTTATAACAAATGACACACTGTAATTAGCATTGCATAATGTCTGACCTAAAAGTGACATTTCTTTCTCCATTTTAATGATTTACCTTATTATCTTCTTTTGAGTTTCTAAACTGTTTTTGTTTGCTTGGCTCCACAAAATGTTCCATTATATATATAAAGGAATCAGAATATAAACATCTTTTATTGTGCAAACTGCAACGTATTTAAAACGGAAGAGATCTTACAACTTAAACATGGCTTCCTTTTCAAAACAAAAATATATTATAATAGTTTTATTAACACTAGAAACTGACCTAAAATACTCAAGTATTTAAGCATTCAAAGATATTTAGATACGAGTAAGAAACAAGGCCGGTCGTCAGGGAAACATGACGTTTGCAAACAGTGATTGCGCAACTCCCAGTCAAGTGCACCGTTATGCTGAGGTTTGGTATGGCGTTATATTTGTGCCACAATCCTGAGCGCGTAATTTTAAGTTTTGAGCACAGAGAACTATATGTTAGCAAAGAAAAACATTCCGTGCGCGCAGTTTACTCAGGTGCCCTCTCCACAAACTGGTTTTGTGCGCGCAGGCAGCCGTCGCTGCGTCTCTCCACCTCTTCACTCTGCGCTCGCTCGACTTGCAGCAGCGTTACATTTGTGCCACAAAACCAACCAATCAGAGAATTAAAGAAGGTCAATTGTGATTGGCTGTTGGTCTCCAATGAAATTGCTAGTAGAACTTCTACAGCATCGCGGAAGCTTACAGCGAGTTGTTGAAGTTTGCAGCATTTAGGCTAAAAGAGGCACCTGCATTGGACACTGAGTAATCAGAGTCTGAGGATCAAACTCAGTTGATAAGCGGCATCATGGTACCAATAAAGCCTGATTGCTTCGGTTTGGTTTTGTCGATTCTGAACCAATTCTGGAACCCTGAGTTTGTTCAACCAGCTTCATGGTGCAGGCCCCAGGACACACCCGCATAACTCTGTCAAGTTTTGCTATTGTTATTGATAGTAATAAAGATCTTATTGAGGCAGCAGCTCCTTTTTCATTAAAGCCACAAACTAGAGGAATGAAACACCAAATCTGTCACATTCATGTGTCAGATCCTGCCTCTGCTGTAACAAGGTAAAGATGGAACTTGAACTGACTTTATGAAATCTGTGTCTAAAATACAACGGTAACCTTTCAATGTAGAAGAGGAATTGGCCAAACTGAATGAAAACTAAAGAGTGAAATATATAGACATTAGCTTTACACATTCTCTCCAATGTTGTGTGTTTAATGATGATTTGATTTTACATATTAATTGATTCTCTTTTAGGTTTAGTGGTGTTAAAATAATGAGTGAGATCTCTGGGAGGCATCACACTATGCAGGTGGACATTAATAACAGATAGGTTTCTTTAACCCTGTTTCTTAATCCTATATTGGACCAAGAAAGACTCTTCAAGGAGTTTAAGAGAGGCAAAGAGGTGCGCCCTTTTTCTGTTCATCCTCGGAGGGTGTGGCTGGAACAGCTGACAGCAATCAGCCATCAGAGGTCTGCTCTACATCAACCTGGGTCTTTCTCCCATTCACCGCCAGATCGTTCTGGCGTTAGAGTGGTACCTTGTCCTGTCTTTTTGCCCTAGTGTTCCGGGATCCCTACTTGCCTGCTGGCTGTCTCTCAGAGGCCATTACCCACTCCAGACTCAACACTTCCCTGTGCACCTTTATTGTATGTGAATAAATCCACTATTTTCCAGAAAAACCTCCCCCGTGACTCCTGTGTGCTGCGCTTGGGTCCACGTCCATTTACCTCACCATAACAAACTAAACGATTCCACATCTCCTTAATCCCAAGTGATTTAATATGCTTCCTACCTTCACTTGTGTACATGTGGATGAATTTGAATTTACCCTTTCCTAGCTCTGTATTGTGTGAATGTTGTGTTGATTTTGTCTTTTTGTACAAAATCTTTAACTTAAATCATGGCAATGTGGTGACCCACAGATGACAGACATTCACCAGTTAGGTCAGTTTGGCAGTTTACTCGACGGTTAGTTTAGTTTGGAAGAATGTAATAAAGTGGAGCGTAAGCTGACTTGACGCATCTCCATCTCTTGTCTCCTCGCTTACTACACTCCACAGCAACAAAATAAACTTCTCCCTTTAACCTATGTAGTTCCTAAGGGGAGTTTCTATCTTAACAATAAATAATACATATTTTAACTCCAACACTGATGAAATTAATTGTTGCCAAGTTGGTCAGTTTCATGTATTGTTATTCAGGTTTTATGGATAAAGACTATCCAGCTGATAAGACCAACTAAATCAAACTATCAAGCATACAGTGACAAAACTTGAGTTCTAGATTAGTTATGTGTTGAGGTCCTCTGGACGGCAATCATTCAGAATGATTGTCAATTTGTATAATTTAGATCAGGAGTTCTCAACCTTTTGCAAGCTGGGCCCCCCCAAAGCTGGTTCATGGTAATCGGGGCCCCCTTCCCGCCGCCATCCCCATCCCCACTTCACCGCCTTGCATAGATAGATAGATAGATAGATAGATAGCCCCCAGGGCTATTATTTTTAGGCCCACACATTCATTATTATTATTATTCATTATTATTATTATTTGTATGTTCATCCTCAGTAGCAGTAGGTAAGCCTATTATCATTACGAGGCTATAATAATTGGGAATTGGCACCAGACCTCTGATATGAATGTATTACCTTCATTTTTTACAGAAGCTTGCAGGCAGGCAATGTTAATGTGAGACCTGAACCTGCTTTGCCTTGCAAAGGATGATGTCACAGAGTTGAGGGTATTCGTGCATCATTGCTGCCCAGAATGAGGAAAGAGGGCAGGAGGTAAAGAGTTCCTTCAGCCTGCTGTCACTCTGCAGCTCAATAAGCCTTCAGGGCTCAAGTCTCACGCATTCAACCCGTTCACGCGCTCACACGCCGCACAGTGGATTTCTCCCGCAGAGAAACTGACTTTGGTCCGAGCCGCGTAGGTTCCTCTTCCAACCGGCGGCCGTAGCTTCCGCCCGCAGTCGACCATATCACCCCCCCCCCCCCCCACCCCCGGCGGGCGGATAGTCCTGCGCAGAGACCTCGCTGTAAGCTGGAGGTCTCTCACGCCGCTCTCGTTAATACGAGGCTTTTATGTCGCCGTTGATGGTTCGTTTGTTTATATCGCAACACACGTCCATCATAAGATCAACGGGAACCTGTGGTTCACTTTTCAGAGTTAAACCAAACCTGCCAACACAAAAATACGGGAGATCCCAGTCCATGAATTGTGGACGGGGGGGAGGGGGGCGCATATGCAACCGGGTGTCCGGGTGATAGGATATAAACCGGGAAACTCTGTAGTGTTGGCAGGTAAACCTCGCTGAGTCCCCCCCCCCCACACACACACACACGTCCACAGCGCAGCAGGTAGAGGGGGGAGAGAGCGTTACGGTTTCTCTTCAGGAGACTTGTTTAAATGATGAGAAATATGCTGTATACGTGTCACTAGATTTGTCTCTAGTCGCTTTTGACACAAAAGTCGTCAGGAGGAGGATTTCTTTGTTATAAGAGTCCAACCACAACCGCATTTCAATATTTGGGAATTTCCGTGATTTTTGTTTTCTCCCATCCTGTAGCCAAATCGCGCCCCCCCTGGGAAAGTGTCCGCGCACCACCGGTTGAGAACCACTGATTTAGCTGGATCATTTTTTTTGCTGTCAGTGCACACTTTTTCATGCTGCTCGAGTTTCGAGCTGTGGTGAGAAAGTCCTGTCTAGTTTGCATTAGCTGCTGTGACAAGCCATTCGTGGGATACCTTTGAAAATTGGATTGATATAAATCACAGTGACTGCTGAGCTCTAAAGAATGAATAAAAACACCAAAGGTAAAGGCCAAAGATCCTTTAAATCAGCTGAGATAAACAAGGCAAGTGCTAATTACACCTGATGAAATTTGCTCTGAAGTGTAAATGTAAACTTAAACACACGCAAAAATTGTCATCAACAGTGAATGCTCATTGTGTTCTGCAGGACAGATTGTTGTGTGAGAAATATTATTGCTGATATAGAGAACAAAAATCTATGTTGCTGTGCATTCAAACAGTTACTGGTGAGGACAATGACCAAACAAGTGTCAATTTATTTCTAAATTGGACCTGTAATGGGAAGAAATACTCAAGACTCGATCAAAACGATGTAATTTCCATCTCATATTTCCTATTCACGGGATACCTGTGTGTCCTGGCTCACACTGCAGCAAGCCCCTCACACATTCGGCCGTCCATATGGAAGATGGGACCGCAAGAATCGGCTAATCCCTTGAAACTGCATTACCTTTGCTTTTTTTCTTTGCACTCTTTATGTGGTGGGAGTCACTGTGACCGGGAGTCAAAGTTCGAAGATCAGGTAAGAGGCCGGCAGCAGCCCGCCAAGCAGATTGCCTGCATCTGTGCTGACGGAGGACTGCTGTACACAAAGGATGAAAAGTGTGGATTCCGTGGTTGAAGAGCCTGCGTGGTGGTCTCTGCAGTCCCTGACCGGCCCAGGGAGAAAGGAACAACTCAGTCAGCAGTCCAAGGCCACTGGAGCGATGAAAAGATAATTCTCCCCCCCACCGCTCCTGGACCTCATGCAGCGTCAAACCATTTGTGAGCAGTGACACAGCCAGATTGGGCCGAAAGGATATGAGTGGGAAACTTCAAAACCTGCTCATGTTTCTGCAAACGTGAAAGGACTTGTATAACACATTCAGATTTGATGGACTTTCCCATGTTCATTCTGGACAGCCCTTTTTTGTTGACATGTTCAAATAATGAATCTCTTATGTGTAGATCCCTTATTCCCGCCCTGCTCGCGACTCCTGTTCCTAGTTGTTGGGTAGGGATGCTGTGCAGACCATTCCATCGTCTGTTCCGAGCTTATGGAGAACCGCTGACTTGCTGGCTTTCAGGAACTAGGGTGAGTGAAGCTACTTTTCGAAGAGTAAAAATCTGCCTTTTTACTCCAAGCTGTCTGGAATTTTCCACTTTCTGAGGTGGAGGGGTATCTACAAACTTGGTGCATTACTTCTTTAAATTTCCTGTTTCCTCAGGACTGAAACTGTGGCAACGATAATGTGATAAGAGGTCATCACAAGACAATGAGATGTGCTCACATTGATCAGCTATTATCCTTTGATGAAACAGTGGTTATTATCAGAACATTATTCAGCATCATTCTCATAGTGTTGCCGGCAGATCTACAGATTTTTAAAGATATTCCATGTGACAGTCAGAACTTTTGCAATATAACAGGTTCGGAGGAAAACTTGTCTCTGACATTAGGACTATCTAAAGATTCCTTCAGGATTTTTTTTCTTTCTATTTGACGGTAGACAATATTTCTTACGCTACGTGGATTTTCTTGCCCTTCTTCAGGTGCTGAAATGGAACATATATTTCTGATTCTTTTACTGTTTAGTAAGGCTTCATCAATTGGAGCTCAATTCAATGGATACAACTGTGATGCCAACTTTCACAGCCGTTTCCCCGGTGAGGAACTAAGTAGATGGAATTTACATGTGATTGTCTCTGGCTACCTATATGTGGATATAGCTCTACATATAGAGCGCTCTCTCTCTCTCTCTCTCTCTCTTTCATATATATATATATATATATATATATATATATATATATATATATATATACTGTCATTTTTAGACTGTAAAGCCCTCTGAGGCAAATTTGTGTTTTGCGATTTTGGGCTATACAAAATAAAATGAATGGAATTTAAGTCATTTTAGACACTGTTATTTAATGTTTTTTTAATTTGTAAATTTTTGGTTTTAAACACAAAACAGTACACACATATGATTATATCCAAGGCTTATTTAAAATCTCTCTCCATCTTCAAACATTTTCGGTCTCTCCTAACTCACTGCAGGTATGTGGCGGTTTCAGTTCTGGGGCCAACACACTTGAAGTAAAGGAAGTAGTGTTAACTGCGTTCAAATATTTAATTGCATTAATCTTGGCCATAACAATCTCCTAGATTAATGTGTTAAATTTGACAGCCCTAATATGTATCTATATATAGATTAAAATGAATGAATAAACGTTTCAACTCTTTGAGCTCAATAACCAAAATATATCAGACCTAATATCTTGTGACTCATTTGATTGCCTGTGTGGCCGTGTCCTGTGTGTGTGTTTTTCAGCGGAGAGGGATATCAGTGTCTACTGTGGGGTGCAAACCATCACCCTTAAGATCAACTTCTGCCCTGTCCTCTTTTCTGGCTATACAGACACCGACATGGCCCTCAATGGTCGCCATGGGGACGCCCATTGCCGTGGTTTCATTAACAACAACACTTTTCCCACAGTGGTAATTTTTAGTATCAGCCTGGCAACTCTGGAGTCCTGTGGCAATTCTCTGGTGGTAAGAAAAGCATGAATGGTGTAATTGTTATGTGGAATTTAAAGGCAGTAGAACTGTCACCAAAACTGACACTGTTAAGAATGGAATTGGATTACACAACAAACCTGGTCATACTGTCAGACATGTTACAGTACAAATAGCTTTAAGAAAATGTGGTCAAAGCTATAGTTTACTGTAAAATTTGCTGAAAATTGTCATGAAATGAATCACAGTTTCAGATGGCTTAGTGTTACGTAGTAGCTTTGCAATATCTTGTATGATGAAGTTGACATGATAAACAACAGAGGTATAAAATTCTACAGCAGAAGGCCTCCCAGCCATATGTTTTTTTTTATATGTGCCGGTTCACAGTATCCATGTTTAGATATGGACAAATTGTGTTTATTCTACAAATCGATAAATGGGCTGCTGTTTGTCCTTGAGGCGGTCAGGTTGACAGGTTAAAACAAATCTTTTTAAGATTAAATGTGAATTTGTTTTGAGGGAGCTGTCTCTGCCCCAGCAATGAGCAATGGCTCAGATGAGAAGGGATTGAGTTGGGGATTAGTGAGGTGACTTAACATGCTCTGTGGTATTGATCTTTATCGGCCCTGCTCCGGTCTGGTGTGTGCAAAGGGAGATGATGGAGGTTGTTAAAGGCAAGAGGAGTGTTACTCACATTGGTTTTGTAAACCTCAGGTCTCCACAGCTCAAGGACCCAACGCTTATGGTAACCTTTCACTGGTGCAGATTGGCAACATTTCAGGGTATATCGACACACCAGATCCTCCCACCATCATCAGCTACCTGCCAGGTCTGCTTTACAAGTTCAGCTGCAGTTACCCGCTGGAATACCTAGTGAACAACACACAGCTGGCTTCGTAAGTCTCACTTCCACTTTTACATTGGTTTGAACAGAGGTTGCTACAGAGAGTCATTAAGCTATCCATTGAAATGAGTTAAACTCATTAACAAATAGGATGATAAAAAGTTATAGAGGGAAGTTTAGGCTACTAATATACAGGAGGTGGACAAAATACTACATTTCTTCATAAGAACTTATGTTGTTCAGTTTTTTTAGGCTTCTCGAATGTCAAATTTGTATTATCATTTCTGAGGATGTGCTTTTTAACTTTGGAATCATTAAAAACATGCCACCAAGTGAAAAACATTAAAGAACACCTCCATTAATGCACAAAATGAGTGTCTCTCTATGTTTGTTTTCCACATTAGACAGACTATTTACTGTAATTTAGATCAACTCCAACACAACATGAGTCATAAAATATAACATGGAGCTGCATCGACATCTCAGACAAGTTTGAGCTTCAAAAAAGTTCTGGGGCTGGTCTTTACTATCTCATATCTTTTGTGCTCAAGTTGTTTCCACCCCCTGTATCTAAAATTCCCTGAATAAGGTAATTATTCAATGTTCAGAACTTGACTGAACTCAAATAAGCTTATAACGTTTTTAAGTTAAATGTGTAAATTCAGATCACACTCCTCAACATGTCAACAGCGGAGTAAGTGACTCACAGGTAACGATGCTCACAGCGCAAACAGCGCTAATAAATAGCAACAGTGTTGACCTTAGGGAGAATCAGAGGATAGGTGCTACGCTTCATGATATCACCGTTGGCTGTTATCAGAAACCCAGTGGGGCACTTGCGCTAACTTCATAAGACAAGTTTATTCTTCTTCATTAATATTGTAAATATCAGCACGTAAAGCACCATCTATGCTCACAGAATAATTTTCATGTTTGAAAAAAAAAGTAAACTTCCATTCTGGCAAATGCCAATTAAAATATTAAAAGACCTTCCATTTACATTGTTTTCTTTATCTTTATTGAAGGTCAGCAGCTGCCATCTCAGTAAAGGAAAGCAATGGTACTTTCATCAGCACGCTGAATCTACTGCTTTACAATGTAAGTTCAACAGTCGAGTCAAAATATGTTATGTTATTTTTCTGCACAGCAGGGGAGCTTACAGGCAGCTGTACTGGAGACAGAGGCATATACCAAAGCTGGCATCAAAGAACATGCAACACATAAATCTGAACTTTTTAAATTTGCAATTTCAAACTTCTCAGAGGAGGATGATCAATATATGAGACGCGAAGGTTCAGAAACCCTTTAATGCTGTCTGAGTAACTAGCAAACTACCTTTAATCCTATGATCGGAGAGGATTATACTCAATTCACATCCAAATTCATGACAAGCCATATGCTAGATTTAGTCTATTTAAATCAGACACTAATGAAAGCGGTAGGGCGGTACCAGACAATAAATGTGAAGGGGTTTGTGAATTCCAATGAAGCTGAATAAAAAATCCTTGACGGGATGAAAGGAATGGGTCGGAAAATGACAACTTTGCTGAAATGCTATTGTGATTTTTGTATAGGATTCAACATACATTCAGCAGTTGACCATCCCCATGGCAGGACTGACCTTAAAGACCCGAGTGTTTGCAGCCGTAAAAGCCACTAACCTGGATAGAAGGTATTCAATCAAAATCCATATGCATGAATAAGTCACTTCATATCAGTTGTTCCCAAACAACTGATATGAAGTGTGTGGGGGGAGGGGGGGGAACTACAGGCGGCACTTCATCACCAGGCCACACACACAATTGAATGAATACAATTATAACTAAAGATAAGGCATCATATGGTTGCACCCAAGAAATACAAATGAAAGAAAAAGAAGTCAAGAGGAATAGATGAATCATGTAAAGAGACCGAGAGAGACACAGAAAAAGTCAGTGGGGGACACCGGCTCTGTCCATGAGTCCGACTGCCGACGGGAAGAAACTGTGTGTGTGACAGGAGGTCTTGGTCCTGATGGGCCTCAGCCTCCTGCCAGATGGAAAAGGCACAAAAAGGTTTTGTCCGAGGTGAGAGGCGTCGGCAACAATCTCACTAGCTTGCTTTTCGGTCCTGGAAGCGAACAAGTCCTGGAGAGACGGCAGATTGCAGCCGATCAGCCTCTCTGCAGAGCGGATGACGCGCTGCAGCCTGCCTTTGTCCTTGGCTGTGGCTGCAGCGTACCAGACGCTGATGGAGGAGCAGAGGATGGACTCGATGATGGCACTGTAGAAGTGCACCATCATCGTCTTTGGCAGGTTGAATTTCTTCAGCTGCCTCAGGAAGAACATCCTCTCCTGAGCGTTCTTGGTGATGGAGCTGATGTTCAGCTCCCACTAATCCTGGGTGATGATGGAGCCCAGGAAACGGAAGGAATCCAACGGTGGATAATAAAATAATTTGGTTCTCCTGGCATTCTGATGTTGACAGAGGGACCATCTATCTATCTGTCTTTCCAATACAAAGATCTTCATAAGGAGACCTGAACATTGTGCCATCAATGTGTTAGAGAAGCCCTTTAAATCTTTAAATCTATAGGATCTTAATTGAATTTCCATTCATAAACTCTGCATTTACTAATTTTTAATGTTTAATAGATGGAATGTTTTAATGGACTACTGTTACACCACACCCTCTGGAAACCCCAACGATGACCTCCGCTATGATCTTTTCTTTAGGTAACTTAACAAAAACATAGATCTGTTTTACATTTTAAGTTCTATTTGTATTTCTGTTTCTAACAACATTTTCGGATTTTCCCTCCAGCTGTGAAAAAGATGCACAGACCTCTGTCTTTGAAAATGGAAAGAGCCAAATGGGCCGCTTTGCCTTCGAAGTATTCCGCTTTGTAAAGCACAAGAATCAGAAGATGTCCACAGTCTTCCTACATTGTGTCACCAAACTTTGTCGGGCAGATGACTGTCCAATGCTCATGCCAGTGAGAACTACAAGAGAGACTTTCACACATAGCATGAAATATTATTAGAATAAATATTTTTCAATTATTTAGAATATTTATAATGTATTATGATGTATTATTTTAAGATATAAAATATATATTATATATAAGTCTTAATGTCATGGAGGAAGCATGTACAAATCAGACTTGAAATTTTCTATCAATCATCAATTTTCCACTTACTATTAGCTTCCACGCCATTAGATTTCAGAAGGAAACTTTGTGACAAATAGAAGAACTAATTTTAGTGTAGCTAAAGTTTCGCAAACAAAGGGTTTGGTAAAAAATACACTACCAAACAATAAATTGGTGAACATCAGATCCAGTATTGTACATCAAATATTAAAGAATAATAATATAACACAGAGTGATTCTGAATTACATTTTGCTGTAATACTAATAGTTTGAACACAGTACTTTAGATTGAGTATTTCTATATTATTGTAATGATACTTTTACTTAAGTAAAGGAATTGAGTACATGTACCACTGATAACCAGACAAAATCCATCAGTTAGAATGGCAAGCCATCCTTAAGTTTCTATGAAAGAAAATCTGAATTTCAAGTAATCATTCAACAAATTATTACATGATAATAGTGCCAGGAGCTATATATTATTTAATGGTGGGTAACTTATGCAATATTTATTTCCAGTCAGACATCCTTAACTTAGTGTCAAATTTGATTGGCTTGTATGAAATGGTATTTTCCAATGGCAGATATTATTAAAGAGCAGGCCATTTGTACTCCTCCTGTTTCTATTTTAAAACAATGCTTCATCAAGATCTAATTTCCATTTGTTTATAAAATTACTCAAACTACGTTATAATGCTTGTATCATTTATTGCCTTTTTTATTATAGAACTTGATGAAAAAGAAAATGATTAGTTAGTCCACCACCTCATCTCATCGTATCTCCTTTTGCTTTTTTACAGATCTGTGGCAGCAGGAAAAAGAGAGATGTTGTTGAGGGAAACAAATTAAACACTGCATCTGGAAATGCCGTCCTGACCGCCGGGCCAATCATCACTCGGAGTGGTACAATTTTGGATATTCCTTTCAGTGTATTTTTGCTGCCAACCATCTTAATCTTTAAACATAATCCAAACAGCACTGTCCAAACAGTACTGTGCTGACTTATCCCCAATTTGTCACTCCCAACAAATGGAACCTGCCCGACTATGTGGTAATGTGAGCTTTTTACAAATCCGATTTTAAACCTGGCAGGGTTTTTTGTTAATATCCAACATCAGCTACGGTATTATTATGAATGTCACTGCTTTTTGCTGATAAGACCTGATTTTAATTTTTTTAGTTTTAATAAACTTCTGTAGTTTGAGCCCTGCTTGATCTTTGATCAAGTATTCTTTTTCTGTGATTCGGTTCCATGTGTTTTTTTAACTGAATTGATTTCCAGAATGGCATATTCAAAAGTGTTTGAAACCTCAGGTGGTTGATTGGTGGTGATAGGTTACATGTATCAGGGCTACTTAGAGGGTTAGAGAGTGCAGCAAGTTGTCCGATAGATTAATGTGCTGTACAAGAAATTAGCAACACAAAACTGGACCGTTAATTGTCACTGTTCCACTCAAATGTCCTTTCTTTCACAGATGAAACTCCAACCAACAATTCTCAACTGGGTAAGCGCATAACTGAGTAAGCCATGTGAAATAGTAAGAGCCTCCAAAACAGGAAAAGGTCTCCCAATCTCTTCAGGACTATTATATCATATAATCCTGTCATAATCTCCCCAGCCTTTACGCATTTTTTGCACTTTATATTGCTTCACAGCACCAGAAACGGTTATCAGTTGCAACAGTGTAATACAAGCAGAGAGTGTACATTTATATTGAATAAATTATTGAAATATCTATTGTTGTTGATTGTTAGATTCTGATTTGATCAGTTTTGATTCTAATGTTGTTGATAAAATTTGCTGTTATTATCTATTTTTCTTTCCCTTGCTCGTTCAATGATGATGCCGTTTGACTAGTTTTGGATTTTGCTGAAATATTTTTTACTATCAAACACCACCGTCGTTGAGCTGGAAGTATTTCATCTTGACGTTTATGGTTGTGTTATTCATTTTTAAAAGAAAAACAAACTAATAACAAATAAATGGAACTGTGGGACGCTCTTTGCATCACTAATACTGAGATTATTTTTCTTAAAATTGGGCATTCAAGTTGAAATGTTAAAAAGGTGGAACATATGATATATATTTGATTGCCTCTTTGTGTTTTTGTTGTTCTAGCCCATCTGAAAACTCCAGTGTTTCAGATAAACACAGTGACAAGCGCGCTCATCTCCGGAGTGATCATTCTGGCCGTCATGAGTTTTTGCTTTTTCATCTTCTCCCTCACTCTCCTCAAAGGAAAAAGTGCTCCTGTCAGCACCCTGTCTGGAGTCCGAAACCCAGGCTTCAACTGAATACGTAATGCAACTCACTGCAGACCTCAACAACCGAAAATAATCAGCCAGTGGAAAACTGTAACATCTGATGTAACATCATTTTGGTGTAGTCATCTTGACAAGAGAATGAAAGCTAAATGTGGATGTAGATCTGTGCAATGCATATTAATGTAGAAGTAAAGCCAATTATGGTGTACCGTACTTTGTGTTTCAGCCATGTGGCAGGCTAGTCTTCAACCTACCTGTAATTATTTGTTATGCAGCTTTGACTGACATTAATTAAATACCTCAGCTATACAGATTTCTAATGCAAGGTATAGGATGAATTCAAAAGGTTTACATTTAAGTTGTGTTTGATGATGATGATGATGATGATGATGATTGGTAACACTCCCTGCTTAGAGACTAAATATAAATCTTCAATTAAGCTATTCAGTGAACTAACAGAAATCATCAGGCTTGGAGCTTAGATTTTATGCTGAGAAAACATTACGCTAACTTTTAAAAGTGTATTTATATAATAATTGAAATAAATCTGTAATTTATTAATATTGCTATATATTAGTGAGTCTTGTGATTAACCATTCAAGAAGTCTGTTTTATCTAAATATGTATTTAACTCATTCTTAAAATACTTTCTGAAATGTGGCTAAATAAAAGTTTAATTTGTACCCAAATGTTCCCAATGTACCCATTTAATTCTGTATAACTCTTAAAAACTCTTACGATGCTATTGATGATCTATTCCTGAAATGTACAAATTGTATACAATTGTGCATGTTGCAAATATTACTCTGTGATTTGTGATTAAAACAAGCCCGGTGTCATACTTCTCAACATACCGTATGAATTTCCTCATGAACCTGATTGGAGAATTGTAAGACAATAGGGAGGATGATGAGGTCTGAGATATTTAATTAAAAACTACAAAATGTCATTTCTTCTTGTCAGGTATTTTCTGTTACCATTAGAGAGGCGAGAACAAAACCACAGACAAGTCGTATTACTTTGCAAAGGGGATTCTAGCCACACCGCGTTTGCCGTGCCGAAATCCGCCGAAGCTCGCCGGACCTCCGAGTTTTATTCAAAAACTTTCACAGAAGATAACAGATTTACATACGAGGGCAGGGCTTCACCCCTGCTCCGGCCAGCTGGTAAAGCATACTTCAAAGACAATTGTTACTGTGGGCCATTCCGGAACTCGCCATAGTGACCTTTCTTTGAAACCGGTCACTTGTCCGAGTCCCGGGGGCATCCTGTCTAAACAAAGAAATTTCAGAGATACTTTTATTGACCCGTATCCTGAGTCCCCTCTGTAAGGTTACTGTTTGACCAGGCGGTCACAAGGAAGGGTCACAGGGGTGTCACTTCACCCCCTGTGGTTTCTTCTTTGTTGCTCTTTGTAATGACATTCCTTAAGTCCCGTAACTGCTTAGCAACTCAAACAGGATTGACCAACACCACTTTAATAAATTAAAGCATACTTTCCACCCTGCGGGCCTGTGTAGAGCTGTTAGCGTTGAGCTGCAGCAATACACTTAACTGCCTGAAAACTGGTCATTCTGCGCCCTTTTCAGCCCTTCTTGCGTGCTTGCGGGTGTTCTAAGCTTAAGTAGAAAGCTCCGCAAGCCAACGCAGCCCGCAAGGCTGTGATTGGTCTACTAACTACATCCTTGGCGGATGGCCTCCAATTCATGGAGGGAGATCTATGCAAACGTCGGTTTGCTGGTCAAGGGGTGTACAAAGTGTGAAGAAATATATGGGACAAATATGTCCGCGAAAAGAGTCGATGAAAAGCAGAGGTGGGCAAAAAAGTCGGACAAATAAAAAAACAAACCAACGACTTCCACACACAAAGACATCACTCTCTAGGCCAGGGGTCCCCAACCTTTTTCTTGTGAGGGCCAAATAACTTTTCCCTTCTTTGATAGGTGCCGGGTCAGTTTGTAACAGAACAAGTGTGACGACCGCAGGGGTGCCTTAGCGGAGTCGGGTGCACGAGGCGTGGAGCCGGGACGGGCAGAGACGAGGGCAAGGGTCGTGGGGATGGGACTGGAGGTTGCTGCGGCTCAGCGGGATTAGAAGATTGGTGCGGCCCAGCACGGCAGGAGGTGCGCTGCGGCCCAACGAGATCAGGAGGTTGCTGAAGCCCAGCGCGGGAGTAAGTGCGCAGCCAGTCTCAATACCTGGTATCAGTGCGAATCAACGCCCTGAAGTCGGGAAGCCACACAAAGTGTTGCCCGAAGCGTGACAGTTCCATTTTTGTTTGTTTTGCCACAAATCCCTTTTCACAAAGATGGAGCCAGCAAGAAAGAGGAAGTCCTCACCTGTATGGGAGTATTTTGAGTTGACTGCTCATAATAAGGTTTGTATGTGTAATAATATACATAATATAGTGAATATTATATACTCGCTATACATTGAACTATCAGTCCTAATATGTATGACTTCCTTAAAGGTGAGGCGCTTGCTGTGTGATAAACAGCTAACATACATCTACAACACTTCCTCCATGCTTCGCCATTACAGAGCACTGCATGAGCATGCCCAGTCTGCCAACTGGCCGGATACAAGCCAAAGTGCCATCAGATATTTTTTTGCATGTTGTCAAAATCTCGTGTTCAGCTACAACGCAGCAGCATCACTGTTAATTGATAACTGTTACAGGTTCCAGAAAAGCAATGGTGGATGAGGCTGTGGTCAACATGATCATCAAGGACACCCAGCCGTTCTCCATTGTGGAGGATGTGGGCTTCAGGGAGCTCATGCACCTAATGGATCCACTGCATGAAAATTGGGATTTCCGTACCCGTAAACGCCCGAAAATCTGCCTAATTTCCGACAATTTCCGACAATTCACAGGCCGCGCACGCCGCGTTCGCCTGTCCCGGAAATTGTCGGAAACAGACTCTGACGTAGGTGGCGATCAGCTGGCGGAGGTGCGAATGGCCCTAATTAGCATATGAATGCAGCGAAACCGCGGGTGGCCGAGCGGAGCGGGCTGAATATCCTCACTCCTTATTGGATGAAACCACAACTTTCAAACAAGTAAAATCACTCGTGATTGGCAGCAAAACCACACCTGGAAAAATCACTCGTGATTGGTTGGCAGATCTGTCGCTATTGGCCACCCAGCCTCATAAATAATTTATATATACAATATATATTATTTATTCATTCATATTGTACTGTATATTCATGTCATTGTTATCCTATGTAGGCTACTAAACAATTATTAGACTACCACCAAGGACATTAACGAATTTATAGAGGAAATGAACATTTGCCAGGAACATGTTTATGCAAAAAGAGCTTTATTAAAACAAACAATTATATACAAAGCGACTATCTGCGCACACATGGGTAGATGATGATCCAAAAACTACAACTGTCCGTTTGCCTCCTCGGGGTTGTAGGTAACTGGCGGCGTTCTTTCCGAGGCAGGTCCGTTGTGCAGACGCACATTGTGCGTGGCTCTGTACTTTGGAGTCGCCTCTCACCGGGACTGCAGCTTCGCACAGAGTTCAGAGAGCTCCGTCCTACGAAATGACGGCGACCGTACAATCCACCCAGAGACCCCGCCAACATGCCCTCTTCTTCGGCAGACATGAGGTCTCCGCTGGCGGACTTCCAGAGTTCCACCGCGTCATCTGCGAGCACACGCTGTCTCCATTCCAGCAGCTGTAGAAAAACACAACAATGAATCAATACTGTGCGATGCGTGTGGAGAGACGACGGGATGATCGCGGATTTTGGCAGCGGTAACGGAGGAAGAGCTAGAACGTTTGTACTCAATATCGATTGAGGTTGGTGGCACCAAGCGATTGCTGGTTTTTGCCCCTGAAGTGTGGATTCGGAAAAGGGACGTCGGCGTGGCGGATTGTACGGTCCGAGAGACGCGACGGAAGCACGAGAGAGAGGTTCGCTGTCCGTTCCGCCATCGCCCCGCGGGAATTCGGAGTGCCCGGTCAACCAAGCTACCGGTACCGAGTGGACGTTGCAGGAAAACAACGAGGTGAACTAATCTCACGCTGCGTCGTCAAGCGACGAGCTGCGGAGCCGGATCACTTCGCTCGGACTGAACCTGAACTTTTTTTATTTTACTTTAAAAACACCTACAGAGCGTGGGGACCCGGGCCCGCGACGTGAGCTGTGTTCTGCTTTGGTCACCGCTATTCATTTTCTGTAACGTTGCTCTGTGAGTTATTCCGGGTATGACTTTTCTGTTTATTTAACCTGTGGATAATACGTTTAATTTCAGTTATTTCAATTAGTAGGGTATTCTGTTCAACACTCATTATCACAGGTTTGAGTAGTACTTGTGAAGGGTTATTCAGAAGTAATTAGCACCTGTCTATATACGTTGTGTGTCCTTAGTGTAGTTTAAATAATAAATCCCCAAGTTTCACCTTCAAAGTGATGTGCATGTGGTAACGTTTTGTGCTTCCCTGAAGTAGGGGCGTCTCCTCCCCTGCCTGGATATAGTAGTTGTAGGGGAAATACTGAGCAGGTCACCCCTATGGACATTCATTAGTATTTTATTCCTTAGGTCACCACCGTGAACAGCATAAATCCTAAGGCTTACATTACTGTATCGGTCATCATTAGGCAGCTTAGGGACGAGACGAGTAGATCTGGGGTTTAGGGACTTGGATCCTGTTATTCTCCAGTCTTTCAGGGAAGGGCCACTCACCCCTACTAAGCATACGGAGGTCCCGTTCGCTACATTTACATGTCAAAGCCTCCCCTAGAATTAGGAGGAGGGGAGTCATGGGGGGCCAACTGCCAAGGGAGGCCCACGTCAATTTCCGACAATTTCCGGCAGTTTTCGGCTTTGCCCACAAATTGCCGAAAATTGCCGTAAACCTGAAATTCCACGACAATTTACGGTGCCGGAAATTGTCGGAAATCCCACTTTTCATGCAGTGATCCCAACTATATTCTCCCCAGTAGAAAGGTGTGTGAACAGAGCCTATATGGTCATTTTTATGTTGGTCATCATAACAGCCCTCAGGCTCTGAAAGCAATGGTGGATATGAAATATCAGAAGGCCAAGGAGAAGGCCGGAGAGCAAGTCCAGAAAGCTGTGGCTCTCAGTCTCACGTCTGACATGTGGACGTCCATCAATATGGACGCCTACCTGGCAGTGATGTGCCATTTCATTGACGATGAAGAGCAGCTCTGCACTACTCTGCTTGGGGTGCAACATTTTCCAAAGGCCCATACAGCAGAAAACCTTGCACGCTTGTGTGAGACAGCTAAATGTGAGGCATGCAGTATGTATCGATCACACAATAAACCTTATTGTTCAAGTCCTTCGATGATGTGGAAGGACTAAATGAATTAAGGCAGAAATGTAGGAGGTTAGTGACCCTCTTCCGCACAAGCACTACTGCGAAAGAGCAGGAGCAGATGGGAAGGCAGGCCTACAAAATGATAATAGAGGTGGACACGAGTTGGAACAGCACATTCCTGATGTTGCAGCGGCTGTATGAGCTAAGAGAGCCAGTGGGGGCAGCCCTGGCCTCACTGAAAACAGACATTACCCCCCTTACAGCAGCTGAATATGACTCTGTGAACAACACTGAGTGTACTTGCCCCATTCCACCAAGCAACAGTTGAGGTTTCTGCTGAGAAGAGGGTATCCTCCTCAAAAGTGATGCCTCTCATGAAGATGCATCATGCATCCACCATTGCGAGGGAGCACGGAGACAACCTTGTTCGACGTCTGAGGGAGCGCATGAGTTCTTTGGAGTCAGCAAGTGGCCTGACAATGCCTATTTTATTGGATCCAAGATTTGAAAAATTAGGATTCGAAAATGCAACCAGGAGTCATAAAGCAGAGAACCGGCTGAAAAATGAGTGTGCAAATTGAATAAGGAACGAAGCCCCATCTGCCCTCCCCCCCCTAGACCAACTGCAAACCACCCACGTGGCTCAATCTGGTGGCAATAGTAAGTAACCCCATCTGTATCCTTGATTATGAGTGGTATTGTGCATGATACCCCACCCCCCTTTTTTGTCCTAAGGTGAACTTTGGTGGCTGCTGGATGACGCCATAAACAGCAGCTGGAGTAGCTCAAGTGTGGTGGCAGATGCCGTTATTGAAGTGGATCATTACTTGGCATAGATGAATATTTCAATGGATGAGGATCCACTCGTATATTGGCATGGACATAAAGCCATGTATCCTCACCTTTACAAACTGGCAGTAACCTGGTTATGTTCAGTGCTATGTGAGAGGGTTTTTTCGAAGGCAGGAGAAGTGTTGTCAAAAAGAAGGAACCGCCTGAAGCCAAAATCATTGGAAAAACTAGTGATTTTGAATAAAAATACAAACTCTTGAAATGTTGTCATGTTGTATTTTATTAAGAACAGAGCTCCATGTCTGTGTTGTTGTCCACATACTTACACATGATCATACTATAGAAATAGCCATTGTTTATTGTTTCTGCACACATAAGTAAATCATACATTTCAGCTCAAGTCGTGGTACAATGGCATTGACTGTAGTTTAATTTGTCCAGCAGATGGCAGTATTCACTGTTTCATTGAGGCCTCGGTGAGTGAACCTTTTGGTGAAGCAATCGGCTGAAAAGCCTCAGTGATTCACGGGGCTTCATTTGCCCATCACTAGTGACAGGCAGGCGTGGTCAGGCAGGAGACGGACGTGGTCAGGCAGGAGACGGACGTGTCAGACAGGCAGGGGTCAGGCAGGAGACGGACGTGGTCAGGCAGGAGACGGACGTGTCAGACAGGCAGGGGTCAGGCAGGAGACGGACGTGGTCAGGCAGGAGACGGACGTGTCAGACAGGCAGGGGTCAGGCAGGAGACGGACGTGTCAGACAGGCAGGGGTCAGGCAGGAGACGGACGTGGTCAGGCAGGAGACGGACGTGTCAGACAGGCAGGGGTCAGGCAGGAGACGGACGTGGTCAGGCAGGAGACGGACGTGTCAGACAGGCAGGGGTCAGGCAGGAGACGGACGTGTCAGACAGGAGACGGACGTGTCAGACAGGCAGGGGTCAGACAGGAGACGGACGTGTCAGACAGGCAGGGGTCATACACTGGGAGACAGGACTGAGGCGACAGGAAAAACGCTGGAAGGCTTGGCATACTACACAAGACGATCTGGCAGGGAGCCGACAAACGAACAGAGGTTAAATACACAGGGAAGGTAATCAGGGAACGAGAAACACCTGGGAAAGGCGGAGACAAACACTTAACGAGACATCAGGCTGTGACAGTAACGTTACGGCTCGAGAAAATCTTCTTGTAAATAAATGATTCCAGTCTTCAGCAACCGAAAAGGTTGGTTTACATCGTCTCATCCTGCCGGCTAACTCAGATAGCCACCTACGAGGAACAGGGCCCTGCTTCGGAGAACTGAAAAGCCTGGTCTACATCATCTCATCCTGAAAATGATCCGGCTAACTCCGTTAGCCACCTACGAGGAACAGGGTCCTGTCTGCTAGAATGAAGTGACTCTGAACTCACTCAACATGATACTGACTAGAATTCTTTAATTAAAAAAGCTGGGTGAAGAGTGTGGAAATATGGATGGCTGAATAGAACAATAACAAAGAAGACTTGTAAGATATAGTGATATAGTTTGACGCTGGACATTGTACTGTACTTGACTAAGGCCGCTGGAAAGGAGCATTGGAGGACTTTGTCTCGGTTGATTTATTACTTCTTCATCAGGCCTCGCCACAGCACAACTCAAGTGCAGTAATCAAACCGTAATTCATTTAATTGCAGTAGAGTCGTATTATTTTAGATATCTTTACTTTTTTTAATATCTGCATTTAACGAAAATATTTCAGAGTTTTTTCCCAACTAGTTTGTTCCGACTAATTGTGTCTGCAAAAAGTTAAGGTATTATTGTTTACATAATAACAATAGAATTACTGATTAAATCCTAGCTATCAAAGCCTCTTGGTACCTGAGCCGAGACCCCAAAAGAGGAAAGCTGCCATTATCTGATGCAACTGATATGTACAAAGTAGTTCCAGAGTAATTGCACGTTTCATCATGGATATGCTATTTTCAGAGCAAAGGCCCAAAACAGCCCATAGTGCAACAGGTTTTAATGGGGAGCTGAGTATTTTAACTCGCCTCGGACTTGGCCGCGGAAACTCCCAGAGGTGACTACGTAATACTAGTTAACTAATAACTAGATAAATAGTTAACTGATGCTTTATTAAGGGAGGTGGTAGCCCATCAGAAACCTTTTAGAGTTGTTAACAAGCACAAACTGGCTCAAATTTCTTAGAGAATCTGGTTGTTTGCAATAAAGTTATTTATTAAGTACTTTAATATACGCCAAGTCTCGCACATGAGAATGAGAATGCAATGGGACTGTTTATTTATTGACTAAAAGGTTTCGTTCTGGAGATGTGAAACCATAATGCCACGGCTTGTTCATGTGGATAACAGCAACACACTGTTTAATCTCAAACTGTTCCTCACAAGGCAGACTTTCTCATGTGAAAATGTTCCACGTTGGTCTTGGTTGATCAACTTCTACTGACTACGAGGATCATGTGTGCCATCGACTTTCATCGCTCAAAGCTTTGGGTGAGTGTGGTGGAGCTTTTAGGCAAAGCACAAATAATCTTTCATTTCATTTCATTGAATGTAAAATGATAAATACCACTGTGTAGTCTACCGTAGCCTGGTACTTTTTAGTCATTGATCAGATAGCTCCCACTGTGTTTCCATGTGGACATTCTGGATACACTTATGTGATATGTGGTTATGCTGGTTATGCTGTCCTGGTGCCTCCTCCCCCACCCATCTCTGCTCCTCCCCCACCCATCTCTGCTCCTCCCCCGCCCATCTCTGCTCCTCCCCCACCCATCTCTGCTCCTCCCCCACCCATCTCTGCTCCCCCCCCACCCATCTCTGCTCCTCCCCCGCCCCCTCCTGTCCTATCGTATTTCACCTGCGCTCTGTTCTGACACTTCGGTGAGTCCGGATTTTCCCCGCCTCTTCCGTAGCACGGGAGCGTATCTGCGGTGCACACCGCCTTTTGCTCGTCATTTCTAGCAGATCCGCAGAGGTCTCCACAGACACGTTCTCTAAGAGGATGGATCCCTCCGCGCTCCTCTTGCTGGGTGTCGTGTGCACTACGCTTCTCCATGGTAAGCCTCGCTCATGTCCGGAGTAGTTCCTTCCACATGCCCCTCCCGGAGGGGCGTTCAGGGTGCTTAGTGTACTTGGAACTTCCTTGAAACTAAGTTAGGACGATCTCCTTATTACGTGTGGTAATATTCACGTTATTTCATTTTAAACACCCTTTCAGGCTATTTCAGAAAATCCAACATTGGTTTCAAGCCTTAAATGGAATGGTTATGGATTCATAATGAACTTGCTTGTGTAAATACGCAGGTGTGTGTGGCTTCAGCTGGATACTTCCGTCTGCGACGGTGTGTGTGTGTGTGTGTGTGTGTGTGTGTGTGTGTGTGTGTGTGTGTGTGTGTGTTTTTGAGTCTTTGAATGGGCAAATGAGAGGCCAAAGAAAACACACTTTACTTTACTCAAGGGATCTTCCGTGTTTTCCTTCAGTATTGATAAGTAGTCCTTTTGTGCGAGTCTGAGCATCTAATGAGAGTCCCTAGTCAATCGAATATTATTCCCAAAGCCCTGATTTGGTAATCAATGGTTCAGACATGTAGCCTCTGGTCTCTGATTCTGATAGTGAGTTGCTTTTCTTGGTGCTGAAAGAGTTCAAACACTATCAGCAGCGCCTCGCACCACCGACCTAGTCTCGTGTTTCCAAATAAATGTCCCCCCCCCCCCCCCCTCTTATCTCTTGAGTTGCGTTTGTGTCACTGGCCATCTCTTTGCCGTCACAGAGCTCCTCTTTGTCAGAGTGGCTGGCGGGCGGCCTGCCTGGCTGAGTGGGTGGGGGTTGATTGGTTCTCCAACACTCGACACAGCAAGGGTCCACTGTCTGTATCTCTTGGTGCCTTCTGGCATGTTTCCAGATCGGCGACTTCACAGAAGAGGACGCATCATGTAGTGTGTTTGTGAGCATTACAATTACACAATTCAAGTACAATACAATCATGATCAAATCCATATTTATCCTCCACAAAGTGATATAGTGTCTGTAGTCAGTTTCCAGCTTCATCTGAAGCATTCCTCACATCAAAGAAGGAAGGCTTTCAAAGGGACTGAGTTAGAAGTTTGGCTCCATGGGAGGCTTCTTTAGAGGACTCCGCAGTCAGAACAGATCGGAGTGGTTACAAAGTGTGAGGGGAGGGGGTGGGGGGGTTGAGGTCAATGATGGTAAACACTGTTCGGAAAAGTTCTCATCGTTGACAGATAATGCCACATTTTAGGGTCAAGGGCACGTAGGTACCTGGGAGCCCTTTCATAGCATTGTTTGCTCACAAATAGCTTAAAAACGTTAGAGAACATCGGCAACAATGTCCCCAATAAGAGATAATAAGAAGCTGTACTGCCAAGTTATGAATAGTTATAACTATTTTTAGGGCTATTGCGACATCAATTTTTAGTTGTGTGATTATTACACCAACATTTTCAGACCATTTTATGCCACTGATAATAGAATGACAATATAATAGCATAGTAATACAAGTATGATATTTCAAAGAGCAAAGGACGTTTTATTTGACTGGTTAGAATTGGAATGAAAAATATATCCTAAATAAATAATAATAATATTATTAAGGAGCGGGCGAAGCATCAAGCTTGAAGCGATGCGTTTGGGCTCAGCGAACTGCGGCTTAAAGGGCCCATATTATGGAAAAATCCCTTTTTCTGGGATTTTGGGTGTTATTGTGTCTCTGGTGCTTCCACACGCATACAAATTTGGAAGAAAAACCATCCACGCTGTTTTGAGTGAGATACGGGTTTCGGAATTGATCTCCCCTTCAGCCTCTGGGTGAGCTGTTTAAAATCGCCACGGCTTTCTACATCACAAACCTAGATATTTGAATATTCCCGCCTCCTCCAGTCCCATTTTCCAATCACAGCCCGCCGGCGCAGTTCGTGAGGCCCGCAGACTTTATGCGCGACCATATGGACACGTGCGAGTCCGCCGACCGCTACGGCCGATTTTACAGGCTGTGGGCGTGGCCAAATTAGCTGCAGATCATGAATATGTAATGAGCAGCTCTGAAAGGGGCTGAAACAGAGGGGAGTAGAGGGAGGTAACAATCGTTTCCTACAAGCTATTTCCAGCAAACAACTTCAGAAACATGTTTTCTGGAACTCAAAGACCTATTTTAACTTGTTGAAAAATAATTCGTAATCAAGACCATTGACCACCTTGTTCATCTTACCGGATTCGGCTGTAGATGTTATGAAAAAGAACACTTTATAACCTGGTGGGTTCACTGCTTCTCTTCACCGGTCCGTGTCCGCTCTGTATCTGTGTGCATGCTCTGCTTAAGCCCCGCCTCTGCTTTCCACAAGGAAAAGGCACAGAGGCATGCCTCATTTGGCAAGATATACATACAAGCTCACATTCCTAGTTAGATGAATATCAAAAGTCCACCGGTGCGTATTATAAGCCTGCAATATTTCATTTTCCAAAATGATTTTAGGTAGGTGTTTGCTGACCATTACATGGATTTAGGAGTAATCATATTTCCGACGGCACCATATGGTAACCTCAATATCCCATTATAGCACCTGCAGACCTGTCCCCTTCATAAAATGGTCTTTGTTTCACAAACCAAATAGTGTAGGTCTGCTGTGTTGGAAGTACTGTTTGACCAACATTTGGGCCTGTTTCTCCCTCCAAGATCAATGACAGAAACCTTCATTAGCACACAGGGGAGTAGAAGCTAGTGAGGTGAGGCAGAACTTTCGCTCCCTGTTGCACCTCTTTCCTTTGTAGCCTCTATCATTGACAAAACCTTTTTCAACAAAGGGAAAATCCTGAAGTTAAGCTTGAATAATTCTTAATATTTTTGTATTAATTAATTTAACTAGATGGTAACTTCTGAGCTCCTGTTGGCCTGCTGCAAGATAATCTAAATCAGGGGTGTCAAACTCATCCTGGTCTGGGGGCCGCCTACAACTTAATCGGCTCTCAAGGGGGCCAGATCAGTAAACTCATTCCAAAATTACATAGAACTAATAGTCCACTTTTTTCTTTGTATTAGTGCAAAGAAGGAAATCATAAAAATCTTTATGTGCAATGAATTGTCCTTTTACTAAATATATTATGAACAATTAACATTATAACATTAACATTATTATCATTGTAACATTAACATTTATTTAAGTGCATTATGCATAAAAACTGATCACAGTGATCACAAGGCTTCTGCTTGTTGGGGCAGCATGACAAGATGCTGACGCAAGAAATACCAAGGGCATGGTATTTAGCGGCATTTCTAGTTGCTTAAGCCTGGGGCACAAAACAAGTTGGAGGGAAAATACCTTTTGTGGGAGTCGGTGGTGAGGAAAGATAGAGGTGGATATGTGAGGAGAGAACCACCGTATCCAACAATTCCAGTAGTTGAGTTGCGAAAGGTCACAATATGTGTAAAGCCTCACATAACTCTTTCCCTGACATGGCTTTACTTTGATCTGTATGCAGAAACCCATGTTCAGACACCTTGAAATAACACCCCATAACTTACTGTCATGTGAAAGGGCTTGAGAGAATCTCACCTCCCATGTGCTGCCGGTGAAATGGATTTAAATCTGTGAATGACATTCAGTGGTGTAAACGTAATAAAGGCTCATTGAAAGGAACCAAGGTGTTCACCTCCAGCAGCGGTGATGTTCAATAAAGATGGAAGGTTGATGATATCACCAATCCGTAGAAAGGAAGTAGTCTTGGTATTAAGCAGGGTTGCCCAATAGGTTGATCGCAATCGACCAGTCGATCACCAAGGCAATGTCGGTAGATCGCCTGACATTGATGCATAAAAATCACGTCGGTGCACGGCCGCGGTAGTTAACGGAAGACTTTGTAGTGCTTATTAGCGACCCTTGCTTACTAACGAAACTGAAAATTAAAGCAGAACTGCGTCAAAATGAGAAGTGAAACATTTACGTGTGAGATGCAACTTTTTTGAATGTGCAGGGAAATTCGAATTCAATGAAGTTCTTTAGAATACACTCTGGCGAAACGCTCTCAAAATGAGGCAGGACATGGTGAAAGCAGTTCAGTTACCAGTGTTTCTGACTTAGTGACTACTGACAGGCTACTGACAGGCACAATAGTCGAGCTGTTTTGTGTGCATGTGCGGTATAGATCCAGTACCACATAGGGTTATGAGATTGAAGCACAGGTTGTTGCTAGATGAACTCTCCCTGGGGTCTTGCACCAAGACCTGTAAACAATGTCCTTGTTTACTGAAGAATAATTTGATTATATATTAAGTAGGGCTGTCAAATGATTAACATTTTTAATCATTAATCAGAATTTTCAGTGGATTAATCACTATTTGCAATTACACCTGAATCCTAACCATTTTTTCCTTCTGAAATGCATGTATATAAATAACAGGACACAGATACATAATTTCATATTATGTTCTGTTTATTAATTAACACAGCCAAATAATGGTGGTTTAAATCAAGCTGAAATATACTACACACCATAATATTTGTCTTCCTCTTTGGCATTCCTCTTAATCAGGATGTACATTTTTTACAGTATTCAATTGAACAGAAAGCAATAAATTTCTCTCTGTAAATGACATAAAATGTTCATCTTGGGATAAAATGCATTTAAAGCACTTATGTCAACAACAGTCTTGCCTTTGCTTTGCAGCTCGCGGTTTAATTGGTTTAGTTTCCCAGTGATATCAGTTAGAAATGTGAGGTCAAGTGTCCACTATGTGTCCTCTGGCAGCGATGCGTCTTCCGCTTTGGACTGCATGAAGTCCTGGATTTCACCCAAAAGTGACCGAAAACTAAGCAAAACTCGTGCTCAGCTTTCAGATTTTCATCCATTTTTTTATTTTTAATAAATTGTCTTATTTTTCAATGTTCAAGACAACAACTTTCAGGTTCACATTTGCTTTTCAAATGATCAAATCAACTAAGAAGTTGATCTGGATTTGGCTCCATATCGTTTGTTGCAGAAAGGACCACTCAGAGACTTTAAATAAAATAAAGAATACAGTGAACCCTCGCTGTATCATGGTTCACCTGTTCGCGGTCTCGCTGCTTCGCGGATGTGCATCGTGCATTGTGTTCTGCATTCTGATTGGCTAAACAGTCTCTCCGCTTCTTCTCTACGTGTGTGTCAATAACGTTGCGGTTTAATATGTACACGCAGGGTGCCAAAAAATATTGTGCCCCCCACAATATTTTTATCTCAGGGGGGGGGACAAGGATTTCCCCCCTTGATAGCGATGAATGCAACTTAACTGCTAGCCTACTTAAACTCTTGAAATCTAACAATCTTCAGTGTCACTACATCAGAGCAGCTGTTGAGCAGCCTTCTGGCAGACGGCGCATATTTCTGAACGTCATCCAACACAAACACATTGTAACATTTTAGTTACTAAGCGGGAACTTCGCAAGGGTGCGCGTGTGCTCCTGACGCGGATCGGTTTCCCCTCTTTGTGCTTCTGCTTTCTCCTCGTAGCCAAACCGTCCGTGCACGTGAAAGTGAGCATCAAGCCAGTTGGACTTTAGATCCCATCGGGGGAATTGCCCTGAGGGGCGATGAAGGGGGGGTTCTGTAGCAGAGAATAGGAACCAGCTCTTTAATAATAAGAGCAGTGCGGAGCTGCATTACTGTGAGTGATGGCCTATTACTTTTGTATTGGTTTTGCATATTAACAGGCTTTAGACATATTTAATTTGTTATTTATACTAGTAGCCTACTGAGATGATCTTCCACGTCACAGATTTTTTGATGCGTTCTTCTCCCTAGTTATGCAAACTAAAAGTCACACGTCCAAAAAAAAAAATGTTCTTTTGAAAAACCCACCTGCACCGCGGCTTTAGAAGAAAGAAACGCTGCAGAGCGGAGTCAGGATGCAGCGGCTCATCAGAAGAGCAGTGAAACACGCGAGTCACTATTTGACTGTACAGTACTTTTTTTCAGTGTACAGTACAGTTTTTTTCATAATCATTTTTCATTTTCTCCCGTTCTAATCAGATGACTCGGGTCGCGGTGGGGTGGTGCTGATCTCCGTAATTTGAAGCCTTCCGTTCGTGTTGATGATTAAAATGATTATTTTACTAGTTATTTGTAAAAAAAAAACATTTATACAGTATATTATAGAAGAATATATAAAAGTACTATATAAAAAATATATATATATAATATTCTATATAGTACTTTTATTTGTTCTTGTTTTGTTCTTTGGTTTCAATGTATTTCATTATATAATAATTGTAAAAAAAATAAAGGTTTCTACTTGGTGGATTTTGCCTATCGCGGGTCCATTTTGGAACGTAACCCCCACAAAAAACCAGGGATCACTACATTTATTTGCTATGGGCAGCTCCCTATGTAGTTACTGACTGAATTAGCCAACTAGTAGATCGAAAAGGTTGATGGAATGTGAAGACTGATCTGTTTGGCACAACATTTAAAGAATTTACTCGGGATCAGACTAGGTTGGGTCAGCAAAATAAAATGAAGCTGTGCAAGCCTCATGGCATACTTCTACAATTCAGTAATAACCTCAGTCATTAGCTGCTTAATTGTTCAAGCCATTGTTTTATACCTGTTTGTATACAGTGACGAGTTTATCAAGGCTGACCGGTTCAAACACTTGGACTCTTAACAGATGTCACCTGTGGATTCACGAATTCCCGAATCCTCCAGAATCCTCTTAAGGACGGCGAAATTTGACAGAAGCATTTCAATGCTTGAATAAAGATTGTATTACACATGGTAAATGCGCAGAGGGCACAGTGCGGTTTGGCCCAATAAGTAGGCCTGTCGCGATAATCGAAATATTGACTTATCCCACAATATATGAAAATGAGCCCAATAATTTTTGGTGCTGCGATATATTCATTTAACATATAAATGAAATGTCACCAACATTGTGGTCGATTGCGCGGCCTCTTTGATGAAAGCGGGGGTGGGGCTTACGCAGCGTCTCCACACACATACAGAGCAACAACAAAAAGTAGTTATCGTGATACCCTAACTGTAGCGTACGCCGCAGGAGATGTGCAGCCTGTGTGGCAACCTCCGATTGCTGACAGGAGGTGGCTGAAGACTCGGGCAGCTGGGGGGGACGGGGAAGTGGGTCATGTTGACATTGTTTGCAGCTTTTAATTGGCGCTTCACAAAGCACGCAGTCACCTGATGTTTTTCCCTGAAGGATCTCAATGCCGTATGAAATCACTCCAGTTGGTTGGAAATTCTATTCAAGTCGTTTTGGATAAAAGCGTCAGGTAAATGACATGTGTTAGTAATAATTATAGTTGTACATCATCATATTCATGATAAACCACTTTCATCTACTAAGTGCCCTGCCTCTCAGGTGGCCTAATTCTTTATAAGCATACAAATAAAGGTTTGACAAATGTTTAATTAACAGCCAGTATGCTTTGGTTTTAACAAACTAACTTAAATGAGCCTGCAAGGATTCAAACCCAGACTTCCAATGCAAACTCATGTCCTCCTAACTAGGATATCCCACTGAGAACAACTGAAAGTTATTTTTCACTCCTTATACTGTGAAATATTTGTCTTTGGGGTTTTATAGAAATAAAGTAGCCGGTGTGAAACTATACACTTACTCAAGTGACAACTGCTCCTGCACATGAGGGCATGTCTCCCCTGAGGTAACTTGCTGTGAGCGAGGGCTGCTTGTTGCATGTGTGAGAGCTGGGCAGCCAAGCTTATGCAGGCAGGCTGACAGGGAGCTGAACAGTGAGTGCGCTGTGTTTTCAACGTAAGACTACCGCGGCACCTTTTCTAATACCGGCACACCGTGCAGCATTTCCATCGTGCTCTGTCTGTTGGGAATCCAAGACCTTGTCTGCCTACAAGCTGCAGGCATGTGGTCCTAAAAGTGACAGCCACCTTTGAGCCTCTGAAGGTGCTGGTGCTAAAACACAATGCTTCAATGAGACTTTAGCTGTTTATGTTCTCAGGTTTCAGTCCTAGGAAAGAGAAATGCTGCCCACCATCTTCATGTTCCCACAATCTGCTGGACTTTCACATGAATACATCCTAAGGGGATTACCTCTGAATGTCTGCCTTTACTACTGGTAGAACCGTTGCATCTGTGTTTATTAGTATTATAATAGCTCCATAGTGAACAAGGCAGAAACATCACAACTGCTGATAGCTACATGTTTTAGCAAGGGAGACCCAATTGTAATAATTAAGGTATGCATGTATGTCAGTATTCTGTTGTTCCAATTGTAGTCAATCATCTGGATCTCAAAAATGGCCCGCCTTTTTGAGACAGTCTACATAGGATTTCATTCGACAAATGATATTCTTTCCTCATTACTATTGTTGTGTGTTTATGAGCCAGTGTAATGCTGCTGGAGGCTGCATATTGCAATGTCTGCAGTTTTTGCTTTCATGTTTTAAGCTCCGGCTGAGTGTCTTTAATATTATACGTCTTAACTTTCATGCATCATAGTGAAGTACTGAATCTGAAAGTGAGTGCTATTTTTTTATGGAAATACTCAAACTCTTGATTTCTTGAAACTTTCTCTTTTAGTTAAGCACTTCGTGCCAATTTTCTGCTGGACCTTGCGAAAAAAATGAAGTTTAGAGAATTGGGAATCAGAACGTCGATCAATTGAAGCAGTGAAACATGGAACACCCATAACTTTCTTTTATAAACATTGGTTCAGCACAAGCTGTTCATAATTAGGTAAAAGTCTGGCTCATTTACGCATTGTAATGGTCCTGAAGCCAGATAGAAGAGCAGATATCTGAAAATATACAAGGCTTAACATCCTTTCAAGTTCCCTTCCTCATCAAACCTGAATACCCGCCCACACTTTACTGTAGGTGTGATAATTATTCTATGAGCTTATCCAATGCCCACTGTAGACGGCACATGGTAATCCAATAGTTTAGGGGCAGAGCCACTGATACCGCTGTGATGACTCTGACAAGATGTTGCAATATGCAAGATTAAAGCCTCCAGCTGCTAGACTGCTGATCCAACCAACATGAAACCTCTGTCTCGATCGTATCAAGCAACCTGGACTCCTTTTTGAACGTTAAATTCCCTAGTCCCTTCAACAGGCTTTGAATCATGAAGTGAGGCCAAACAGGTGATCCAATATAGGCCTAAACCAGCTGCCGTTGGGGTCCGACCTCCGGCTAGGTTCCACACCGACCGCATCTCTGAAGCCCCATTGAAAATAAACTTGTTGGACCTCACCGCAGGATCACAGTCACCTAAGTAGAGAATAGGGAACTCTACAATAGAATTCCTTTAGGACAAAATACTGAACAAACCACTTCACTTTCCCACCCAGTTCAGCTGTGTAGCCTCCTAAAATGAAGCCTCTTCTGAGCATTTATTTAGCTTAACAGTGGAACAAACTAAAGACAAAGAACCAATGAATGAATTTATGAAGACACAACTGAAATGACATGCAGAGACTGGGAAGAAGAACAACAATGAGCAAACAAGGCCCATCTTAGTGAAACCTCAGCTCTACAAACAAAAAGAACAAGTTCAATTAGAACAATCAGCAAAGTCAATCAGATTAAATTAAGTAGCTCATCAAAGTGTAAAACTTTTAATTTCCCTTCGCCAATAAGTGGCGCTATACATTTTTGAAAAGCACAACATGGGAATACTTAAGACCTACACTAGCATCATGAACAACCCATAACTTTTAAACAAAATTACATATCAAAAATCATTACTTTAAAAAGCGTTTAAAGGCCTTGACCCAATAACATTCCCTGAAAATTTTGTGAATTCGCAAAAATGTGTTTTTCATAAAATTCTAAATCTTCTACACTTAACACTGTACAGATAAGCATGCCAAAATTCACGAGTTTTTGAATATAAGGGCCTCAAAAGTGCGATTGAAAGAGTAAAATAATAATAACTAGGGCTGCGAGCAGCACTGAACGGGCCTGAGCCTGCATGTCGGGGGGGCCAGCGGTCAGCTGGACATGCGGTCAAAAGGTAAAAAAAGGAAAATGAGGAAAAAAAAGGCAGTGCCAGCCAGGAATCAAACCTGGGCCTCTGGTTTCCTAGCCGGAGTCCTTATCTGTGAGCTTCTGTCTGTGCTGAGAATTAAAGGAAAAAATGTAAGTTTACCTCCGTTTAGTCACTGCAGAGACGAGAAGTTAATCACGCCACTTCTGCTTCATCAAAAAGTAATAACTCATGAACTACACACGCTGTGTGGCTCCCTGAAGAGAGCAGAGCTGTGATTTTATCAAGTGGATCATTTCTCTCCAGTCATGTCAGCCACAGTGGGAGTGTTGACCAACTTGATTCGCCCAGATTTCACTCGGCTTAGGCCCTAATTATCTCTCTCTCTCTCTCTCTCTGAGCGGAAGGAGTGCGGAGTGGTGCACGTGGTCCTCACCAAGGACCAGGCCCTGAACCTGGTGATTAAGGTGAGGATCGAGGGGGTCGACTATGTGATGTTTGCTACGTCAGATGATGGAAGGTGCTTCCGAAGTGGCAGAGACGGACACCAGGCGAGAGCCTGTCCAGGGAGGAAGCCCTCCAGTCAGGAACAGACCCAGGGGGCCGCTGGGGGGGCCAGGGAGGAAGAGGGGGCTGGTGAGGCCCAGCCGGTCGGTCACGGGGGGGAGGACGTGAGTGTAGGACTGGATGGGGGGTTGAATGTAGCCCAGCGGGCAAGTGTGTGTGACGGAGTGAAAGAGGGGACGAGCGGGGTGTATTATGGGGAAGGAGTTTGCGGGGCGCTCGGTGGTGAGATGGGCGTCTCAGGCACTGAGGAGGAGATGGAGGAGGGGGACCTTAAAGCCCACCCCGCCCAACGAAAATGGAAGACGAGGAGCAGGAGAGGAGGCTCTCAGGCAAAGAGGGGGGGTGCGTCGAGCAGAGGGGAGGCGGAAGGTGGGGAGCCCGAGTCCTCTTCGGGGTAGGGCATCAGCATCTCCTCAGGCGGGACGGCCACCAGCAGGTACGGCGTGGGGCAGGTGAAGGGCTTCCTACTCGCCACCAAGAACGAGAGGAGAGTGAAGCTAGAAGATTCTCTGACGTGGAGAAATTTGAGCGCAACGCCAGGCATGGCAGCACTAAAAAGGCCGCCAAGCAGGAGGTCTACAGACTAAAGAAGTTCCTCCTGAAGATTAACCAAAAAGGAGGCAGCACTACCGGGACCGAGTGAGGCGCCTGTCAGAGGAGCATCCTGAGCGCGGAGGCAGCGCACTGAAGGAGACGAGCTGCTGGAGGAGCGCGGCGGAGAACAGATTTTTTTATATATTTTATATATATATATATGGACGGTTATAATAATTTCATTATTAGATACCTGTTAGATAATATACAATATTGTTTTTTTTATGTAACAAAGGTTTTTTCTTTTCAAAAATCAAAAAGAAATCTCTTCCTCCTGCACTCTCTCTCTCTCTACGAGCGGAAGGAGTGCGGAGTGAGCGTGGCGTGAGGCAAATTGTTTGACAGTATCTGGTTCTCGTGTATGTTCGGTGTATTTCCTGGTGTGAATGTGTGCTTTGTGTGTGTGACTGTTGTTTTCTGGCTGTGGTTTAGTTTGGGTGTGTTTGTAGCCGGTCGGCATGGACCTCACGGGGTTAACGCGGCAGCACGGCATCTAAAAAAATCTAAAAAAAAAAATCTCTCTCTCTCTCTCTCTCTCTCATACATCTATGTCACATGCACTACTTCCCTGACCTGCTGTTGTCTGCTCTAGAGCTGGGGGTATTGATGTCTAATTTTAACCTCAGGACTGAATAAAAACCATGTGAAGCTCGGCCTCCTTATTGAGGAAATACCAGGTTGATTTCTCATGGATCAGTCAGAGATCCACCACGAAGCTGTCTCAGCACTAAGGTATTTCTTCCGGGCCTACCGCCTCTTTGAAACTCAACAGCAGTGACTTTTTCGACATTTGTCTTTCAACACAGTAAAAGCTGCCACAAGGTCTTTCCGAGCATGTCGAACACTTATAAGTAAGCACGGTGACATTTCTGTTTTGAGTAACTCTTCTGGAATGATCCATATCCCCGTTCACCCAGTAGAGCAAGACAAAGAACACACACAGTCTCAGTGGTGTCTGATAAAAGATGGTTGAGCACACTCAAATACAAGACTGTAAGAGGAAAGGTATACCTCTTCATTTAGAGGGTGCATGTCATCCATTACTGTGTCAGCTGCTGACCTATGGTCTTTATTTTGCTTTCTTTCTCATTGAATTCAGTAAATGGAGGTCAACGAAAGGAATAGACATATTGTCTGGGGAGCAAAGTCATCTAATTCATCTCAGTTTTATTTGAAACCCAATTTGCTCCAAATCTAAACCAAGTTCTGGCTGCACTGAAAGTGGTAACCTGCGGATTATTTGATCCCTTTATTATTTGATCACTTATCTGCACGTTGGTACTAACTGACGTAAAATGCCCCTAAACCACGGGGATTTTTTTAGTGTTACAATTGATATAGTATTATTTGAGATGATAAAGCTTTTGAAGTGACCCTTGTCATTTAGAGCAGCGCCGGCGGGATGTGAATGGAAAACGAGACTGGAGGCGGTTGGATTATTCAAATATCTAGATTTGTGACGTCGAAGGATTTTGGCCAGCTCGTTCAGAGGCTAAAGGGGGATCACTTCAGAAACCCGCTACTTTGTTCCCAGATAAGGCGGAAATAGTTCCCGGCTTGGTGTGTACGATTTTGTTTTTTGGTGTGTCTTTTTCTAGATAACGTCCACAGACCAGGTCAGGATGAAGTTGCTCTGTTCAGTGTCCCTTCCTCCTTATCAACTCGGCTTGGAGCTCTTGAGCATTTAGCTGCTGATGGATGCTTTTTTTTTTTTAAACCATTTGCTGCAAAGCATCTCTTGACTGGCATGTCCATTTAATATCCACTTTTACAGTATAACCATGGGGAGTTAATGCCATTACCAGAAACACAGAGGGAGTTATGACCAAATAAATCCCCAGGAGAGGATAGCTTCCACCCTGAATTCTACGTAGAATTTAAAGACTTACTCACACCGCATCTAATCTAATCCTGTTTTGTTTGGTAGTTTCATGTTTCTGGCGTTCCTGGGGTAACTTCACTTCCTGCCTTTGCCTGTCTCCCCCTGTGATTGTCTGCCGTGTCTGATTGTTTCCACCTGTGTCCAATCACCTGCACCTCCCCTGTGTATTTGAACCTCGTCAGTCTCTTGTACCTTGTCGCGTCATTGTCTGTTGTCATTCTTGGATGTTGTTTTTTCCCGTTCCGTGTTCCTGGTCCCTGTCTGTGGTTTCCCTTTTTGGATTCCTGAGTTTTTACATTTTGCTATTAAAGCCCCTTTTAGTTTCATCTGAGTCCTGCCTCTACCCCTACGCACCTCAAACGGCTCTTTGTGACATGGCTAACAGTATTGACCAATACTGAATAAACCCAGATCAGAAACCCGTCTGGCTCGGGGCGGGCCACGAGTTCTACTGCAACCAACCCATATCATTATATTTTATTCCTTGCACTATGTTGTCTTGTTGGTTGTTGTCATGCACCAACCGCCAAGTCAAGACATATGGCAATAAATGTTTTCTGATTCTGATTCAATGGTGGGGTTAAGTGTCTTGCACAAGGACACATCGACATCTGGGTTAGCCGGGCCTGGGATCGAACACCCACTGTCGCTAGTGTAAGAATCTTAAAAATCTACACCAACTTAATTACTTCCCATCGCTGGTTAAAATCGAGGGGTGAATCTACCCATTACTCATCTAATTGAATAAACTGTATGAAGATCACTATTGTCAATAAGGTTTCAGTATCCTTTCCAGTTTTTACCCATTCGATTACCTCAACTATTTTTTAAACCCTTAACAAATGTGTCAGTTTTTATGGAATGAAAAATTTGACATGGTGTTATAGTCAAAGAATTTAAACTTAAACCCCAAAAATATTATCTAGCAGCCTGGATGCAATATATCTCGCCATGCTTTGATTGTATCCAAGAAGGGAAAAAAATCACAAAGTGCACCATCCTCTGCTATAATGGTTTCCCCAACCACTATATCATGGAGGCGCCCACCCTGCCCTCCCCTTAAAAGGTCGGGAATTTTCTTTTTCCCACGCACAGCAGTTCTGCACAGACGCGCACATTTTTCTCTGAATGCGCACACGTGGGAGTTTGCACTAGCGGACAGACTACCCCTGCCTCCTCTGAAATTGTAAACTTAGGAGAAACACTGCACTTTATGCATGCGTGCCAACTGGCATAATAACAGGGCATCTGCTGAAGGTCAACATTTCTTTGTCTGTCTTAATTGCAGTAATCAGACTCTCTCCTGAGCTCAGGACGCAAATGCTTGCACTGCTCGTTGTTTTTGGCCAAATTGGGTCGTTAGTAGGTAAACAAGATTTATTTTTTATTTTTTAAACAGAATAAAGTCTTGTGTTTGTCCTGACTCTGCTGACAAGCATAATGTTATTCCCCAGACGTGCTGGTGCCTCTGCAAGTCTGTGGAATCAGCACAGGACATTTTCCCATAGACAATTAATTGGCCTCAATTCTCCCTCTCCTCCCAGAGGCCAGAAGTGACTTGTGGTCCCCTTTAAAAGGCAGAAGGAAGAGTAGCTGAGTTTCTCAACATAAGATCAAAATGGGAAACGAGTCTTGGTTTGGTCGGAGGTTTTTGTTGTTCAAAGTGGTCTGCTGAAACGCAAACCTGCGACCACTAACGTCCATGAAAAAACAATACGATGAAGCCCGCAGCAGTAGTGCTTAAATGCAATAATGAACTGATGCAGAGGCAGTCTGTTATTTGACCTTAGATTTCATCGGAAATTTAGTTGGAGATTTTGAGAATCAAGGCAACTCGTATCAAACATCTTCGACGGGTTTTTCAAATATGTATCCGCCGCAAAATATTTCTTACGGCTTTTAATGTCAAATCTTCAAATCACTTGTTAATGCGTGTTATTCCCTCTGATTTGGCAGGTTGTGATTACAGGTGTCTGTTTTGGCAACTTTCGAAATGTCTCAATGCCTTTATCCTTCGATTTACTGCCTGGATCGATTGGTTATTAATGTTTGCCTTTTGCTCTGGCATTGCTTAAAGAAACTACCGTCCCTAATCAGTCGCTCTTTCTCTGTCGTGGTTGAAATATAACATAAAGATCCAAATCCTTATCACTACTGAGCCACTTGAGAGGCAGTGTGCAGAGTTTGTTAGACCTCCATGAGTCTTTGTAATCGTGGGAACTCCTGGCTCGAGGGAGACAAAAAAAGGGTTAAAAGGACATCTTTTGCTCGGCCATCTGTTAAATCCATCAGTAAGTGTGCGTGTACATATCCACATATGCCTCCATCCCAATGTTCTGCCTTTACCAGAAAATAACACAACACTTTTTCAGCTCCGGCAGAAGTTTCTTTCCCCTTGCTAGAAAGTATGTATTTACTTAGGGAGTATCTACTTACTGTTTGCTTCCACCTAAGTGTGAAAGTAAAATGCAAATGTTGTGTGTCATTTGCCATATTAAAATGAAAAAAACAAGCAAATGACAAAATACAAAAATCTGTAAAAGGGAGTTGTGTCTTAGATAAATCCATGTACTGCAAATGTCATTCAATGAATAAAATACTTGTTACCAAACTCAACCCTCGCAAGAACAGTTCGAGAATTTAAAACTGCTCATGTCATGCTAAAGTCAGTCTCTCCAGCTAGATTCAAGTCTCAAAGCCAGTGAAGATTTAAGTAGGCACTTTTTAGATAGTCACTGTGATCGCGCATAGACATGTCTTTCTAGTTTGGGGGGGTGCAAGGAGTCTTCGCAGTGGCAGCTGTATGTGGGAATGGACGGAATCTGATCTGAAACAATAGCAGTAGAGCAGTGCTTCAAACTTCAAAAGTAACCTCCTCAGAAAATACTTGCCTCTCCAAGTACCACCATAATGACCAACACTATAGCGTAGTAGGCCTAGTAAGTATTCACCAAAAACAAGGCAGAGGTTTTATTCCTAAAGAAGTATATTTATTATTGTCAGCCATTTTTATTTTTTATTTTTAATTTAGATTTATTTCAGTGATTCTTTGGCATACCACTAGAGGGGTACGCGTACCACACTTTGAGAATCACTGCACTAGAGGAACAAAAACGCTCTAAACAACCTTGGTGTCCAGCCTTGTTGTCTCGTCGCTTCCCATACTGGTATGCTAGCTCGTGATGATTTGTAGCAGAAAAAAAATTGGTTTCCCTCTATCAGGGCAGCATTAAACATACATGAAATAAGTCCATCATATCTAAAACAACTATGCTCCATGGGTACGAGAAACACATTTAACTGACTGCATTATTATTGCAATTTTCAGACCATTTTATGCCACCATCTATATCAATCAATCAATCAACTTTATTCAAGACACAGAGGTCTAAAGAGACAACACAGTACAGATATATATATATATATATATATATATATATATATATATATATATATATATATATAACACGGTGGGTTCACGCAGTCCCTTCACTTGTCGGTTTCTGATATTGTGCGATAAGTCAATATATTGCATTTCGCGACAGGCCTAGCCAATGCAGTGACTTGCAAAGGAAAACACAAAGGGTGTAACCCTATCGCCTTCAGCACACCGTGTCTGTCCAGCAGTTCCACACACATTCAAAAGTGTGTTGTGTGTGTCTTTGCGTGTTAATGCATGCAAGAGAAGGGGATTATGTCGTACAATTGTTTCCAAACTGTAAAGTTCTATAAAAGCATGGTTGACTGCAAGACTTAAAATATTCCAAAAAACGTCTAATCCTAACCACTCTTCCTTGACCTCTGCAGTTTAGTTCACAAATTTTAAAATGAACTAGTTCGGTTCATAGTTCAAACTTTTGGAACTAAGTTCACAGTTCCAAAAAATGAACTAGTTCAGTTCTTTTTTTCCATACGTTGCTGCGAGCTATTATTTTTCTAAATTATTGCCACAGCCCATATAGAACCACGGACAGCAATTATTTTATCAGTTTTAACACTGAAGCAATGCATCAGATGAATCCTTATCCGATCAGGGTTACAATAGCATTGAGGGGACAGCATTTCCCCATTGCTGCTTTAAAGGGCCCATATTTTGATTATTTTTCAACAAGTTAAAATAGGTCTTTGAGTTCCAGAAAACATGTTTCTGAAGTTGTTTGCTGGAAATAACTTGTAGGAAACGATTGTTACCTCCATCTACTCCCCTCTGTTTCAGCCCCTTTCAGAGCTGCTCATTACATATTCATGATCTGCAGCTAACGGGTTTCTGCTGTAGCTGGTGGGTGGAGACTCTGTACGTATGCTCTGAGGGGGTGGGAATATTCAAATATTTCGGTTTGTGATGTAGAAAGCCTCGGTGATTTTGAACAGCTCCCCCAGAGGGTGAAGGGGGGATCAAATCCGAAACCAGTATCTCACTCAAAACAGCATGGATGGTTTGTATGCGTGTGGAAGCACCAGAGACACAATAACACCCCAAATCCCAGAAAGTGATTTTTCCATAATATGGGCACTTTAACGCTATGTTGCTGTCCATTCACTCCACACTAGCAGCAGCGGCAGCGTTGACCCCTACAGTACATTCTCAAAAACATGCTGCTTGAATGGGCTGGTTTAAATAAGGAATAAGGAATCATCATCAAGGACAGTAATAATGAAGGTGCAAATATTTTTCAATTTTAATAGTTTATTAATTTTCCCTTAATTAAGTTTGAAAGCTGAGCTTTCAGATTTTCTCAAAGGCTGCAGGTCTCCGACAATATATTTCCCCAGCAGGTTGTCCACCTGCGGCTGGGAGATAACAACGGAACCACTACAGTACGCAGTTAATGTGGTTTGGTTCGAGGATGTGGCTTGACTTTTTTTTTTTTTTTTTTTTTTTTTTGCTTGCACATACCTTCATAGGCTATAGCCGGGTGCTTTAGTTCAATGTGCCTTTCACGTTTGCTGTGGATGTCACTGAAGTGCAGATTTTCTTGTTGAAAGTCGGTAAAGTTTGCAAAGAAAAGTCAGATTCCTCCCATCCTCACCGACCTTGTCAGTAACCTCATAAACTAATATTAGGTTTTTTGTTTTTTTTTTGATGGTGCATGCGACGGTGGCTGGTGTTGCCAGTTTTTTCCACGGAATGCTCCATAGAAATCTGGCACCCCGTTGAACGATGTTAACCTGAAAGAACGAACCGTTCACAGACACCAGAATGAACAAGTTCACAGTAACGTTCATCAGTCATTAATACAGTACGTTCAGTTCACGTTCGCCCAAAATATGAACGAGTTCATGAACTATCGTTCAATGAACGCGTTTGGGCACAACACTGGTCCGCAATGGTGAAATTTAAATGTTGCCCCCTCAAGGAAATGTGGAACGGAATGATCTCCTTTCGTAGAGGAAGGTCCACCGCTGGTATAAGAAGTGAGAAAGCATTGCAGCCAATGTTCTCTCTAAGCTGCGCCCATGCGCAATTCCGCACGGCTCGCACATTCTCAGCGCACAAGAAAATATAAGCTGCGCATAGACTCAGTGAGTTACAGGCGTCCAGCCAATAATACGACTGAATGGAAGTTAGACTACCTCAAGCGTCAAGCGTGTACTCAGGATTGTGTGTATGCCCAGGGAACATTGATTGCCGCTCCTTTCCTTATCATTTAGAGAATTCAAACAGCTCTTATCATCATCGACATCTGGTTCACTTCACTTCGTTTGGAGCCCTCCTAGGATAAAAGTGTCTTCATATCATCGTCAATCAGTCCACCAATTGCTTTTTTGAGTCAACCAGGATTTCTTTATTAGATTCATTCTTTGCTAATGTTTTTTCAAGCTTAATAAATTATTTCCAAGAAAACCACAGATTTGGTATGGTACAAGTGAATACAAGTATTTAAGTAATGGTTGTGTTCTCCTTTAGGGAGAAACTCAGGCCATGTCCACACGGACACAGGTATTTTTAGAACCGTGACTTTTTATATGCGGTTCGGCCTTCCGTCCACACAAAAACGCAGTTTCAGGGTGACTGAAACTGAACATTTAGAGAACAGATTAGAGTAATGCAAAGGTAAACAAAGTACTTCAAGAACTGTCTGTGCTTCCTTTTTGTATCTGCTCAGGATTTGCTTATATTTGGTCCTGGTATGCAGTGATGATGTTTAAAATCTTCAGCTGAGACACATGTTTAATGTGTGTCCTTGAACACAGCAAACTGAAAAAAACTGGGACTTGTAAGGGCAGAAGGATGACACAAACACATGATGCAGTGACTACATATAACAAGTGTTTTCCTTAGGTTTACAACTTCAGGGGTGTGGGGAGGGGGGGAATTGGTCTCACTGCTCCCGCTTAGAAACTGTGCAATTAATCCGATATTTTCAGTGGATTGCTGATGTTGCCAGCAGTTCCCTATCAGGGAACTAGAGCTGCGTGAAAACGATGTGGGAACACCCTGCATGACCGCGTCTTAAGCACGTGTGAAATCAGACCAATGGCGAGCTGGCACATCATAAGCGGGTGACGTCGAGACCAGGAAGCTGTAAATAGCCCTACAACACTAGCTCATTCATCTCTGAAAAACCCGAATCGAGTGTCACAGGCATGCCGGGAGTATGGCATAAACACGCAGCGTCTCGTTCCCTTCAGAGAACTAAGGTTACATGCGTAACCGGAGACGTTCCCTATCGGGGAACTCGAGCTGCGTAAAAACGCTGTGGGAACGGCAATACCCACTCCGCCATACAAGCCAGTGTCCGTCGTGTGTCAAGTCAAAAGCGCACATTCTGATGAAAACACCTGCGCTGCTGGCGTAGAGCTACGGTCAAGGCGATAAATCTCACGAACGTGTGCGGAAAGGCAGCCTGCCGCAATACAATCGTCGCGCAGCACTACAAGAGGGCTGAAAAGCTGCCATACCCCCAGTGAGATGGTCTCAACCATCTCCTTGCTTTATCTGGTCCGATGTCAGGAGGAGGAGGACAGAAGGCCTGCAGCAAGAAAGGCCCTACCTTTTATTAGTAGGAATCGTAGGAATATAACCGGGAGAAGGTAGTCAGAACGCCTTCACCATACCAGGTGAGACGGGGATAAACCTGTGGAGAAACGTTCCTGCAGGAACACCAGTACTGCAAGCACCGGGCAGTTAAACTAGGTCGAGAGACCAGATCTTAAGAGGCGGGCCCCCTAAGAGGCCACGCCCACCGTTTCGTAGCTCCGGGCGGGGGTAAAGGGTCGACCCCGACGCCTGCGAGAGCAAGTCGGCCCTGGTCGGGATCTCCCAAGGAGGCCGACGAGGGGAGAAACTAGGTCCGCAGACCACACTGTACAGCTAGTACGGGGCTACTAACAGTAGGCCGACACCGTCCTGGTGGACACTCTCCAGAACTCCTGGGAGCAGAGCTACCGGGGGGAAACCGTACAGGCGTGGCCTCGGGCAAGGCTGTACCATAGCATCCACCCCTAGAGGGGCCGGATGGGTAGGGGGGAAACACAGGACAGTGTCATCTCTCTGGAAGCAGAACCGGTCGACCTCTCAGTACGACCACCATGTCTCCAAAGGAGCTCCACCAACTCGGGAGGGGGTTTCCAATCCCCGGGCCTCGGCCCCTATCTCGACAGGGCATCACGTCCAGGAAAGTGGTCCTAAGCAGCGGGGATAAACGCGTCACCTGGCGTTGAATCTCAACCCCAGACGGTTGATGTGGCGAGAACGACATCTCGATGTTGAGCCGCTCCGACGAAGCCAGGCTCTTTAATCAACCGGTCATTGATGTCGTTTTTACAATGCAGATGCCCTGGAGATACAGTGGTGCCAGGGCTGCATCCACACATTTCTTAAACGTACGGGGAGAGAGAGCTAGGCCAAACGGAAGAACCTGATACTAATAAGCCTCGTCCCCGAAAGCGAACCTCAGGAACTTCCTGTGTTGTGGAAGGACGGACACGTGGAAGTAAGCTTCTTAAAGATCTGTTGTGATAAACCAGTCCTCGGACCTGATCTGTGACACGATCTGTGTAAGCGTCGGCATCTTTAAGCTGAGCTTCGTAACAGTGCGAAAAGACGTAGATCTAGTATTGGACGCCACCCCGCCCATCCTTCCTTGGGACGATGAATAACTGGCCTAACTTAACCCCTAAAAGGGTCAATGCTACCTGAGCAGGAGAGAAACGTGCCCGCACCGTGGTCGAGTCCCAGATCTCGTCCAGGAAAGTGGTCCTAAGCAGCGGGGACAATACATTTCACCTGGCATTGAATCTCAACCCCAGACGGTTGCTGTAGCGAGAACAACATCAAACAGTGTCCTTTTTACAATGTGGATGCCCTGGAGATGCAGTGGCGCCAGGCTACATCCACGCATTTCTTAAACATACGGGGAGAGAGAGAGCTAGCCGAACGGAAGATGGAAGGAATAACTGGCCTAGCTTGCCGCCTGTGGGACGGCAAAAAAGGGTCAATGCTACCCGAGCGGGAGACAACGTGCCCGCACCGTGGTCGAGTCCTGATACAAGAACCTGATACTGGTAAGCTTCGTACCCGAAGGCGAACCTCAGGACCTTCCTGTGTTGTGGAATTCCTGCAGACCACAGTGCCCTGTAACGGCACACTGGCAGGGAAACTCCGGTCCGGCAGTCCCGGACCCCTCCCTGGAGGAAACGAGCAGCCGCCTAGCCCACGCCCGCTGAGAGCCCGTTTTTTCTCCAACATGGCATGTCCTTTTATGGACGATCCTGTTGATGAAGAAGTGGTATTACTTTGCAGGGTGTTAAACATACGTCGGGAGAGAATAGATGGATATATTGTAATTTCCAGATAACTACTTGTTTGATCGGTATGGTTTTTCTTTACAAATACGTACATAACCTCACCCGTCCTCATATAATTCACGTCACCCACTGTGGACATGCTCTCACATCTGAGCAGATTCTTTGTGTAGTATTACATATTTTTGCAAACGGCAGTGTCGTTTACAGCATTGGTGATGCAGAGAATATTAGTAAGCTACTGTATGCAGAGCTGTGAGGAAAGTGTGAAACGTCTTTTAAACGTTTTTGTTGTGTTCACAAAACCATTGAGAGCCATTGAAGAGGAGTTCCACAGGATGCACCTGAATAAAATACATTGTAGGTTCAACACCATCGTACTAGTTTTAACCAGCTATATTATTCTTGTGATTAAATATGAGCGTAGGTGCATTCTAACAGACTGTAAAATATGTAATTTTCCCACTAGGAATAAGCAAAACGTATGAATTATGACTAGTGTGTGTAAATTAAATATTAAATGACAACTGGAGACTTCGCTCACTGCCATGCACAACTGAAGTATGCCCACCTCATGTAATCATGAGTCCTTTCATTAGTCCTCATGCCAGTCAGCTGTGACTGTCCTCGGCCGGCCCCGTACCCCAAACCCCTCCCCCGCTCCCTCACTTGCAGCGGTGCTGGCCACGCCCCGCCGCCACACGAGGTATGCAGCAGAAGACCAGGCCGGGTGCCTCTCCTGTCAGCTAAGAACAGGAAACTGAGGCTACAATTCGCCCAGACTCACCAAATTGGACAATAGAAGATTGGAAAAGGTTGCCTGGTCTGATGAGTCTCGGATTATGATGCGATATTCGGATCGTAGAGTCAGAATTTGGCGTAAACAACATAAAAGCATGGATCCATCCTGCCTTGTATCAACGGTTCAGGCTGCTGGTGGTGGTGTGATGGTGTGGGGGATATTTTCTTGGCACACTTTGGGCCCCTTAGTACCAATTGAGCATCGTGTCAACACCACAGCCTACCTGAGCTTTGTTGCTGACCGTGTCCATCCCTTTATAACCAGTATACGCATCTTCTGATGGCTACTTTCAGCAGCAGGATGTCATAAAGCGCAAATGATCTCAGACTGGTTTCTTGAACATGACAATGAGTTCACTGTACTCAAATGGCCTCCACAGTCACCAGATCTCCATCCAATAGAGCACCTTTGGGATGTGGTGGAACGGGAGCTTCGCATCATGGATGTGCAGCCGACAAATCTGCAGCAACTGCGTGATGCTATCATGTCAATATGGACCAAACTCTCTGAGGAATGTTTCCAGTACCTTGTTGAATCTATGCCACCAAGGATTAAGGCAGTTCTGAAGGCAAAAGGGGGTCCAACCCGGTACTAGCAAGGTGTACCTAATAAAGTGGCCAGTGAGTGTAGTTCATGAACTGTGTCTGTGCTAAAGCCCCTAGCAGCATGATGTAAACACAGTTTGTCACTTCTTTGTTGCAGTGAGTGCTACAGAAGTTGTAACTGCCCTGTATGGAGAGATCATTGTTGTACCGTGCAGCGGTGGAGCTGAGGCCCCAAAGGATCTTGTGCTTGTCAAGTGGAAATACGTAAGTAGATACTCAACACTATTTTCAACAACTCTTTGTGTAAAAATGTGTCTTTTTATTATCTTGAGACATTTCTGAATTTTCTGAACACACACTTTACTTTTCTGACAAAGAGGAGCACCATATGATGAATTGGGATTTTCTTTGTGTACATAATTATACATTGTAAATCAGTTTCATTCACAACTAAGTGACAAAAACAATAAATTGACCAAAAATATCATTAAGTGTTATATTAAGTGTGAAAACCAATAAAAACCTAGTGAGGGGATAAAATCACTGTGGTCATACATTACAGGGACACCCATTTTCAACAGCACAACTTTACACACCCTGGATCACAAAATACTGTCACATTTCAAATTGATGTACAAGACGTCCAGGTAAATTATTAGTACTATTTCCAAGGTGTGTCTCTCCTGTGCAAAGGCCCTGTTGGAGGATTGTGTTGTAGTCTAATGTTTTTTCTACACTTTCTGATGCTTGCTCTTCTTGAAATAATATAGATGCTCACAAGAAAATAGTGAGCTGGTTATTGAGTTGTTACATTGATTAATACTTCCGTTTAGTAATGCCATGTCTTTTGTTTTTGCCAAAGAAAAACATTGAATGTAGAACTATTTTATAAAGAAATGAAGATTGATCTTTATTGGAACCTTTGCTGTGTCGGAAACAAAAGTTCTTAGAGGAACAAATGCAGAGCATTTACAGTACAGTCCACCGCAGTCAATTAAATCAACTTTCTGCCAGTTATTACTTCAGTCCTTCTGTGTGAGCACTGCCAGACAGAAAAAATGTGTAGCCCCTCCACGACTCAACCTCCCATGCTCAAATGAGTGGTAATGTAAAACTATCATTCTCCGCTCATGCAAGGTTGCAGGTCACACAGTACAAAATAGAAGTTGTGCAGTTATGATTGTTGCATTGAGTGTGTCTATTGGTGCTATTACAGTATAGATATGTGTAGTTGATTACATGTCATATAATAAGTCTTGTTGAATATTTGACATTACTAAAGAAGTCCTCATATGATTTAAACAGTTCTTTATGTCAATTGCTCAGAAGAGCTTGAAATTAATTTCCAAAATATTCCCTTGCATTAGACTCAATTATGAATTATGAATAATTATGAATGGTAACTCTTTGAAAATATTTTTAAAACTGTCATGAATATATTTTTGATACAAAGTTTGTGCAAAGTATTTGAAAAAAAACAGTCATGGTTTCATAACTGTTTGACAAAGCGAAAGAAAGTTGGATTTAAATAATACAATGTCAGATTGAACACTGTGCTTTTGTCATGGGATCAAATGAGCAGATTCATGGACTATAAAATGAATCCATTGTTGCAGAGATAAATGTGATCTCTTTTTTTAATTCAGGTGTGGACTAAAATGTGTTTTTGATTAAAAATGATCTAGAAAAAAGATCTGAAAATGAAGATTTTTAATTTGCCTCCCGTCTACAGAAAGTTGCTTGTGTCCTTATATTCAGGTGAAGCTAAAAGTATTTGGCTGTGTTGTGCTGCTACAATAATGAGCTGTACTGTCACGGGAGAGCAGCTGGTGGAAAGGTGACTTTGCAGTGTCCACAGATTAAAAGGCATTTTCCCCGGCGCTTCAACTTTCAATTAAATCACAGTTTGATTTTCCTTGACAGTTTATCTGAATGACACCAGTTACATTTTTGTAAATATCTGTTGGGGAAGTATCCTAAATGTAATTGAGGACTGAGGAACTTTGATGTTCAAATCTCAGACCTGTCTGTCCTCTCTGTCTCTTCAGGAGAAAGATGACGGTTCTGTTGGCGATCTGTTGATCAAACAGGCGAGCAGCGAGCAGGCCACAATTCAGGCCACGGACAATTACTCCAACAGGGTCAGCATAGACGACAAGTTAGGCCTGCTCATCACAGAGGCCTCGCTCCAAGACCAGAAGACCTTCACCTGCATGGTGGTGTCGCCATCGAACATCCTTGAGTACCCCGTGTCTGTTGTAGTTTACAGTAAGCTCACCACACGATGTTTAGCCCTGAACCAAATCAAATGGCAGCACCAGGGCTTGACATTGGCACCCGCCAAATGCGGGTAGAATTCGGCTATGGCGGACGAAGCAGTCTGTCTCACTAGGCACTTTGGCAGGTGGCATTTTATACATCTGTCTGTTTAGTGTTTTTGCGTTTGAGATAGTATGTGTCACAACCGGACAACGGCCCTCTACCCAAATGCACAACTCCCTAAACGAGGTTCAAAATCAGTTTATTTACAAAAGAAAACGAATGAAAATCACTCTCATCAGAGGAAAAAACCCTAAACTAAATTGAAGAACAGAACAAACAGAAAATAAACGATAAGGCTGACAAAGGAATGAAAAGTCCAAAAAATCGTACCAACCCTTGGTAACGGACATGGGTAAGCCGGATTCCCTTTAATATGCGTCAAGACAATCCGGCACAGGACAAGGGGAGACGCAAAGAAATATATACACACAGGGTAGGGGAACAGGTGGAAACACCCAGTGGCAGGGCAATTAATCGGACCGGCACACGGGGAAGGAGCAAGTTGCCTGAAACGAGAGGAAGGTTAATTTGATATAAAATCGGAAATCACAAGACAACCTGATTGGCAAGGCTTCTTGGACATGACTGTATCTCCCGCTACTGTTGCCACAGAGCCAAAAGAGTGGTTGAGGGGTGAAGGCGGTTATAAATGTGTCATGAGTGCATTATCTACAAACTACGGTGGCCATGAAGTGCATATCACAACGGCAAATAGGAAAACACAACGACATTAACTTCTTACAGAAAGAGTAGGCCCCATCTAGCAGAGGACGGACACTTCTGATTGGACAGACGGACTGACTATAAGAAGAGTTTATGCTATATCTTATTTCTAGATATATCTTGGGTCAAAATCTCTCAAAAGAAGTATAACAATATACCTGCATGCATGTACATATTACTTCGATAACATTTAGAAGAATTGTGGTATAGCAATGCATACTGTTGTTATATTTTTTAAACGCTTTCTGAAGAAGATCTTGATTTACATATTAAGTTCTTTTCAAATAAAAAGATCCATGCAGACTCATTGGATTTTAGATTTTTTAGATTTTGTTTACATTGTTCAGTCCGTAATAAAAAAAACAGGACATTCGTCAAGCTTATTCAAAGATGCATGCAAACATCTAAAGGCAGTTTCTAAACGGGTTGCTTCGTGCTGGTTGCATTACCACCCAATGTTAATGCTACTTTAGTTCCTCCCAGTGCATTATAAAAAGTTATAAAACTTATGGAGTTTCACTTACTGCCCATATATTACTTGATTCATCCAAACCACCTTATTAAAACCCCGACTGAGCCTCTTTTTGTGATTCCCAAACATGATTCACTCCTTTTGGGTTTGCAGAGAAACCGTCTTCAGTTGAGATTATGGAAAAGTCTGAAGTACTGCAGAAGGACAGAGCAACAACGGTATGATTCCCTCCAGCCGTTACATTTTAATGCCGTGTGGTCTGGAAGTGTGAAGCTGTATTCTGCTCATGTGATTGTGTGTGTCGGCTCTTTTACCTGTAGTGTTGTGTCCCGATCGCAGGTTAAAACCAAATGTAAATATTTACCATCATAAGTTAATATGACTTTTCTAATTTTGATATTTGTTGTAATTTCCCCCCCCACACACACACACACATCCTTAAGCACGTGCATAAGCATCTTTTGAAAAAATGAGTGAACTTTCAAAAAGCAGGCCACTTTCCCAGTGGTCATCTGACTCTCTATCAAGCAGTGCACATTTACTACACCACAGTTATGCATTTATTATGGTCCACTTAGGAAGTATGCAACACACCTGAACTGTCTCAGCCATCTTCTTTTTACAGAAGTAAAGTAAGCCATGCTGCTGGTTTTAGTGAGTTAATGTCATCTTTTTTCTTAACTTCTCTACTGAATGGCAACACTTTAATCTTGCCCTGTCACGGTTTGGTTGTCTTCTTCCTGTCTTATTTTGTAGTTTCATGTTTCTGGTGTTCCTGGGGTAACTTCACTTCCTGCCTTGTCCTGTCTTTCCCCCGTGATTGTCTGTTATGTCTGATTGTTTCCAGCTGTGTCCAATCACCTGCACCTCCCTTGGCTATTTAAGTGTCTATGGTCCTTTGTTGCGTCATTGTCTATTGTCTCTCATGGATGTAGGTGGTGTTCCTGTTCCTCGTCAGTGTTTGCCCTTTGTGGTTTAGAGTTTCTGTTCAGTTTTGACTATTAAAGTGTTTTGGTTGCTTTCGGCCTCACAACCCCGACCTTGACTTGCCCATTTACTATAATGTAGCTGTTATGCAGAGATGAAGATTCTTTGAAAGGCAAAACACAGTTGTTAATGTACCAAGACACTTGATGTATTACAATTTTTTTTTTTATGTTGTCATTCATTTTCTTTCACAAATGTTGCTATTCAGAGGTGTGTGTGTGTGTGTGTGTGTGTGAGAGAAACAGAAGCTAAGCCT